>CM034360.1:86345085-86627871 GCA_019925275.1 Mytilus edulis | reverse complement strand
AAATAAATATTCAGCTAAAAATCAAATTATACTTTGTAATAAGTTGTATTTACTCATAGTCAATCTATTCCACTACCTTTAATATCAGGTAAACAGTGTTCTTTGTCTTTTGCTAACTAAATGTAAATTTGTCCCAGCTTTTTCATAGGTGTATTCTTCAGTATTGAAGCCTTGTTGACCTGAAAGAAGAAGATGGTAACCAAGTTCGTGATCATAATTTTATTTGAAAAGCAACTGAGTCCTAGGACAAATTTTCCTATGAAAATAGTGGTTAGCCATGCATAGTTGTCTCATTGGCATTCATGATACCATATCGTCTTTTTTTTCATATTAATTTTTTTTTCCAAGGAAAATTCATCCTGGGATTTACATTCCTAGAAAAATTATGGCCATGAACTTGATTACCTGAAAAACAAGTCCGCGGAAGACAATTTTTCCTACTAAAACGAATATACTGTTACAGCTACAGGTATCACAGCTTTACACAACGTTATTTCTGTATAAAATTTTGAAAGAAACATGGACTTGACATAACTTTTTTTCTTTGTTAACATTTATGAAACTGGGTATGCTTGTGCTTGTTTTCTATATATGAAAAATAAAGAAATGGGATCTAAAGGCGGACACAAGTTGGAACAATGTTATTTCTGTATAGATATTATAGGAACTGGAGGCTACATGTTTTTTTTTGTGGTTTTAAGAACAATTACTTCTATTCGGGATCAATTGGCTATTTCAGCCAGGTTGATTTCATGTAGATCTAAAATTTGCCGAACAACTTTGGTTCTTAGCTTCTCTGTGTAATTGTGTCTGCAAAAATTGTAATATCATCTTCAAGGTTCAATTCTGATTATTAAAAGGACCAATTGATGATTTCGTCCATGCTGAGACTTTAATATAGTAGTCTCAGGTCCATGTTAACGTTTTTATTTATTTGTAGATCTTGTTTATTTGTAAGTTGATTGAGAACTTGATTCCCTGCATATATCATATAGTATTAAATATGTTAAACAAAAGATTTAAAAGTGCAAACAATTGACATTAAAGGTTTAATAACTAAAAACTATATCGTTCTAAAATTTGAAAATTACATAATCGTGAGATAAATCTGACCTGCTGATAATAATTGCTGAGGTGCCATAAAAAATGAGGGTCACTGATGTTCATATTCCCCTGCAGAAATTGAAAAGACTGTTTGTATGACATCTATCAGTTTGCATAGGTCATTTTAAAGTTTTTGTCAAAAAGTACTTTCATTATGATCAAGAAATAAGAAAATGTTGCCCGCTTAGTTATCATTGTTGATCATTGTTGTCTTTAGTACTACATTTGAAAAAAAGTTACATAGCTATAGTTTATGATTGTGCTAATTAGCTTACTACAACTCTTTCATTTTCATCCTAATTATCGATATTTAGCATTGGAACTGCTAAATAAATATTATTTGTTCGTATCCGGCGTTAATAAAAAAAAAATGGGTTGCGTTGTTACATATCTCAATATAGGATAATGCCAAGGTACTTTGTTATATCTAAATAGGATACTGTCAAGGTACTGTATAAACAAAACGTCCTGCGGTCACAACTTTCTTGGAATTGATCTACATCCGGTTTTGACGTAAACAAATTGCAGATGGAAAATGTCCCACCAAACTTTACTTTACACTTTTGTTCTTCTTGTGTGCATTTTAATAACTTTTGCAGAAGATCACCTTTCTTCTTTTAAACCTGACACTTCTAGTTATCACCATTATGACGAACTGTCGAAGTTTCTACAGAATATGGAAAAAAAATATCCACATATTGCCAAACTTCATTCAATAGGAAAAAGTGTTTTGAAGAGAGACCTGTTAGCTCTTCAGATAACTGACAATATCACAGATGTAGAACCTGGCGAGCCAATGTTTAAATATGTTGGAAATATGCATGGAAATGAGGCTATTGGCAGAGAAATTCTTATTTATCTTATTCAGTATTTATTAGAAAATTATGAAAAAGATGACAGGGTTACTAAACTAATAAAAAATACTAACATCTATATAATGCCTACAATGAACCCTGATGGTTTTGAAGAAGCACATTTGGGTGATTGTACAGGTGTCCTTGGAAGACCAAACCATCGCAAGGTAGATCTAAATAGGAATTTTCCAGATCAGTTTCGTAAACACAATCCTGTAGTTGAACCAGAAACAAAGGCAATGATTGATTGGATTGAGAACAACAAATTTGTTTTATCTTCTAATCTCCATGGAGGGAGTGTCGTAGCTAGTTATCCTTTTGATGATACAGCTGCACACAGAGATGTTTATAGTCCAGCGCAAGATGATGCCATGTTCAAACATCTAGCAAGAGTTTACTCAAGTAACCATAAAACAATGCATAATCCTGGACAATGTGGTGATAATTTTAAGGAAGGAATTACAAATGGGGCAGATTGGTATGATGTACCAGGTATAAACATGTTAAATATGATACTGCTTATGTACTTATGAATGTACATGTATGGTTCATTTTTATATAATGACAATTGTACAATACTACATATGCATATGTTTGATAAGATATAAGAAGATGTCGTATGAGTGCCAATGAGACAACTCTCCATTCAAGTCACAACTTTTTAAGGATTATTTATGTACCCTTGTGTTGATTCAAAGCTAAACATATGGAAATTATATAGAAAATCCACAGCATTTATCCTTGTACCCTCATATTTGGCAATTTCATGGCTGATAGATATATACATTGTAAGATTATTGCATGCAGTGCTAGCATTGATATCCTTAAAACGAGTTTATTAATGTAGCTATTGGTTAAAACAAATTAAAATATGGACTAAATCAAGTACACCTTTTAGGGTACGCTCAACTTTAATAGTGACTCAGCACGAGGTATTTTGGAATTTACAGGTTGCTTAGAACTTTTTGTAAAAAATAAACACTAGCACATCATAGAAAAGCAAGTGAGTAATCTATGTTTCAAATTTTATACAAAAATCTGCAATAAAGGCTGTGGATTTTCTATAAAAATCTTGGTTTATTTGCCACAAAGTACTCTTTTTCTATTGAATGCAATGAAACAATAAGTAATAATGCTTTGCATCAAGTTTCCCCTTGGTATATGTACAAAATGGCCTATCTCTATTATTCATTACATCTATAGTTTTGATACAATTGAAGTTTGAAAAATTCGTACAAAAATGGCTACAGAAGGGGTCATAAACCTTAAAGTAAACCACTATCATGATTATAGGTCAAAGTACAGTCTTCAACACACATACACAGAGCCTTGGCTCACACTGTACAGCAAGCTTTTAAGGGCCGTTCAAAAAGGATTGGTATAAAACCATTCAAACAGGAAAACCAAGGGTCTAATCTTAAAAAAAAGGATAAACGAAAAAACACTTATGAACCACATCAACATGATCAACAAACGACAACCACTGAATATCAGCTGATTCCTGACTTAGGTCAGGTGCAAACACATGTAGCGGGTTTAAATGTTTTAATAGGTATCAATGTTAACCTTTGTCCTTTAACATGATTAAAATGTAAATGAAATCTTCTCATAGAATTGAATGTGGATAAAAAATTTCATGAAATAATGGCAAGTGACAATCACATTTTGCATCTTTTGCAAAAGCTTTTGTTTGATATATACTTTGTACATGTACAATACTAAAAGAAGAATTAAATAACAAGATACATACATGTATGGCAAGATGTATCATTATAAATCCAAACATTATAGCCCTTCTCCCTAGCTATGATTTTGAAGAAGTGTTCACAAGCTTTGTCATATTTGTAGACATAATAAATAAACAACACATTATATATGTGCATAATCATGATCATGATGATAATAGTGTATTTTTGAACATGCTTTAACTTTGTAAACTATTTATTTCAGGAGGAATGGAGGATTACAACTATCTCCATAGTAACTGTTTTGAGATAACGATAGAATTGTCTTGTTGTAAATATCCAGCTGTTAGCAGGTTAGCCATAGAATGGGACAACAACAAACAATCTTTAATGACTTATATGGAAGAGGTTAGTATTACCATAGCAACTGTTACATAATACTGTTTATTATTATTTTCCATGAAGTTGATAAATTTTATTCAAAATTTACTTGAATTTTTTATCTAATGTTCAAGATGCTCTTTGTTCTTTGTTCTCAGACGGTATTAAACAACTTTAATGAAAAACATGATAACAATAGGAGGGTCTGAGAAAGGAACTGTCACGAGGCACATATTTTTGTATGGCCCTATATTAATATAAAAGTAGAAATACTTGTGTCTCCCTGGAATAGGAAAGTATAATTTAATTTTCTGCTATAAATTAATCAAAAATAAAGAAACTTCATTTTATTTTAATGATTAATTAAAGCCAGTTTTCATTAGCACAAAAACTCATCTAGAACATACATGTATTGATCTGAGGAACTCTATGAGTTGCTTCTACCTGTTACCAATTTCAGTTTTGACTTTTGAAATATAAATATAAAAACCTAGTTAATACATGTATATATCATTCTGACTTCCCGCATTGTTGATTTCATATATTTCTTCTTGAAAACTTTCTTTTGTTCATTCTATAGTAATTTTGATTTTATAGGTACACAAGGGTGTAAAGGGATTTGTTCGTGATGATACCACTAAAGCTGGTATACCAGAGGCTGTGATTATAGTGGGAAATATCAAACACAACATAACAACTGCAGGATATGGTGATTACTGGAGACTTCTGGTGCCTGGAAAATATGAAATCTCAGCTGTAGCACCAGGGTAAGTACAGGGGACCAGTGGTGTCTTAGGCCAAAAAAAAAATATATGTCTGTTTCCTGCTTCCAAGGCAAATAAATCAGGGTCGGAAGGTCAGGATTTTTTTTTTTTTTTTTTTTTTTTTTTTGCACTCCCTGTCAGATTTGCAGTCGGTTAAATGTCATGTTTGGTTAGGGTCCTGTACCCCAAAATGATTTAATCCCTCTGAAGAAGCTTTAATTGAATAATCCTCCCAGTGCTGACATTTTTTAAACCTTAATTGCAGCACATTTGTGCTGGGAGCAGCCATTTTGATTGTTTGGGCATAGTAAAATACGGATCTGGATCGGACCGGAAATGAATTTTTCGGATTTGAATAAAAAGATCTAGGGTCGGGGGGTTTGAGTCAGGGTCGGTCAGGAAACAGGAAACAGACATATATTTTTTTTTGGCCTTATTATGGCATGGTTTGGTATTAGCATGAAATCTAAAAGGACCAAATAAAACAAAAGATGAAAAAAAGATTGATGTAGAAAAAGGATCAGTTACATGTAATATATTTCTAGATTCGGGCAAAGTGACAAGATTTTTTTAGGCAGGGTAGTAGACCATAGTTCACATATTTTGACCTAACTAACCTATACACTGCATCTTCTGTAGATTTTAGATGGGGAGAAGGGGGTTCTTTTTAAAACTCAATAGCATTTTTTATAATTTGCTAAAATGCAGTTTATATTATGATTATTTTTCTCTTAAAAATATATTAAAAGGTATGGGTCACTTTTCTTCAAACTACAGGTTGTCAGATTACAAATTGATTGTAAATAAAAATTCAATTTTGTACTATAGAAAGAAAACTAAACCATAGAATTTATAAAATAAAATTAATAGTTAATTTATCGTCGTGTCATATGTTTTCGTATGTCATATGTTTTCGTATCAACCACATTTCGTCGGTTTTGACTGCATACGCGTACATTGTGGCATGTTTTTCTGTTTCTATATTTAGAACAACAACACCACTACAACTTGATATATTTAAAACATATTCAACGTCGCTTTTTAAAGACGTTAGAACAAATTAAATAAAACTGACCTATTTAGCCATTTTTGGAAAATGACGCAGTCATTGTTCCATTACTGGCGACCTGAACTTCATTACATTTCTCTGCCTACCGCGCTTGGTTTCGTATTTACTATTTTCTATACAAACTGGAATTTGCTTGTGTGTTATCATTATGCATGAGAGGTCATTGTGTAGTAATCAGCCAGGAACCAGTTTACAACTAACTGGTTTCTGCTTGTATTCCACTACACTCGAACAAAGTGTTGTAGTTTGACGGGAACCAGTTTAGAATTTGTAAACTACAAAACGTAATCGGTTATTGTTCATTCCGTTTTGGTGTTTCATACCGACTTTTATGGTTTGAATAAGCTTAAGACCCTTCAAACATTAATGTGATAGGTATATTAAAGACTGTTTTACAAAAGGATGGAACTGTTATGCTTTCAAAGTCGTACTATAGTGATATCTGTTATGTACGGATTTCCACTCTCACCGGTTAATTTCTTCTTTTACACGTGCTTTTGAAACTTCCTGTTTAAACATCGCAAGTTTTAAAATTGTTTTTTGAGTGAATTTAACTTATTTTAACAATCATGAAGCGTTCCAGAATCATTTTCAAGCAGTTTCTTCTTCTCTTTGATGATGGAAAATAGGTTTTTCTCAAGAAAATACCGGCACACGATCGCAGAGGAATTGAAACGTACAAGTCAAGTCGGCACCTGGTTAAATTGGCATCTAGTCAAATCGGCACCTATTTGACGTCAATTCGGCATCCAATAATATTTGTTATAATATTTTCTATTCAATTAATTAATAACTGTTACCAAGTACGTAGTGAATATGTTGTTGTGTATTTAGGTAAACAACGAAACCAAAGTGAAATTATGTTGTTAACGAAGCCCTTACCCAAGCTGTTGTTTTAACAATTAGACAATTATTAAAATAAAATGGAAAACTATGAGTCCTTTTCAATAAATCAAACTTTCATGCCAAATAATAAGCAAATTTAAGGTGTTTTTTTCCAGTAAAGTTTAAAAAGCATTAAACAAACAATCCTGTAAAATGCTCAACTGGGTTAAATAATGCATAAAAATATCCAATATCTCATGTATTAGTCCAAATAATTATGACGTCTGGCAAGGCTATTTTATTTTTTTTCTGTGATGTCTTCCTACGAAGTTCGTAGGAAGGCGTCCCAGAAAAAAATTAACATAGCCTTGCGGTCATAGAAAGGTGTCCCAGAATAAAATTAAAAAAGCCTTGCCAGACGTAATAATTATTTTGACTACTCATATATATATCATTAAAAATACACCAAAAAAGTCATTAAGTTGAGAAAAATAAATATATACAAAATGTACATGAACACCCAAAAATGTGAAAGTTAGTATTTAACTCTTTTTGCTTAAATACTGAAAAAAATTCTGGCAACCCCTTACTTATTTTTACTCTTTTTGCTTAAAATACTGTTAAAATTTATATTTAACATGGGTGACGAATTGACTATATCAGGTGTCGATTTAACCTGGTGCTGATTTGTCCAGGTGCCAATTTAACCAGGTGCCGGTTTGACTAGAATTCTTTGACAAATGTTTGAAATTACCTGAGTTTCATTAGACCTTTGATAACAGTAACAAAAAGATTATTTACATAATATTTTGTGGGAGAAGGGGGTTCAGACTATGTGGTATCAGGTCTGTTCGCGCCCAATACACTTTCGCACCCTACACGTTCGCACCCAAGGTCCGTTTGCACTCTACTCATTCGCGCCCAATTTTAATTCAAATTCAAGTTGAATAATTGGAAAATCATGATTGTTGTTTTAAATTGCTTTGGTGTAAATACTGAATGTATTTATAGCTTGGTATGAGTAAAACATTGAAGATTTTAGAGGAAAAACACAAAAGATAATTGTTTTTAACAGCTTGATCCCTTTGATCTGAAACAACGAAACAATAAAATATAGGAACCAAAATATAGCAATCCACTATTATAACCAAAACATGATAAAATCTATTCAACACAAAGAAAAAAACATAGTCAGAATCTCACTTCATTTTGAAAGAAGTCAATGAAACAAAGTTATAGCAATACACTAACCAAAACATGATTAAGAGTTATTCAACACAAAATAAAACGTTGACAAAATACCACTTTATTTAGAAAGGATTATTATAATTTTTAACAATACGCTATCTAAAACATGATTAAGATTTATTCAACACAAAAAAAAATGCTGTCTCACTTTATTTTGAGACAATGACAACAATTATACTTGCTTACAGAGTTATTAAACACAAAACCAATTAAGATTGGGTGCAAACATGTAGGGTGTGAAAGTGAAAGGGGCGAACATGAGTGGGCGCGAACGGACCCGGATTCAGACTATGTACCAGTGAGAAATATACAAGCCTTTCTACGGTATTTATTTGTACAATTCAGGTAGTCTTGACCTATTCATTTGTCTTAAAAAACAGCCAGTTGTCACCTTCACTTCACACACACACACATATACGAATATCAATTATATGCTTACGAGACATGTTGCATTGTTAAACTAATTACGGTATGTGAAAATCAAGACTTGCATAAAAACTATCCCAATATTAGAGACAGTGGCGTCATTTTTCTTCAGAGCTTTCAGCTCTTTGATTATTTAATGTCAAAAATACGCATCACTAGAATAGTTGTGGAAAAAAATTCTGAAGGGTTAAAATAAAGTCCAGATATGTTTTTTGCAAGTCAGACACCGGATCTTCAAGACATATGACTGTCATGTGTTTTTTTGGCCGTTTTAATTACAAACCATCGAGTTAAAATTAGCAGGGTTCTATATAAAATGGTTGTTCAAAATCCAACTATTCAATATTTCATTGACAATTTTTTTTTATACATCCTTGATACATGAAGATGAAAACAGTCTTAACTTTTTATATTTAATCATAAATTTTGAAAACTGCATTTTATTTTAGAAAAAATAATGTATTTTGTACAAACCAGGTGCCAATCTGAAAATTAATCAAAATCTAAAAATTTCATCACACGAAACACCAACCTTACACTATTTACTAGTAATTTTTAGTACTGAAAAGTATTTAATAACTTTTTTTATGATTCAAGCGATCACCAGAACCACGACTTTAGAAAAAATTTATTTCCGGATTTTGTAGTCATTTCCTGTCCGTGTACTGATCCAATTTTTATTTCATACGAAAACATATGACGCCGTTTTTTTGACATACAAAAATCGCAAAGTAATCGGAAACAGTAAAAAATCGTAGAAATCATTGACAAAAAAACTAGATACCTAAAATCAATCTACAGGACATGCTTTTTAAATCTGAGTAAACACCTAAATAAAAACTCAACAGTAAAAACCGTAAGCAGTGAAAATTGTTATTAGTACGAAAACACATTACACGATGATAATGTGCTTAAAGAAAATAAAATTAAACTGGTGTCACAGGACTCATTTCTGGCTACACATCAAAAAAGGTCAATACACTCCACCTTCTATTAAGAAAGTTACACATACTCTGAGTTATGTCATCTTAGATGGCAAAGTTGAAAAAAACTTTCTTTTATAAAGTTACACATACTCTGAGTTATGTCATCTTAGATGGCAAAGTTGAAAAAAAAGATTCTTTTATAAAAGCTACACATAATCTGAGTTATTTAACCTTACATGAGAAAAAAAGAGTGTTTTGTGAAAACTGTTATAAAGATAAGAATAAAACATGATTTTCTTCATTTATATAAAAAATCTTACAAATGAATTATATTCCTCAGTCCAAATTTGCATATTTCTCTAAAGATATAGACAGATTATTTTCTGCTATTTTTGAAGGCGCCAAATCTACCTTAAGCTGAAGTATATGATTAAAAAATGTATAAACTATTTTCTTATATTCCATAGATATGAGAAAGAAAGTAAATCTGTTGAAGTAAAAGATGGACCAGCTGTAGATATTGACTTCAACCTGAAAAAAATTAAGCGGGACACAGAACCACAGAAAGCAGCTGAAATCAAATCGGCAGCTGAAGAAAATATGCCTAAAGAAGCTGACACTCTACAGGTTCTAGTCAGTCATGTTAACAAGCTCAGGGATGCATCACACAGGGAGAAACTAACATTTATAGAACCAACAGAATTCAAACATCACCACTATAACGATCTTGAACAATTCTTAAAAAATATCTCTCAAAAATATCCAGAAATTACAAGATTGTATTCTGTTGGGAAATCTGTACAAGGGAGAGAACTTTGGACAATTGAAATTACAGATAATCCTGGAAAACATGAGCCAGGTAAATGTTTGTTTTATTGATAAAGAAATTAGTGTGAATAAAATAATCTTAGTTTTTATATTTAATAAACTTGATGGTTCCCTAAATATTTTCCTTGATTTACTTACATGTACTTTCATCAGGAATGCTCAAACCAAAAGATTTTCCTGGATATTTTGTTTAGTGCGCAGCCCTTTGCATCAATTTATATTCACATTATTTTTCTACTCGGGGAAGTCACAAATATATATTGCTTACGAAATAAGTTGGTTGACAGAATGTGAGAAGCTCAGACCTTTAAAGAATAGCCAAATTCATCTTAATACATTTACATTGCCTGGAGAAGTTAATTCTTATTTAGTTTTGATCAATATTTTCAACCCATGTATTGAATTCTTATAATACCCATATAGCTAATAGCACCTAATTCATTTTTATAATTTTAATTTGAAATATAATAATTTTCTTCTTAGGTGAACCTGAATTTAAGTACATTGGTAATATGCATGGAAATGAGGTTGTAGGTCGTGAGATATTACTGAACTTGGTTCAATTGCTATGTGAGAATTACCAACATAACCACTTCCTGTCTCTGATGGTGAACTTTACGAGGATACATATAATGCCAACGATGAATCCAGACGGATATGAAAAAGCTCAGGAAGGTAATATTTTCATGCTGTATTTTATGTTTTTTTTAAATTTTATACCGGAATTTTAGAAATCATCGTACATTTTTTATTTATGAAAATAATGTGATAAGGTGAGTATTCCAATAAAAACGATTTGCATTCTAAACTTTGATACATATATCTGTTTAAATAAATCACAGTAATTTTTCTTGCATTTTTATTCTTTGAACCATGTTACACAAACATTTTCCGCAGTTTGGAACATATGACAATTTGAACATCAACCACACTATAGCTTTACAGCTACACCAAAATATTTTCCAACTACTAGTGCAATGACCAATTATCTGACATTTTTCTTTTGTATCCAAACTAAACTTTTTGCAAATGCTTTAAAGTCTTTAAACTTTCCCTGGTCTGTGCCATTGGACAAGTGGCTAACAGTGCAGACTCTTGTTTTTTACGTAACACATCACTATTTTATTTTTAGGTGATATGAGAAATGTACTTGGAAGACCTAATGCCCATAATATAGATCTAAACCGTAACTTTCCTGACCAGTTTGAAAAAACATTCATTAACGATCATCAAGAACCAGAAACTGTGGCAGTGATGAGTTGGGTTCAGTCTTTACCATTTGTTTTATCTGCCAATTTACACGGTGGCTCTCTTGTGGCTAACTTTCCTTTTGACGATACAAAGGAAGGAACAACAACATACAGCAAGTCAGCAGATGATGCCACATTTATTCAAATTTCAGAGGCATACTCACTGGTAAGTTATATCAATGAAGCAGTTTTTACTGGGGGATTATTTATTTTCGTGAGTACTAATTTTTGTGAATATTTTGTTCTGTTTTGCTAAAGTCTACATACTTCATTGAACTTTTAAATTCATTGTTAAACCATACCAATGAAATGAGTTTTGTTAAACCGTACCAATGAAATGATTTGTTAAACCGTACCAATGAAATGAGTTTTGTTAAACCATACCAATGAAATGAGTTTTGTGTATCATGAAAGTTGTTCAGTAAGTTATAGTGATTAACTTCTACTTCCTTTGGTTTCTGATGGACATTTGTCTCATTGGCAATTATACTACATATTTTTATTTTTTTTATTATGATTTAAGCATAGATTTGTTTTGCAGTTGCTTTACCGAATAACAGTTTATTGAAAATTCAATACATATGGATAGTTTATTAAGGTGGTACCTAACACTACAGGAAGATAACTCTGTAAAATCAGCTTAACGTTTTAATTTTGTTGTGTTGTTTAGGGAATATTAAGCTTCTCAATGATCAAAATAAGTGTTTGTCAAACTGCTATATAACCAGTGTAATTTTTCTGATAAAACGGTTGGTTCAAATTTTAAATTTGTTTTATATTTTTGTCAAAGTATTGAAAATTCAATACATATGGATAGTTTATTAAGGAACATAAGTTGCATGTTTAAATTTATGTTTTACAGGCCCATTCCACAATGCATTCAGGCCATCCATGCCCTTCCAGTAGTAATGAGTACTTCAAGGATGGAATTACTAACGGAGCTAAGTGGTATAATGTAGCAGGTAAGAATAAACCTACTAACTTTATCACTTAGAAAAATTATAGTTTTCAATCATAAAATTGCGATTATGACTTAGGGTAAAGCTTAAGTAAGCAAGTTTTCCTGTCAGACTGACAATAAATTTTTCTTCAATCACTGTAAAAATAGGATTTATTTTTCAAAGATTGTAAATTCAGAAATGTTGCCTGCGTTCATTGTGTGATTGTGGAAAAAAAAGATTATGTGAGATTAATTACTGTTATTTCATGAATTGCTACTACTGTGAATTCATTCATTTTGATATTATTATTGGGTATCAAATTTTGCTGATTGAGGAAAAACATGCTGTTTCTCATTTTTGGGGAAAACACTTATACATGACATTCTCTCATGACCAAATAGGCACCATCTTTAAGTGTTTTTCGACTTGTTTACTTTAACAGACATATATATATATACCGGTATACCAATGAAAAAGTTGCAACATTTTTTAAAGGACAGTGGAAAGATACCTAAGAGATTTTTAAGGAGGTAGACCTAGGTTAAGGGAAATAACTCTTTAAATCATTAGTATGTTTGTGTCAACCATTTTCATAAATGGTTAAACAAAATAACACAAAACACAACATAGAAAACAAAAGACTGGAAGGTGATCTCAGTGTTTTCTGGAAAAGTAAGCAGATTTTAAATTTACTAATAAAACCTTTACTTGATAGGTGGCATGCAGGATTGGAATTACCTCAACACAAACTGTTTTGAGATCACAATAGAACTTGGCTGCTATAAATATCCCTGGGCTAAAGATCTGAAGTCTTATTGGACTGCAAATAAATATGCCTTACTAGTATATATTGGGCAGGTAAGTGGATATATAACAGTTGCTAACGGTTAATATGAAAATAGGGAGATGTGATATGATTGCCAGCCTAATGAGAAACCTATCCACCAAAGTTCAAATAAGTGGATGTAAGCAATTAAGGGCAACCATATATACCGCCTTCAACCATGAGAAAAACCCATACCAAAAACAACTAATACCAAAACCAATCATGTATTTAAGACTTAAAAATTAATTAGAACACATTCAACATCCAATCGATTAAGTGTAAAGACGTTATAAACAGTCAGAGAAAAATATGACCTTGTGCAATGCCAAACTATAGGTATAGAATAAAAATGATGCCAATTTTTATGGATTGAGGTAAACTTGCATTTTTGTGAATATTTGATTTTTATGGTTTTGCCAAAGTCTGCGAACAATCCTAAAGAAGATTAATTGGTTGAACATTTGAATTCATGGTTCTTACCTAATCACAGAATGCGCGAAAATTGATATCCAACGAATAATAATGAGTCCACAGTAATTTGATAGTAAGTCGAAAGTTTTATGACCTTGAGGCCTGAAGTTGACATTTATCTTGTAGATACATAAAGGGGTGAGAGGGTTCATCAAATCTAAAGATTCTGGAGAGCCAATAGCTAATGCTACCATTATGGTGACTGGTATTGATCATGCTATAACATCAGCAGAAGATGGTGACTACTGGAGGTTACTCTCCCCAGGAACATATGAAATCACAGCTTCATCTCAAGGGTAAGTTATCAGGTTAGAGGAGACTCTGACTACTGGAGGTTACTCTCCCCAGGAACATATGAAATCACAGCTTCATCTCAAGGGTCAGTTATAAGGTCAGAGGAGACACTTAATACTGGAGGTTACTATCCCCAGGAACATATGAAATCAAAGCCTCAGCTCAAGGGTAAGTTATAAGGTCAGAGGAGACACTTAATACTGGAGGTTACTATCCCCAGGAACATATGAAATCACAGCCTCAGCTCAAGGGTAAGTTATAAGGTCAGAGGAGACACTGACTACTGGAGGTTACTCTCCCCAGGAACATATGAAATCACAGCTTCATCTCAAGGGTAAGTTATAAGGTCAGAGGAGACACTTAATACTGGAGGTTACTATCCCCAGGAACATATGAAATCACAGCTTCATCTCAAGGGTAAGTTATAAGGTCAGAGGAGACACTGACTACTGGAGGTTACTCTCCCCAGGAACATATGAAATCACAGCCTCAGCTCAAGGGTAAGTTATAATGTGAAAGGAGACTCTGACTACTGGAGGTTTCTCTCCCCAGGAACATATGAAACCACAGCCTCAACTCAAGGGTAAGTTATCAGGTTAATGGAGACTCTGACTACTGGAGGTTACTCTCCCCAGGAACATATAAAATCACAGCTTCAGCTCAAGGGTCAGTTATCAGGTTAGAGGAGACTGACTACTGGAGGTTACTCTCCCGAGGAACATATGAAATCACAGCTTCATCTCAAGGGTAAGTTATAATGTGAAAGGAACAGGTTAACATAAATACCTAACTTCCTAAGATTACTCTCACAAGGAACACATAAGAAAAGCTTAGGACTAAGTTATCATGGTTATCGGGTGAAATCAGAGGGAAGATAAAAAATCAGCAAAAGTCTTTAGATATAAAGATAAGATTTAAGTTGATTATGTGAAAAAATTGAAGATTGGAAATTTGTTTACCAAAATATAAAATAAAAAAATGGAGGTGCAAAAAATCTTTCATAATGTGCTTTCTAATAATATTTTCAAGAGATTATAGAAAACTACTGTGAGTGGTTACTAACAAACTTCAGTAGTGATTCCAAACCAGTTGCAACAATTGTTTTCATTTTCTTGTACTGAAACAGTGAATTGAGAACTTAACTCGATTTTGAAATTCTTTTGAGCAACTTCCAACAATCCATGTTAATATAAAAAAGAAGGGTGGTATGATTGCCAATGAGACAACTATCCACAAAAGACCAAAATGACCTAGACATTAACAACTATAGGTCATCGTACGGCCTTCAACAATGAGCAAAGCCCATACCGCATAGTCAGCTATAAAAGGCCCCGATAAGGTGTTCATATAAAATCCCTTTCAATCACACCCCTTAGATCCCTTAAACAATTCAGTTATTTAAATTTGTCATTTCAGATATTCATCACAATCACAACAGGTTGTTGTCACATTTGATGCTGCTATTTATGTGAACTTTACTTTGGAGAAAGATTCCATCATTTCATGGTCCAAAGAAAAAGACTTTGATATCAAAGAAAACATAGAAACTACTAAATATCTGAGCCATACAGAAATGGATACTGAACTCGAAAAATTAGCCAATGAAAATAAAGCAATTATGGAATATAAAATTATTGAGAAGACTCCCAAAGGAAACTCTATACCGTTGGTTCATCTTTCTTCAAATCTGACCAATCATGAAGCTGGAAAACCACATGTCCTTCTGATTGGTGGTCTCCATGGTAATGAGACTGTTGGTGCAGAGTTATTGATGAGATTTGTTAGACATCAGATAACAGGTTTGTTATTAGTAAAGCCATCAGGCCATCAGGTCATTCAAGTAAATGTTATGCTTCTCATAGACAGTTTCGACATATCTGATAAGGGACCATATCAAATATTTTTGTTTTATCAAACATTTTTGTTTTTGATAGTATGATATACTGTGAAAGTACTTTAATTCGTGGGTATCAATTTTCGTGGTTTCAGCAATATTTAAATGTTTGTGGGTTTTTAAATTCGTGGATAAAGTTTTCTAGAAAGAAAAAAAAATGAAAAATTGAAGCCTTTAGAAACAATGGTTACACTTAGTCCCCATATTTTTATGTCCCTTTTACATGATTTATGGGCATTAAGTTTTCTGGTCTGTGCATCCATTCGTCAGTATGTCCGTCCATCGTCTGTCCGTTCGTCTGTCCCGCTTCAGGTTAAAGTTTTTGGTCCAAGTTAAAGTTTTTGGTCCAGGTAGTTTTTGATGAAGTTGAAGTCCAATCAACTTGAAACTTAGTACACATGTTTCCTATGATATGATCTTCATAATTTTAATGCCAAATTACAGATTTTATCCCATTTTCACGGTCCACTGAACATAGAAAATGATAGTGGGGATGGGACATTCGTGTACTTGGGACACATTCTTGTTATCTAATATATGAATTAACTATTTTAGGTTTGTGTAGTTTTACATAGCCATAAATCTTTTAAAAAAAAATGTAAACATTATTATGGTAAGGATTGTACAGAATACATGGAATGTCAGAATTTGCAGAAACATTTGAAATTGACTATTTTTTGTGAAAAGTTGCAAATATTAAAAAATGAGTAAATTTACAAAGAAAAGACAAAATAACTATTATATGACTTACATTCAAAGTTAGAAGAAAAAGAAACATTTTGTGCAATTTTTAATAATAAGCTTTGACACCAGATATTTATGCATATAAACAGTCACAACTATTGACATTTTATTAAAACATGTATTTAAAATCTGTCATATGCCGTCTGCGCTTGCGCATATGTCCCATAGCATCAATTGTCAATTGATGCTATGTAAGAAAGTAACGTTATCCAATCAAAATGAACGTTACAAACGTTGTTGCATAATTAGAATGACATTTTAATGGGAATTTTTTTTTATACTTTTTAGGATACAATAAGAAAAACGATGAAACCGTGTCAATGTTTAATGAGTTCCATATCCATATCATACCTCACCTTAACGTAGATAATGTAGATACAAACCCAGATTGTAAAACTGATGTCAGTCTGGATACAATGGAACATGTTAACATGACAGTAAGTATCAGTGGATGTGTAATTGTCTTAAGGGAGTTCACTTATCGTTTTCAAAACACTAGGTTATATTGATAAGGGATTAATAAAGAAATCAAAGGAGCAAAAAAAATATATAGGTCAATGTTCTTGTTTTCGAGATATTAGCCATTGAAATTTTGGCGGGAAAATTTTCTCTCTTGACTTTTCATAGCTTTATCATTGACAAGTTTAAGTTCTCAAAAACTATTGAAAAATAATTAAAATTTTATAAGACTTTTACAGATGGCTTATCATTATATATGTAAAAGAAATGTAAAAAGAAAAATGGGGGTCAATAGGCAAATTTTTTTAAGGCATTCCAATGGATAAAACCAGAGGATTCCGAAAATCTGACAAAGATTTCAAAACATGACAAGCGATCATCCTTATTATTACTATAATAGGTTAGTACATACAGAAATAAGAAGTGGTATGATTGCCAATGAGACAATCTGCACCAGAAACCAAATGACATATTTAAGTTAACAATTATTTGTCACAATGAACAAAACTCATACCGCATAGTTCGCTATGAAAGGTCACAGACTGACATATTTAAAACAATTCTAACTTGAAAACTAACAGCCTGATTTATATATAAAAATGTAATAAATAGTAAACTAAACTTTTGGTAAACTCAAGGTATCAAGACATTTTCTCATTATTGGCTCTTTTGTCTGTCATGTGAAAAAATGTATGAACAATTTTGATTTTGGAAAGTTAATTAAAGTTACTTGATCATTTCTTAAATTTTTTCAACACTTCTGAAAAGAAATGAGTTTAAAGTGTCATGTTTTTTTTTCAGAGTCATGTTGTTAACATCTTGTTGAGCCAGATGAAAGAACATAAATTTAGTACAGTTTTGAGTTTAGACAGTGGAGGACTTTTTATGGTGTAAGTACTTGTTACATATGCATGTTGTACTGCTAAGTATTTATTAAATTAACAATCTGTCAATTGTTGAAGATCCAAGATTGTTACTTTTTGTGTACCTATAATAATAATAAATCCTTTATTTAAAGAGGGTAACCTCAGTTAGTTACTATAAGTTAATCTTCCCTGAGGTACCTTTAGTTGCCTATCTGGTTACATTGTGTAAATGAGTTGTTTATTCATTGTCATGTAACCAAATCTTGTATTCATAGCTATACAGTCATATTTAGATACTGTTATAAATTGCAACATGCATCAATATTCTTGAAAAGACTGTGAATTAGAATTCAGTGTTCCTAAATAAAGTATGTAACACCAACAATGAAAAATTCATATGCATGTACTTTGGATCCAAAGATGACCATTGGAATCATTGTATACCCTTTCAGATTACCATGGCAACAAAGTAGAGATGGAGTAGCAGTGACTCCAGATGATGAAATATTTCAGTTACTTAGTCGTGGTTACACAGAAGCTTATCCAGACATGTACAAAACAAATGTCTGTAAAACATCTAGATCACATGGAATATTCCATGGTGCTGATTTTGGAACTGGATCAACAGGAGTTCTTGATAAAATGTACATGGATTATCACAGTTATATGGTATGTTGTTATCTTTATATCACAGATTACCATAGCAACACAATTTGTTCTTTTAAAAAAATGACATGATGCATTAAATGTACAAATTTATTTACAACACCTATGTTCATTATTACTATTTGTCCTCCACAGATGTTCTTGTAAAACTTTGATGCCAAAAAATATAAAAGTCCTAGCAGAGTTATCTTTTCACATCAGCATTTTTGAGAAAAAAAAATCTTATTGCAAAAAAATCTTTTTTTTTATGGAAAGGCTATAGCTCTTTAATCAAATATATGAACAGACTATCGCATTTTTTCGGGCTACCATTCCAGAAGAAATTGAGGACTGCTTCGCGTTTGACATTATGTCTGATGCTAGTTCTGATGACAAATGTCATGCATTCTTAGACTACGTAAAGTACTTATCCATGTTATCTACCTAAATTTGAAATGTCCGCCTCTGAACGCAAAAAATATAGAAGTGATGAAATTACAAGTAAGTAATACATCAGATGTGTATTGTGTAGTATATAAATACTCAGCATAGACAGATATATGTTATTCATTGTATTCTGTTTTATGGATTTTAATGTTGTATATGCTTTTTTATGCTGTATATGTAATCTTACTCCCTGATTTGAGTAAATGTTAGCAGAGTGCTTTTAACTTTTAAATTGATATGTCTTGCTTGAAATCCTCATTTCACCTCTCTGTGGTGAGCAGGCGAAAATAGTTGTATGCATGTTATAATTGACAATTGATAACATGTGTACAACTGGCTAACAGAAGAGGTTTATAATGATAAATAAGAAATAACATTTACCTGTACCGTAATCTACCTGTACACAATCGGTGCGAATGACAGGAAAAATCTGCGCAAGTGAAAGAAAAATCAGCACAAGTAAAAGAAAAAATCGGCGCACATGAAATGCAGATCAGTGCTAATGCATAATGCTGATACAGATTTGTAATTTTTAATATAAGTCCATTCATTGAACATTAAGATAAAATAAACTGAATAAATGCACTAGCTTATATAATAAATGAACTTATTTGATTTTAATGCTTTTTAAAAAGTTTTAATTGAAAGGACCAAAGGGTGACCTTCTCCTTTTGCCAATTAATTTTACTCACATTTCATTCTTTATTTTCTGATAGGTATCTGCACACATAAGTTGTTGCAGAGTACCTGCAGGGAACCAGCTAGGTCATATTTGGATGTCTAATTTACAGTCAATGATGAACTTTATACACAGGTCAAAACAAGGTAGGTCAAAGGTCATCTTGTGTAATGTACCATTTTATTTTGTAATTAATTAAAATTAAGCCAATGAAAACAATGATAAATTGGAAATTTCATTTTTGACAAAACCAGGCCAAAGAAGAGATAGTTGCTATATTTTTCATTGAAAAGTCTGAAGTTAATACTCAAAAGACAATATAAACATATCCGTGAAAAAAAGAGGTCAAATAAACAATATAATTATTAAGTGGATTGATTTACACTAATTGGACAATAAATATAACATGCTACAATACCAATTACTGAAATAAAAAATTATATGTCTCTTGGGTCAATTATCAAATGTATCTGTCAAATGGAACATAGGTTATGCCAAAATACATAATTAAAAATGGCACAAAAATTGGTAATAATGTGTTTTGACAAAACTTTTATCTGTCATATTTTTCTGTCAAAATTTTGATGGGACGTATTATGGTATACAAATGTCCGGTGTCCGTCCGTCTGTCCGTCCGTCTGTCCCTCCGTCTGTCTGTCTGTCCGTCTGTCTGTCCGGCGTAAACATGTCGCACCATAACTTGAGAACAACTTATCCAAATTTCAAGAAACTTAATATAGTTGTTTCTTATAATGGTCAAATGATCTGTATACTTTTTGGTGAAAATAAGATTTAAACTTGTGAGTTACGGCACTTTGTAACTAAAACAGGGTATGTTTTTTTTCACATGTCGCACCGTATCTCAAAAACCATTCTTGATTATTGCTTAAAACTTTACACACTTCTTAGTTATATTAATCTTAATATCTGTATACTTTTTGGTGATGATCATAAATTTCATTTTTGAGTTATTGAGTATTTCGTAGAAAAGGGGGAGTTTTTTTTTTTACATGTCACGCTGTATCTCAAAAACGGTTTATGATTATTGCTGGTAACTTTACACCTTTCTTTGTTATATTAATCTTAAGATCTGTATACTTTTTGGTGATGATTCAAAATTTCATTTTTGAGTTATTGAGTATTTCGTAGAAAAGGGGGAGGTTTTTTTTTTACATGTCGCGCTGTATCTCAAAAACGATTTATGATTATTGCTTAAAATTTTACACACTTCTTTGTTATATTAATCTTAAGATCTGTATACTTTTTGGTGATGACTCAAAATTTTATTTTTGAGTTGATGAGTATTTTGTAAAAAAGGGGATGTTTTTTTTTACATGTCACACAGTATCTCAAAAACAATTTATGATTATTGCTTGAAACTTAACACACTTTTTTGTTATATTAATCTAAAGATCTAGATACTTTTTGGTTTGATTCAAAATTTTATTTTTGTGATATTTAAAAAAAACAAAAAAACAGGGTGTCTCAAAAACAATAAATGGTTATTGCTTAAAATTTTCTCAGGAACTATTTATGATTATTGCATAAAACTTCCACATAAGACGTCGGGCATATCAACGCGCATGGCGCAGCTGTTTATTTTCCAACTGATACACATGATCAATATGTCTCCAACTAACAAAACTATATTGGAGTTGTTGTGGTTAGAGACCAGATTACTGTAAACCAACTTATTTTCAGGGATACTTTATTGTCGCCGTTGACCCTTTCTAGTCCACTTCACGGCTATTTGATTTCACGATTTTCTAATCTACTTGGTGTTAAGATCCGAGATTAACATATTTACGACATTTTATTTTCTCGTTAATTTTCTTATCACAAAAAATCGTGAAAAATAAATTGCTCGTGAAATAAGTTCGTTTACAGTATATTAGTTTTCTCTTTTATATGATTAATCTGTTTGAATGCTATTTTGTATATTGAACATTACTTTCAGGTGTATATGGGATTGTTTATGATGACAAAGGTAAACCAATTAGTGGAGCAACAGTTAAAATAAATGAAAAAGAGACTTTTTTATCGACCAATGAAATGGGAGAGTTTTATTCCATTCTGACAGAGGGAAAACATAACCTTGAAGTAGCAGCCCCAGGTTTGTGTGAAAGATTTTACATCAATGCATGTACATATTAAATGTAGCAACTAGTAGTTTTCAAATTATTTTCAAATATTCATTAGTTCTTAATTTTTAACTAAAATTTCAAAGAACTTTAGATTTTAAACCCTTAGTTCTTTGAAATTTAGATAAAAATTAAGAATTAATGAATATTTGAAAATAATTTGTGATAAAGTAAAGCGAAGACTGGCATCTCTTAAACGGTTAATACATTTCTGAAGGAATTTGTTTTGACATAGATAATTTGAAAAACTTTTTCTTATTGGTCACAGAGGTTCCAGGAATTATATTGGACTAACCTTTCAGTAATTAGAAGTACTCATCTGTAATTTTCATTTTTAGATAACATTAGAAAAGCAGGTATTCTGTTTTTTTGATGACTTTAACATTTTATTTATACTTGTTTTTTTTGTTTTTGTTTTTCATGTTCTATAGTTGAAATTTCAATCAGCTAAATGGAATTTGTTAATTGAATATCTCTTCATTTGTTCATTCTTTCATTGATTGTTTTGTTTGTATTTCAAATTTCTTGCTTTTGCCTCGTTCAGTTTATATTTCAAAATAGTATTCTATTTATTTGTTTCTTGTTACTTTCTTTACCTTGTTTAAATATGGATTGTCAGAGACGGAAATTAAAGTGGCAACGATAAATGATAAAAAAATCTAACAAATTTGAACATCTAAAACAGATGACATTTGAAAAGTAAATATAGATTTTTTTTTAGATGTACCTGTAATATATATTTTAACTGTATTCCAGTTTACACTCAATATATACTGAAGATTCATTATTATTTGTTGGATACCAATTTTCGTAGGTTTCATGGGTACAGGTGAACCTCAAATTCAAATGTTAACAAATTATAAATTTTCTATAGGCTTTGTATGTAGAGATTGGTAAAACCACATCAATATCCACAAAAATGCAAGTTTTCGTCAATCCACGAAAATTGATACCCATGAAAATTAATTGAATCCATAGTTTACTTTATTTTGATTTTTATATCTATTTATGTTTCTGCTTCAAACTTTAAATTTTATAGGGAGTAAATTAAATAAAAATGTTAAGCTGTGTTAAGCAAATTCACATTCTATTGACAATCTGAGTTCTGCATGGGTGTCTTGTGAATATTACAGGATATGAACCACAAACACAGCAGATTATAATTAAACCATACAACACATCAAAGATCATGATTGATTTGAATAAAGAGGTAGAGAAAATAGATTACCACAGACCATTAGAGATGATGTCAGCTCTCAGGAATGTCACCAAAAATTGTTCTTCTATCATGACATTAGAGAGGTAAGAGTCTGGTCAGGTGTTCATAACTGGTCATGTGACTTATTACCAGTTATAATTTTAGAAGTTTGCTAGGTGAGTCCTTTGCATCCTCCTACCTATTGTGAAATAGAGTCCTGATACTGAGAACAACATCACAATTGGTGGCAGCTCTCGGGAATATTATATGTAAAAAATGTCAATAAAAATAAATGTGTTTCAAATAAACATTGCTTTTAATTTGTGTTAAGATGAAAAAGTTGTAAAAATATTAGGAATAGTTTTTATCATAAATGAAATAACCAATTGTCTTCCAGATTAATTGCTTAAGTATTCAACTGATACAACCCATAAGGCTAACTAGGGAGTAGTGATATGGTCACATGATATCTCCCATCTGGTCGCATGACCTTTTAAACTGTTAGATACTTTCCGTTTAAAAAGTAAAATCACAAAAATACTGAACTCAGAGGAAAATCAATTCGGAAAGTCCATAATCACATGGCAAAATCAAATAACAAAACGCATCAAAAACAAATGGACAAGAACTGTCATATTCCTGACTTGGTACAGGCATTTTCAAATGTAGAAAATGGTGGATTGAACCTGGTTTTATAGCTAGCTAAACCTCTCACTTGTATGTGACATACAGTCGTATCACATTCCATTATATTGTCACCGATGCTTGAACAAAACAAATAGACACAATAGTTTCTCATTGTTCTCAATGAAAACAGAAGAAATATTAAAATCGATGAGAACTGTGGAACTTGATAAGGTAATAACTTAAGTTATGAATTCTATTTGCAGCCTTGGTAAAACACAAGAAAAGAGAGATGTGATGATGTTGAATATAGGTCACCAAGATAACAAAGACAAATTTGTATCACATGTTTTGATGTTAGCTGGTATCCATGGCAATGAAGCAGTTGGGCCTGAACTTTTGCTGCAGATTGCAATTGATATCTGTGAAAATAATGGAAAAGATTTTATGATTTCTAAGGTTTGTATTTATGGAATTACCTTGACCACAGAGCCAAACAAAAATATTTTTATGAATTAAGAATTACATTTGTAGAGCTATACTATTTTTTTATTGTGCTTAAATCTTTTAACATAGTTAGTTGTTAGGAATACAGAAATTAAAACCTTTACCATCTTTGCAATTTACAATTGCATGAGTAACTATCTATTCATAATAAGACTAGTTCGATTATTGAAAATCTTTATTCATTGGTCCAACAAAAAAAAAAATCAAAAACAAAAATCAGCAAAACACCATGGGTAAAATAAATGGGCAAGCATTTAAATGGGACAATTCCTGAGGAAATTTTTTTTTTTTAAATTTCTGTAAAAATGACACATTGAATGTAGAAACAGCTTTAGGTTTTTGTTGAGCCTGCAACTTTAATTGCAGAAAGCTCAACATAGGGATAGTATTCCGGCTATGACGGCGGCCATAGCTAACTTCTTAAAAGCTTTATATTTTAGAAGGTGGAGGACCTATATGCTTCATACTTTGTATATAGATGCCTCATGTTATGAACTTTCCGTCAGTCACATGTCCAATGTCCTTGACCTCATGGTTCAGTGACTACTTGAAAAAAAAGTTAATATTTTTTGTAATGTTAAATTCTCTGTTATTTTAAGTTATAGGATAACTATATTTGGTATGTGCGTACCTTGCAAGGTCATCTTGTCATCTGACCTTGACTTCATTTTCATGCACATGGTTCAGTGGTTATAGTTACGTTTTTGTGTTTTGGTCTGTTTTTCTTATCCTAAAATGCAATAGGTCTACTATATTTGGTGTATGGAATGATTGTAAGGTGTACATGTCTAGCTAACATGTGTCATCTGACCTATACCTCATTTTCATGGTTCAGTGGTCAAAGTTAAGTTTTTGAGTTTTGGTGTATTTTTCTAATACTATATGCAATAGGTCAACTACATTTGGTGTATTGAAATATTTTATGATCCATATGTCAGTCGCACAGGTTTTATGTGACCTTAACCTCATTTTCACAGTTCATTACTACTAAGTGTTAAGTATTTGTGTTTTGGTTTTTTTTTCTTAATTTATAAGCAATAGGTCAACTTTATTTGTTGTATGAAAGAAATGTTAGCTGTACATGTCTGCCTGGCATGGTTCCTCTGATCTTGGCCTCATTTTCATGGTTCATTGATCAATGTTTAGTTTTCTTGGTTAATGTTGAGTTTATGTGACAGTTGTAATAAAGCTTTATATTTAGGACTATCAGCATAATATCAATGATTAGTAAAGAAGGTAAGACATTTCAGCGTGTGCACTCTTGTTATGAACATGTCATTATTTGTTATAATTTCAGATGTTTGATACTATGGAGCTACACATTGTGCCCATGTTAAACCCAGATGGCGCAAGGATAGCCACTGCTGGACAGTGTGCTGGTCAACATGGTGTCACTAATGGCAAAAATATTGATCTTAACACAAACTTTCCAAGTAAGTGACTGTTGGTATATGTTATTGATAAATGTCACCATGGCTAAAAATTTTGACTTAATAAATTAGTAAATTCAATAAAAAAAATCCTCAAATATTAAGGTGAAACTTTCGACATTAAAGAAATGTCATGCCTTCCCTAAGTGAATAAATTTTAGTAATAAAGATTGAGTTCAATTTCCCATTTCATTTTAGTTGACCTTTATTAGCAGACTTATCTTTAGAACTTCACACCACACAGGTTGAAATAGTTTCATCATGTAACATTAAGCTAAATATATTAAAAGATGAAAAAAGTCGAGTTGCCTTTTTTTTATAAATTCCTAAAAGTTAGGATAGAAAATCATTAAAATACTCATTTAAATTGGTAGAAAGACAATTTCACTCAATAAAACAGTTTTCCGAAAGGTTTGGAATATTTGACCTTTATATGAAGACATTTAGTCACGAGAAATGAAAATATTAAAATCATTTGATACATTAAATGGTTGTATTTTCCCCTGTTAGCCCTATAATAGTGTATGTATTCTAAATGAACTCTTACAATCCTTTTACCAAAAACATTGCAATTATGTCTATATTTGTAATTAAAGCAAGAATCCATGGCTGAGTGGTCTCAGTAGTTTAACTACTGAATCGCTAGTTTGTCAACACTGTAGTTGTAAGTTCAAATGCTGCACATGTCAGGTGCACTCAACACTAATCCTAATTGAATAGGATTAGAATTGAGAATGAAAATGGGGAATGTGTCAAAGAGACAACAACCCAACCATAGAACAGACAACAGCAGAAGGTCACCTGGTTGTCCATTTTCCTGCCACAGGTTGGTGATTCTCTCTTGGCACTCGGGTTTCTATCACCAATAAAATTTGATTGCCACGAAATAGCAATTAGTGCTGAAAGTAGCATTAACCCAATTAATCAATCTATATTTGTTTATTCACAAGTAATATTTCAATTTATTTATATTTTAGGTATGTACAGTAACATTACAAGTACGGGTCAGAGGGCTGTGGAGACCAAACTTTTAATGTCCTGGATGGAGAAACACCATCCTAGTGTGACCATTATACTCAACGGAGGATCTCAAATTATAACTCACCCATACTACTCTAAAGGGCAAACAGGTTAGTTATCTCTCCAAAAAACAAACACCATCCTAGTGTGACCATTATACTCAACAGAGGATCTCAAATTATAACACACCCATACTACTCTAAAGGGCAGACTGGTTAGTTATCTCTCTCAAAAGAAACACCATCCTAGTGTCACCATTATACTTAATGAAGGATCTCAAATTATAATCACCCATACTACTCTAAAGGGCAAACAGGTAAGTTATCTCTACCACAAACAAACACCATCCTAGTGTGACCATTATACTCAATGAAGGATCTCAAATTATAACACACCCATACTACTCTAAAGGGCAAACAGGTAAGTTATCTCTACCACAAACAAACACCATCCTAGTGTGACCATTATACTTAATGAAGGATCTCAAATTATAACACACCCATACTACTCTAAAGGGCAAACAGGTAAGTTATCTCTACCACAAACAAACACCATCCTACTGTCACCATTATACTCAAGGGAGGATCTCAAATTATAACACACCCATACTACTCTAAAGGGCAGACTGGTTAGTTATCTCTCTCAAATAGAAACACTATCCTAGTGTGACCATTATACTTAATGAAGGATCTCAAATTATAATCACCCATACTACTCTAAAGGGCAAACAGGTAGTTATCTCTCCAAAAACAAACACCATCCTAGTGTGACCATTATACTCAATGGAGGATCTCAAATTATAACACACCCATACTACTCTAAAAGGCAAACGGTGAGTTATCTCTCCAAAAAACAAACACCATCCTAGTGTGACCATTATACTCAAGCAGGGATCTCAAATTATAACACACCCATACTACTCTAAAGGGCAGACTGGTTAGTTATCTCTCTCAAATAGAAACACCATCCTAGTGTCACCATTATACTTAATGAAGGATCTCAAATTATAATCACACCCATACTACTCTAAAGGGCAAACAGGTAAGTTATCTCTACCACAAACAAACACCATCCTAGTGTGACCATTATACTCAATGAAGGATCTCAAATTATAACACACCCATACTACTCTAAAGGGCAAACAGGTTAAGTTATCTCTACCACAAACAAACACCATCCTAGTGTGACCATTATACTTAATGAAGGATCTCAAATTATAACACACCCATACTACTCTAAAGGGCAAACAGGTAAGTTATCTCTACCACAAACAAACACCATCCTACTGTCACCATTATACTCAAGGGAGGATCTCAAATTATAACACACCCATACTACTCTAAAGGGCAGACTGGTTAGTTATCTCTCTCAAATAGAAACACCATCCTAGTGTGACCATTATACTCAACGGAGGATCTCAAATAATAACACACCCATACTACTCTAAAGGGCAAACTGGTGAGTTATCTCTCCAAAAAACAAACACCATCCTAGTGTGACCATTATACTCAATGGAGGATCTCAAATTATAACACACCCATACTACTCTAAAAGGCAAACTGGTGAGTAATCTCTCTCAAATAGAAACACTATCCTAGTGTGACCATTATACTCAACGGAGGATCTCAAATAATAACACACCCATACTACTCTAAAGGGCAAACTGGTGAGTTATCTCTTCCACAATACAAACACCATCCTAGTGTCACCATTATACTGAACACAGGATCTCAAATTATAACTCACCCATACTACTCTTAAGGGCAAACTGATGAGTAATCTCTCTCACATATAAACACCATCCTAGTGTGACCATTATACTCAACAGAGGATCTCAAATTATAACTCACCCATACTACTCTAAAGGGCAAACAGGTGAGTTATCTCTACAACCTATAAACACCATCCTAGTGTGACCATTATACTCAACAGAGGATCTCAAATTATAACACACCCATACTACTCTAAAGGGCAAACTGGTGAGTAATCTCTCTCAAATAGAAACACCATCCTAGTGTGACCATTATACTCAATGGAGGATCTCAAATTATAACTCACCCATACTACTCTAAAGGGCAAACAGTGTGAGTTATCTCTCTCAAATAGAAACACCATCCTAGTGTGACCATTATACTCAATGAAGGATCTCAAATTATAATCACCCATACTACTCTAAAGGGCAAACTGGTAGTATCTCTACTCAAATCAGAAACACCATCCTAGTGTGACCATTATACTCAATGAGGATCTCAAATTATAACACACCCATACTACTCTAAAGGCAAACAGGTAAGTTAATCTCTCATCAAATAAAACACCATCCTAGTGTGACCATTATACTTCAATGAAGGATCTCAAATTATAACACACCCATACTACTCTAAAAGGCAAACTGGTAAGTATTCTCTACAAAAGAAACACCATCCTATGTACCATTATACTCAATGGAGGATCTCAAATTATAACACACCCATACTACTCTAAAGGGCAGACTGGTGAGTTATCTCTCTCAAATAGAAACACATCCTAGTGTGACCATTATACTCAAACGAGGATCTCAAATAATAACTCACCCATACTACTCTAAAGGGCAAACTGGTGAGTTATCTCTCCAAAAAACAAACACCATCCTAGTGTGACCATTATACTCAATGGAGGATCTCAAATTATAAACTCACCATACTACTCTTAAAAGGCAAACTGGTGAGTAATCTCTCTCAAATAGAAACACCATCCTAGTGTGACCATTATACTCAAGAGGATCTCAATATTATAACACACCCATACTACTCTAAAGGGCAAACTGGTGATTATCTCTCCAAAAACAAACACATCCTAGTGTGACCATTATACTCAATGAGGATCTCAAATTATAACTCACCCATACTACTCTAAAGGGCAAACAGGTTGAGTTTATCTCTACCAATACAAACACCATCCTAGTGTGACCATTATACTCAATGGAGGATCTCAAATTATAACTCACCCATACTACTCTAAAAGGCAAACTGGTGAGTAATCTCTCTCAAATAGAAACACCATCCTAGTGTGACCATTATACTCAAAGAGGGATCTCAAATTATAACTCTCCCATACTACTCTAAAAGGCAAACTGGTGAGTAATCTCTCTCAAATAGAAACACCATCCTAGTGTGACCATTATACTCAATGGAGGATCTCAAATTATAACACACCCATACTACTCTAAAGGGCAAACTGGTGAGTTATCTATCTCAAATAGAAACACCATCCTAGTGTGACCATTATACTCAAAGAAGGATCTCAAATAATAACAACCCATACTACTCTAAAGGGCAAACTGGTGAGTAATCTCTCTCAAATAGAAACACTATCCTAGTGTGACCATTATACTCAATGAAGGATCTCAAATTATAAGACATCCATACTACTCTAAAGGGCAGACAGGTCAGTCATCTCTTCCACATGTATACAAACACTATCCTAGTGTGACCATTATACTCAATGGAGGATCTCAAATTATAACTCACCCATACTACTCTAAAGGGCAAACTGGTGTGTAATCTCTCTCAAATAGAAACGCCATCCTAGTGTGACCATTATACTCAACAGAGGATCTCAAATTATAACTCACCCATACTACTCTAAAAGGCAAACTGGTGAGTAATCTCTCTCAAATAGAAACACCATCCTAGTTTGACCACTATACTCAATGGAGCATCTCAAATTATAACTCACCCATACTACTCTAAAGGACAGACAGGTAAATTATCTCTTCCACATACAAACACCATCCTAGTGTCACCATTATACTGAACACAGGATCTCAAATTATAACTACCCATACTATTAAGGCAAACTGATGAGTAATCTCTCTCACATATAAACACCATCCTAGTGTGACCATTATACTCAACAGAGGATCTCAAATTATAACTCACCCATACTACTCTAAAGGGCAAACAGGTGAGTTATCTCTACAACCTATAAACACCATCCTAGTGTGACCATTATACTCAACAGAGGATCTCAAATTATAACACACCCATACTACTCTAAAGGGCAAACTGGTGAGTAATCTCTCTCAAATAGAAACACCATCCTAGTGTGACCATTATACTCAATGGAGGATCTCAAATTATAACTCACCCATACTACTCTAAAGGGCAAACAGGTGAGTTATCTCTCTCAAATAGAAACACCATCCTAGTGTGACCATTATACTCAACGGAGGATCTCAAATTATAACTCACCCATACTACTCTAAAAGGCAAACTGGTGAGTGATCTCTCTCAAATAGAAACACCATCCTAGTGTGACCATTATACTCAAAGAGGGATCTCATATTATAACACACCCATACTACTCTAAATGGCAAACTGGAGAGTAATCTCTCTCAAATAGAAACACCATCCTAGTGTGACCATTATACTCAAAGAGGGATCTCAAATTATAACACACCCATACTACTCTAAAATGCAAACTGGTGAGTAATCTCTCTCAAATAGAAAACCATCCTAGTGTGACCATTATACTCAATGGAGGATCTCAAATTATAACACACCCATACTACTCTAAAAGGGCAGACAGGTCAGTCATCTCTTCCACATACAAACACTATCCTAGTGTGACCATTATACTCAATGGAGGATCTCAAATTATAACTCACCCATACTACTCTAAAAGGCAAACTGGTTAGTTATCTCTCCCATATACAAACACTATCCTAGTGTGACCATTATACTCAATGGAGGATCTCAAATTATAACTCACCCATACTACTCTAAAGGGCAAACAGGTGAGTTATCTCTCTCAAATAGAAACACCATCCTAGTGTGACCATTATACTCAACGGAGGATCTCAAATTATAACTCACCCATACTACTCTAAAAGGCAAACTGGTGAGTAATCTCTCTCAAATAGTAACACCATCCTAGTGTGACCATTATACTCAAAGAAGGATCTCATATTATAACACACCCATACTACTCTAAATGGAAAACTGGAGAGTAATCTCTCTCAAATAGAAACACCATCCTAGTGTGACCATTATACTCAAAGAGGGATCTCAAATTATAACACACCCATACTACTCTAAAAGGCAAACTGGTGAGTAATCTCTCTCAAATAGAAAGACCATCCTAGTGTGACCATTATACTCAATGGAGGATCTCAAATTATAACACACCCATACTACTCTAAAGGGCAGACAGGTCAGTCATCTCTTCCACATACAAACACTATCCTAGTGTGACCATTATACTCAATGGAGGATCTCAAATTATAACTCACCCATACTACTCTAAAGGGCAAACTGGTGTGTAATCTCTCTCACATATAAACACCATCCTAGTGTGACCATTATACTCAACAGAGGATCTCAAATTATAACTCACTCATACTACTCTAAAGGGCAAACAGGTGAGTTATCTCTACCACCTATAAAACACCATCCTAGTGTGACCCTTATACTCAACAGAGGATCTCAAATTATAACTCACCCATACTACTCTAAAGGGCAAACAGGTGAGTTATCTCTACCACCTATAAACACCATCCTAGTGTGACCATTATACTCAACAGAGGATCTCAAATTATAACTCACCCATACTACTCTAAAGGGCAAACTGGTTAGTTATCTCTCCCATATACAAACACTATCCTAGTGTGACCATTATACTCAATGTAGGATCTCAAATTATAACTCACCCATACTACTCTAAAGGGCAAACTGGTGAGTAATCTCTCTCAAATAGAAACACCATTCTAGTGTGACCATTATACTCAAAGAGGGATCTCAAATAATAACAAACCCATACTACTCTAAAAGGCAAACTGGTGAGTAATCTCTCAAATAGAAACACCATCTTAGTGTGACCATTATACTCAAAGAAGGATCTCAAATAATAACAAACCCATACTACTCTAAATGGCAAACTGGTGAGTAATCTCTCTCAAATAGAAACACCATCCTAGTGTGACCATTATACTCAAAGAGGGATCTCAAATAATAACAAACCCATACTACTCTAAAAGGCAAACTGGTGAGTAATCTCTCTCAAATAGAAACACCATCCTAGTGTGACCATTATACTCAATGGAGGATCTCAAATTATAACAAACCCATACCACTCTAAAAGGGCAGACAGGTCAGTCATCTCTTCCACATACAAACACTATCCTAGTGTGACCATTATACTCAATGGATGATCTCAAATTATTACTCACCCATACTACTCTAAAGGGCAAAACTGGTGAGTAATCTCTCTCAAATAGAAACACCATCCTAGTGTGACCATTATACTCAATGGAGGATCTCAAATTATAACACACCCATACTACTCTAAAGGGCAAACTGATGAGTAATCTCTCTCAAATAGAAACACCATCCTAGTGTGACCATTATACTCAACAGAGGATCTCAAATTATAACTCACCCATACTACTCTAAAGGGAAAACTGGTGAGTAATCTCTCTCAAATAGAAACACCATTCTAGTGTGACCATTATACTCAAAGAGGGATCTCAAATAATAACAAACCCATACTACTCTAAAAGGCAAACTGGTGAGTAATCTCTCAAATAGAAACACCATCCTAGTGTGACCATTATACTCAAAGAAGGATCTTAAATAATAACAAACCCATACTACTCTAAAGGGCAAACTGGTGAGTAATCTCTCTCAAATAGAAACACCATCTTAGTGTGACCATTATACTCAAAGAGGGATCTCAAATAATAACAAACCCATACTACTCTAAAAGGCAAACTGGTGAGTAATCTCTCTCAAATAGAAACACCATCCTAGTGTGACCATTATACTCAATGGAGGATCTCAAATTATAACTCACCCATACTACTCTAAAGGACAGACAGGTAAATTATCTCTTCCACATACAAACACCATCCTAGTGTCACCATTATACTGAACGCAGGATCTCAAATTATAACTCACCCATACTACTCTTAAGGGCAAACTGATGAGTAATCTCTCTCACATATAAACACCATCCTAGTGTGACCTTTATACTCAACAGAGGATCTCAAATTATAACTCACCCATACTACTCTAAAGGGCAAACAGGTGAGTTATCTCTACCACCTATAAACACCATCCTAGTGTGACCATTATACTCAACAGAGGATCTCAAATTATAACACACCCATACTACTCTAAAGGGCAAACTGGTTAGTTATCTCTCCCATATACAAACACTATCCTAGTGTGACCATTATACTCAATGGAGGATCTCAAATTATAACTCACCCATACTACTCTAAAGGGCAAACTGGTGAGTAATCTCTCTCAAATAGAAACACCATCCTAGTGTGACCATTATACTCAATGGAGGATCTCAAATTATAACTCACCCATACTACTCTAAAGGGCAAACTGGTGAGTAATCTCTCTCAAATAGAAACACCATCCTAGTGTGACCATTATACTCAATGGAGGATCTCAAATTATAACTCTCCCATACTACTCTAAAGGGCAAACAGGTTATTTATCTCTTCCACATACAAACACCATCCTAGTGTCACCATTATACTCAGCACAGGATCTCAAATTTAAAGGGCAAACTTATGAGTAATCTCTACCACAAACAAACACCATCCTAGTATGACCATTATACTCAATGGAGGATCTCAAATATTACACACCCATACTACTCTAAAGGGCAAACTGGTGAGTAATCTCTCTCAAATAGAAACACCATCCTAGTGTCACCATTATACTCAATGAAGGATCTCAAATTATAACACATCCATACTTCTCTCTAAAAGGACAGACAGGTCAGTCATCTCTTCCACATACAAACACCAACCTACTGTCACCATTATACTCAATGGAGGATCTCAAATATTACACACCCATACTACTCTAATGGACAGACAGACAGGTAATTTAACTCTTCCACAAACAAATCGACCTTCGTGCCACTATTATATATAGGTTTCATAATAAATGAGAATTTTATATTCAATTTGTTTGATATAAACTCAAGTTTGAAATACAGTGGATTAATTATTAATTAGGAGGATACCAAACTTTTGTTGATTTCATGGGTATAGCTGTTTTTTAAAGATTTTTAAATGATTAACAAAATTCACGCTTTTATTAATTTTTGTGGAAACTAATTTTTTGGATTTCATAGGCAATGCTTTACAAAAAATTAAAATGATCAATAATTTTTAGCTTTCTATTGCATTATATGCTAACTTTGACAAAACTACAAAATCAAATATTGTCAAATATATATTCGTCCCTCAAATTGGTACTCACGATAATAAAAAGATCTGTAATAAATGAATTCAGTGTAATACTAGATGAGCCTCAGCTCAACATTGTATAAGAATGTTTTTCTGCTCATCCATTGAGATATGATATTTTTAAACTACTAACATTTCAATTTCACAATTTTAAATTCCAATGCTGCATGCACATATCTCAGCTCTCAAAATTGAAGAAATATCATATATGCAGTGATGGTATCTGTTTTGTCTATTGGTATTTAGATGACTTTTACACTGATGTTTTCTTTCTCCATTTCATGTAAAATAAGCCATGTTTTGTTAGTAGGTATGTTGTTTTTTCATGATTTAAAAAAAGACAGCATCTCAGTAAACCAACAAAAAAGAATATGAAATTTACATTTGCTAGAATTGATCTATTTCAGACAAAAGGTTTGGTAATGTAGATAATGCAGCCACTGTTCAATTGGGATCTGCTTTTATCAAACATCATGAGGCCCTGAAAGCTGGACTGTTTGGGTGTAACAATACAGGTAGGACTAAAATGATAGAAGTCTGAATTCTTCTTATAGAATTGATTTATAAAATTTATATTGTAATAATAAACCATCAGAATCAAGGTACATTTTTAATATCAGATTTTGTAAATTCATAATTGAAACCCCTGAAACTGTTTTAAAGGGCATTCAATACACAATATAATTAAAGATAATGAATAAAGACAGAATTTTATTTGCAAATAGGTATTTTTTTATGAAGAAAAGGCTTTTCTCTTGACTGATAGCTTAGTCCCATAACTTTTGAAATTAGAGTGGAACTTCCCAGTTCATATCCTGTAAATAAAAAAAATTAAGGTATAGGGTTCTACATGGTTTTGACAGATCATGAATATTTCTATCCAACTTGCTGATAATCTTATTCCCGATATTCATATACACAATAAATTTACCATGAACATATGTTTTTATGCCCCACCTACGATAGTAGAGGGGCATTATGTTTTCTGATCTGTGCCTCCATTTGTCAGTTCGTTCGTCCGTTCGTTCGTCCCGCTTCAGGTTAAAGTTTTTGGTCAAGTTAGTTTTTGATGAAGTTGAAGTCCAATCAACTTGAAACTTAGTACACATGTTAACTATGATATGATCTTTCTAATTTTAATGCCAATTTTAAAGTATTGACCCCAATTTCACGGTCCAGTGAACATGTAAAATGATAGTACGAGTGGGGCATCCATGTACTATGGACACATTCTTGTTTTTGTTTGTTTTTCAAGAATATTACAATAACAGATATATTCTTTTTTGGCAAATATCGGATTCTGTGCAGTCATGTATTTTAGCCATTTCTTAAAAGTGTTATAAGTATATTGTATATATAGAGTTTGACCTGATTAAATTATCTTTGTAGCTGAACATTTCCCTGCAGCTATAGTACCAGCTAGTGCCTTACATGCTCATGATGGCAGCTTACTTGTGAGTAATTTATAGAGAAATCTTTGACAATTATAAGTGAAAAGATAAAAGAATAAACAATGATTTTGGGATGTTTCAGCTTAGACTTATGAAACTTGGAAAAAACAATAGCAGTTATAGATGCGCTCAGAAATTTCTCAATTCACAAGTACTTGATGCTTTAACTAGAAATTAATTTTCTGTTTGTCAGTTTATGACTCCTGTTATAAGTTGTTTGAAATAAACTAGACAGCTGAGGATGTAAAGAATTTTATCAAGATGTGCTGCTTAAGGTGATGTTTGATGGTTCTTGACCTTGGTGTATGGTGTAAGCTTTAAAATTTGTCGATGAATTGTAATTTCAAGATGAAGAATACTGTAGTAATATAGGCAGGGTTTGAAATTAGCAGAGGCCCACTCAAAAATGGCCCCTTAATTTGGTGTGTGCTTCTAAAATTTCTGTTTTTCTATTATAGAACTATATATATTAGCTACCTAAATTTTAAACTTTGGGCCACCATACCAATATTTTAACTTCAATCCCTGTAGGCACAGTTTATTCAATATATTGATCATTTCCAAATAAGGTCAATGAGACAGGAACCTAAGGACACAAAGAATGAAAAGTTTCACCTTAAAACAAAGGTCAACATATTCATTCAATCCATATTGCCTATCATATATACCATATATCTGTATATCTGTTCTTTTCCTCTGGTAGTTATTCATTGATCAAATTTTTTATTCTCAATGAAATTTTTACAGGACTATGCCTTTGATTATATTGGATCAGTTGCCATGGAGATATACACAGGATGTTGTGACTACCCTGATGGACATCAATTACTTCAGTCTTGGCATCAGCATCGGCAGCCTCTTCTTCATCTTCTGAACGAAGCAGGACGAGGGTTTACAGGAGTGGTACAAAACAAAGAAGAACAAAGACCCATGGAAAATGCTACTGTCACAATAAAGGGATCTTCAAGAAATTTCTCTGTAGATGCTAAAGGTCGTTTCCATGTCTATCTACCTCCAGGTCGTTATGACCTTGTATTCCATTGCCATGGCTATCAAGATTTTACTCAAGTTAGTATGAAATAGACGAATCTGTCTTTCTTGGGTATAATACCATTTTAAATCAACTCTCGGGGCTGTCTTAACTTGTTGTAAGATGTGAGCTCATGATTAGGCCGTTTTAGCGCTCCACTTTTCTGCGCTATCACAATTTCCGGCTGATCTATTGCACTGACCGCAGTGCTATCCAACACAATCGCAACGTTATATCTTTTTCGTAATTTTTTTAAAATATCCTGCTTATTTTTCACTTCTGATCACATGATCGACTGGTTTACTGTTTCTGAATGAATTATTTCCGTTATTTTAAGTAACTCTGCAGGACCAGTCTAATAAATTTTACTAAATGCCGACTTTGGAAGATCAAAATAAACTAAGATTTCAACATTGACATCTATTTTTTTAATTAAAAGAATAAATAGAGGCATTTATGAATAAAATGAGATAAAATAAATTGACCGCATTTCCTGACGACACTCACAAACTTGTTTTATGAACTTTGAACAAACGATGGTTTTAGAAACGATCAAACACAGGGGTTTGTTACAAATTGCCGGGTTTACTATCCATATGAACCCCGAAAAAATTAACAAGTCTTAATTATCACCTATTCGAACTAATAATTGTTTAGTCAGCAATTCTGCAGTAATGAATTTTACCATTTGAAAACATTAGAAAAACAAACACCAAGCTGATACGACTTGAGAAATTCACTTTCTCGATGTCCAGATTGGATGAAGCCATTTGAATATTATAAAACGTTAAGGTCAGAAAAATGAGAAATCAGTTAGCTAAAAAATGTCAATTCCTGTCAAACGTTGTAAGGTTAATAGTACCCTGCTACAGTGGGTTATAAAACCAAACACAGAAGCTGACAATGACTTTATTGTTGGTCCTTCATGTTCTGCAACGTCTGTTAGTGCCAAGAAATCTTCACATAGGCAGTCAGGTAAAGACCCATCATGGAAAAAGTCTTCTCCTTGGGGTTTTTTACACAGATAATATGAGGATTATATATAAATTTACAATGGAGAAAAAAGACTCTTTTTCTATATTCAGACAATAACATTAACAAACAATGGGGTAACTGCCATGAGCATGATGAGGACATCATTTAATACTATAGAAAACATCAATATCATACTATAAGAAAAATACATAACAAATTAATTACAAACAAACCGCACGCCGCGAGAAAGTTACTGAGAATTGTCGAAAATTACTCTCTTACCACAGTGCTATCCTAAAATCCTGTGGAGAACACTGTAGCCAATCAAAATATGTTGTGATATTTATAATTTATATCAGAATAAGTGGAAAGATTATAGTTGTTCTCTTAAAAAAAGTATCATTTATAAATCATTTTGGAAATTGGATTTAAAAACAGTATCATTTATAAATCGTTTTGGAAATTGGATTTAAAAACATATGTTTATTTAACTTTTTCAGAAAATCGTAGTATCAAAGAATTTTGGAGAAGAGAAAACCTCCAGTAAGATAGTGTTTTTGGAGAAGGAAGAAAATATTTTAGGACTATCTCGTGCAAAAGTTATGATGGTTATTGGTAAGTGTTTTATTACAGGGTCATTTATTAAGTGAGAAATTCAGATATATACTATAAACTAGGGTATGTTTGTGTGATTATAATTCTAGCTATGCTTGCATAAGATATTACTGCTAAATTTCATATTTGATAAATGGTGAGAAAAGACTGACTCAGACTTTATTTTTTGGGTCTAATATTGTTACAAATGATAATCTAGAATCTCCTTAAAATTTGGTAGTTATCTTCTTATCTTCAATGAAAAGCAAAGTGGGTGATATGGGGAAAAAATATTTTACACTGTAGCGTAAAAAAAACCCAAACATCTGCCAAAATTCATAAACATGACCTGAGCACATATTTAACTACTGGAATAGCAAACAGTTTATGTTTTAATTAAAACATACGTGTCTGCTAATTAAAACAAACGTGTCTGGAACCGGAGGTAATGTATTCAATATTATTTTTCCATTTCATTTAAAATTTAATAAAACATATGTGTGAGATCTATACTTTTACAATTTATACAAAAAAGAACAAAATAAAACAACATACATAAAAATATAGAGCTTATCATCAGAAAACATACGAAGACACCATAAACCAAGCTGAAAAAACAAAAATATTATTTTTATGTTGATTTTAGGCCATACAGGAAAACTTTTTTTTTTTTATTAAAAACAAAGATCCAACAAATAGCTTATGGTCAAGATATAGTCTAACTTGGTACAAGCACAAAATATGAAATTGTCAAACTGATTTTAACTTTGTGCACAAACTTCCCCAATTTGCCAATCTAGACCAAATGTCAAAAATAAAACACAATAACGTTTGTAAAGCAGCACTTTTAATAATTTTTTAAATATATCATTTCTTTTTTCAAACAGCTGTTGTAGTTTTAGTAATAGTAATACTGGTAACCATGGCGATGTGTGTCAAAAGTCGTTATACACCACAACACAAAGGGTTCAGTAAAATTAGATTTGATGATGATGACGATGAGGATGACGACTTCGACCAGCCTGTCAAAAACAAATTGCTTAACGGAAGATTTGAATATCATGATGAAAGCTCCGACGAGGAAAATGTTCATGAATTGTATAATAAAAATTTATTAAAGGGTCAGCATTGATTGTCTTAAAGTAACTGTACTTATTTTCATAAGGGTTTTATTGTGTATTTTTAAAGATATATATATGCATATCAAGTCATAATTATGCTGTGCTCTGTTAGCAAACATTTTCAGCTTTAATTTATCTTTGATTTTAAAGTACAAATTGTATTTTGGAATTATGAAAATATATTTCCAGATTTTTTTTAAAGTGCTGTGCAGATATAAATTTGAATTTGAATACTGTAAATTCAATGTCTTAATTTGAGCATCTTTATATTATAATACAATATTTAAACTTCATGCAATTGAAATATATTTGATTTACATGAAAAATTTGGATGCATAAATTGACCTCTTAGAAGATGCTGCATAGATTTCTTTTTTTAGTGTGATAGGTATCCATTATATGTATTGTGCCAAGCTGAGATACTTTTTTAATATCTCATTGACTAAGTTTGTATCCATGAGGTGATCAACATATCATTGAAAGAAATAAATGTACATTGTTGAAACATTTTGTACAACAAATAGCCAAAACTACACAATATATATATGTTTATTTGTAAGAAATTATGCAAATGAAATAACTGAATGGGAATAGATACAGTTACATGTAATGTAAACAAGATCTATGCAGAATATATAAGGCTTCCATATTGTCTTAGAGATTCATTTATATAGCTGTTTTGTTTTTATTGATTTTATTATTGTTATTACAAGTTCTTCTATATATCGATTGAAGAACTTTAGTGTTTCAAACACCATAAAGTTATTGAGGGTTATATAAGTATACTTGTTTTAAAAGATAACTTTTTTTGTTTTGTTTAAAATTTAATAGATTTATATTTCTTAGAAAGCAATAATTCTGCTGACATAATTTTACAGATAGTTGTTTAGTTGTCTAGCTGTCTTTACTTGTGTATATACCAAATTCCAAGAATTTACTATAACTTATCTAGATTTTGTGCCAATTTACCAAATAACATTTGCAAACCAGTAACATCTTTAGTATTACATGTTTTCTGTAGTGACAATGTATTTTTTCCCCGTAGAAATACTTCCTCACATTAGAGGGAATTAATCCAAAATTGGTGTATCTACAATTTAAAAAAAAAAATTCAAATCAAATCAGTAAATCTTTCTTCACTTTAATCCATGTACAATTTGTTACTTCTTTGAACTAGACCATAATTGTGCAACTCATGCCTTGATCTTCTCAGGATAATTTGATAGGGTTTCTTGTAAAAATTTATGTGGAATGTTAAATTTGAAGATGAAAATTGTTATGATTAAGCAGAACTATTATTTTTTTTATCCATTGTTGTCCTATATACATATTTGCTGTCTCACAAAAATAGTTGTTGTTAGCTTTTTAATGATTTCACTTCACTTTTATTATACATGTGTAGGAAAAATTCTGGAGAAATTTTGAATCATAACATGAAAAATTGGTGAAATTGTACAAAGTTATTTGAATTTTATATAAAGATAAATAATTGCTTCTCCGTTTTAAATGATTTATTGTTGGTTTAATAGGGTATTTTAATTGGTTAAACTTACAAATTTTCCTACCTTGTCTTGCTAGACACATTGTAAAGAGGATAGGGAAATCACCTGTGATTTCACTCTCAGTCTTTCATTATTGTGCTGCCTCTCCATAGCAACTAATTAACATAGAAATCTTTAGAATAAAGTTATTGTAAAATCCTTAACAAATCTATGATATTATCCTACTCAATAGAAATTTCATTTCATTTAAAAATATCATGACTTTGCCATTTTCTCTGAAATATTTCAAAATTTAAATGTGCATGACCATAAATAAAGCCAATTACAAAATAAAAGAATTGTGAAGAGGACTTTGATGTGTCCGATAAGATTAATTGTAAGTTCACCAGGGTATTGTACGGGCAACAGAATGAAATAATGTTTTATTTTTTACATTTTTACTTTTATTTATGAAAACAGGTAAAGTCTAGTCGAAACAGGTTAATTTATAGTGAAGAAAAAACACAAATTTATATGTATTTTAAATATGACAAAGAATAGACATACACAAATTTCTACATATTCTGCATGTAAATATAAGGCTATCTATGATATTATATAAGAAAACCTTAGTCTGTGATCTAACTAACAACATCATCCACCGTCCAAGAAATTCATATTTTTTGGAAAAGAAATAGATTTTATATTTTTGTGCATTTTTTCAATTAGTAGATTAACTTTTTGTACATAAAACATAGCTGACATAGGTTTTCTTTTTGATTTGGTTGTAGAATTAATAAAATGTGCCATTTTGAATTGGTTTCATAATATACTTTTAAACTTTCATTTTTATGCCCCACCTACGACAGTAGAGGGGCATTATGTTTTCTGGTCTGTGCGTCCGTTCGTTCGTCCGTCCGTCCGTCCGTTCGTTCGTTCGTCCGTCTGTCCCGCTTCAGGTTAAAGTTTTTGGTCGAGGTAGTTTTTGATGAAGTTGAAGTCCAATCGACTTCAAACTTGGTACACATGTTCCCTATGATATGATCTTTCTAATTTTAATGCCAAATTAGAGATTTTACCCCAATTTCACGGTCCACTGAACATAGAAAATGATAGTGCGAGTGGGGCATTCGTGTACTGAGGACACATTCTTGTTATACTTATATTGTTTAGAATAAGATTCTTTAGAATAGGGTTTATTACAAAAGTGAAGAGGTGAAAACAATTTTTACTTTGCATTAAAAATATTCACAGTATAAGAGCTATGACTTTTACAGTTTACACGGCTTCATGTAAACAGACTCATTTGCGATACATGTAAATCACAAAATATGTATAAAATGTACATAATAAATATCTGTATTTAATAATTGAATTGAACTCAGTATGCCTTAATTTTGATTAACACTTATATTAAAAATGAAAATATAATACAATGTAAAACATTCAAAATTGTGATAAATTTTCTTACAAGTGATTTTCCTACAGAAGGTCATGGTTTTCTCTGGGCACTCTGGCTTCCTCCACCAATAAAACTGACCCCCATAAAAAAGCACAATAGTATTGAAAGTGGTGTTAAACACCAATCAATGTTACAAGTGGTTAGTTTGATTAAGATTTGTTATACAAGCATGATTGTTTCCATTTTGTCAGTTAAATCAAAATTGTAAAACCAGAATTCATACAAGTCCTTTCTTCGTTTGTGGGACAATTTAATTTGATAGAATTCTTTTTTAAATACATTTGACCACTTTCAGGTCAATTGGTTTAACGAATAAAGGTTTATGATGTAAAATAATGGTTAATTAATAATGTGAGACCTATAGCTATGAATACCTATGAAGTAGATCAGAAAGGTTATGACCTTGTAATTCAAGGTCAGTGTTAAAGATATTAAGGTCAAACGTAGGTCATGAGATTATAAAACCTTGTTGTTTAACAATTAAATGTGTTGTAATCAGTTTATGTGAAATTGCTCACGTTATTAACCACAGCATTAACCAAAGTTAATATATTAACGATATTTTGTTGTTTTTTAATTTTTTTTATGAATTTGAGAAATGATAATAAATAAATGTGTTATCATATGTTTGCTTAATCTGTCATTTGTTTTTGCTCTCATTGTAATATGTTTATATGACTTTGTGTATTTATTTTACAGCTAATATTTGAGTGTATTTATTATTCCGCAATAATAGTTTGCTTATCTGTTCACTGAACCATGTCATCTCTTATAAGTAGCAGTAAATATAGAAAGATATATATATATATATACAACTCGTCTAAACATCAACCCAACAATGTTAGATCTGTAAATTTGCTTTCTATATCTATTTATTACCTGTTCACTGATTTATTTAGCAATCACGATACAACAGGTAGAAAACAAAAGTGCAATTGATTTCATGGTTCAATGAACAAAAAAGCAGCCATAAATTGAGTGTACTTTGTACACTATTAAATAGTTCAGAAATATGTTATTAATGTACAAATGTATGATCAGTAAGATCCAACATTTTATTTGTTTGTATATTAATTTCTTCTTTGTTTTTTTTCATTTATTCTTCTGTAGTGATAGTAGACATCTTTATTTCTGATTTCTAAACTTGTTTAGTGTGGTCCATTCCTATCTGCATGTTTTTCACTTTTTCTAATGAAATAAAGTTTACAAGTCAAAAATATAAATCTCAACTAATATAAATAATGGAGAGTTGTCTCATTGGCACTCATACCACATCTTCCTATATCTAATATAATGGTCTGTTTCTTTGTCATTTACGTAAGTTCACAAAATTGATACACTAAATATCACCAATAAGGCCACATGAATTCACTTTATTGAGTCTTCCATGCATCTTGCAAACCAAAAAATAAGTCCTACCAATTATTTTCAATTTTTCTACTTTAAAAAGTTATGAATATTAAACACAAATAACATTAAAGAAATAGAGCCTGCATCAATTCAAAAATGAATAATAAAAAGTCTTTCATATGTAAAAAAACAGATAATGTTGTTTTGTTATTATTTTATTGTTGTTGTTTCACTTTGTTGACTTTGTACATTTTGTATATGAAAAACTAGTATTTTCAAAATAAGGGTTGGGAGAATTCGTTTTTTTATTCTTACATCTTCACATTTATGAGAGAAAAAAAATTATGCTTAATAAAAATAAATCACATAAAAATGTTTTTTGTTATCTTGGTTGATATGGATCTAGTAATTCTGAAAGTCAATAGCAATTCTCAGAAAACACTACAACATTATGTGAAATAATGGGGAATGTGTCAATGGGACACAGATGATGACCCGGCTTGCATATAAATCATAGTTATAAAGGGACATAACTGAAGGACGGTAAAAGTGAACCTATCCAAATTTGTACTTGATCTGAGTTTTGTGGTAATAAGTATTGTGTATAAGTTTCATAACATTTGGTTGAGGCAAACTTAAGTAAGAGAACAGAAAGGCAAAAAGTCATCAATTTTTTCATCGTAAAGGGGCATAACTCATGAACTGTTAAAGTGATGCCACGAAAAAAAAAAATTGATCTGGATTTTCTGCTCATAAGCATTCTGTATATGTTTCATAACATTTACTTGAGACAAACGAAAGTTAGAGAATGGAAACCAACTTTGGGACATATGTATGGACGATCACGGGTTAAACTTAATGCCCCCTCCTCTATGGCATGGGCATACAAAATGTTTTGTATGTTGTTGGTCTGTTGGGTTGCTGTCTCATTGGCATATACTTCATACCTTCTTATATTTACATTTGATAAATGAAAGTCATACTGCCGACTTGGTCCAGACATGTCATAGATGGATTGGTTAATTATTGGTGTTCAACACAGTTTCCGTCTGCTGCTTATACAAATGTATCATGGCAGCCAATTGTAATTGGTAAAGGAAGCTGCAGTATCTGGAGATGACCACTTACCATCATTAGGGAAACTGACAATCATATATGCGAGGGGTGTAAAGGGGGTATCTGCACGGAAGAAGGTGTAATAACACTGCCATTTAACAATGAATGAACAATTAAAAATGTCATGCACGTTAATCTTTTTACAGATTTTACGAAACACGATGAATAACCAACCTTTTTCAATTTTATTTTGTAAAAAGGGCAAAACATGTTGCACTAAAATAACCCTTTACCACCCTCATAGGCCAATAATACAAGAGTCCAACATCTCTAGGGATCTTTTTTTCATTGGGAAATGAAAATAACACTATTTTAATGTTGAACAGAAGACATTTTATTTAAGGCTGTATGTAGACTTTGTTAACCACAAAATAAAATAGCTACGAAATTGCAAGATTTCAATAATCTGTGAAATTGACACCCGAAAAAAAAAAAAAAATCCATAGTAGCTTACTATATGGTATGGGTTTTGCTCATTGATGAAGGTTGCCTAAAAGATGCTTATGGGTATATCCATATCATTCAGTCTATTGTGGACAGGGGTGTAGCTAGAATGAAACGATGTGGAAGCATATATTGCGGAGCGTAGCGAGGCGAAAAATTTTGGGACCCTTTTATGCAGAAAATGGTTTGTTTTTTCGGATTTGGCCATAGGACGGTTAATTGAGAAGCTACATGTACATAGGATGTATACATAATTCATGAATGCAAACTATTCAAAAATCTTCTGAAAAGAACATCTAAATAGAATAAAGCATGGTTAATTGAATACATAAACAACACATTTTTGTGTTATGGAATTTACTAAAAATTGTCAAAAATCTGCCCTTCGGGTCTTAGCAGAAACGAACTTCTTTATTACTTTGTCAATATTCACACAAAATCCCGATGAATATGCAGCAATGCTAGCGATGCTAAACCGTCGTTGTTTTCAACAGACGTAGTACAATGAACGATCTCTCTGCGGTAGCACCCGCGAGATGTAATCCAGCGTGTTCGCCATCGAGCGACCTCCCGATTGAATTTGTCAAAATTACATGACAAGTCAGTTTGTATGTCTCAAACAATGCTGCGATTTGTTCGTTTGTTGTATTTCCTACAACACGAGAAAGCAGATATGCGCAAAGCAGTGATTTATCCGACTGATATCAGACGCGACTCCAGTTCCATAAATTATCATGTACCTATGTACATGTAGCTTCTCAATTAACTGTCCTATGGACAAAACCCAAAAAAACAAACCATTTTCCGGTACCACGATTTCCCGAGAAATACAAGAAACATTATATCCCCCCACAAACTGATATATCCCGAGAAAAAGACTTTTATGGTGTTATGCTACGTTTTATAGTGTTATACTACTTTTAACAATATTAAAGAATATTAATTAAAGATATTCCTCGTAAATTATCATGTGGTCTATGGACGCAAAATATAATGAGACTTTCCAAGACTGTTTTTGCGTGTTTGCAGGGTGATTGGCTTTGGTAGTCACATCGCATCGGCATAATTAACGATATCAAAGGGTTCTCATAAATCTAATGGCCGATTGGTACATCGCATTCCAAACAGATAATACTCTGTAAAATGTTCTCAATTTTTAATTTATAAATTTTTATTTTGGAATTTTTTTTTTGCATGCCGAATTGATGTGCACGCAACTGCGTGTTGGCGTATAGGGAGCTACGCGCCTGGTGGATAGTTGTTTCACAGGCAGTTTTACCTAATTACTCAACATGATCTTGAGGACAATATGTTCATGCATCATCGTTACACATATCAATTGTATATAAAATAGGTAAGCATTTGAAATTTCAAAAATGCAAATTTAAAATGTGTGTTTTTTTTGTCAAATTCTCCTTTTTATCTTTACATTTTAATGCTTATAAAAGCAGAAAATTTCATGTTTCGCTGTTCGCAACACAACCCTGAATTCTAGGTTATAAAACACTCTCTTTTACCCTCTAGATGTATTTAGGTTATTTTTGTCATTGGGTTGCTGTCTCATTCATGTAAACCTCATCACCTTTAATTCAGGTCAATAGTTCTACATTTCAAATTTAATTTGCAAACAGAAAAACTTATTAGAAGATAAGGACAAATTACTCTGATCTTCTACAGTGGCCATCTTGAATAACTGATTGCTTCTTAAGTGCAACTTCTTGTCAGTAGCATTATAATCATTCAAATCAATACTGCTTTGTTGAGAATGAATCATAATGACAACTTATCTGTAACATAATTTATTAAAACCAATGAAAGCATACAATCTATCAGCAACTTTATACATCTGGTAACCATGGTAACAATATAACAAAGCAGGAAACAATAATATATGGCCATTCTATTATCATATTCATCTTCATTTAAGCTGGAAATTTCTATCACAAAAAAAACCCAGAAAAAACATGAATGTGATAAAAATTCTTGAATCACAGTGAATATGTGATAGAAAGCAGCATTTGTCATAGTATTTTAGCACAGGTAACAATGTTTTTTTTAATTAACAATATAAATGCTTTAAATAACACAATTTTGATTTTTAAGAAATATTTAAAATTGTTAATTTCAACATCATTGTCAATTTTTTTTATTATCTGTAAATGCTAATAATTATCATTTAGATTTTAAAAATTGTGTCTACAAAGTAACAAAATTCCAATGGCAGCACTCATTAATATCAATATGATGTAGAGAGATGTGTCTAAAAAGTCAGGCTATATGTGGTGAATAGGTCAAAAGGTCAGGCTATATGGGGTGAATAGGTCAAAAGGTCAAGCTATATAGTTGAATAAGTCAAAAGGTCAGATTATATGGAGTCAATAGATCAACAACACTCATATTGCAGAATAGGTGGGGTGGGGATACAAAGGTGTTTATATCCATGGAAATATAAAAGCATTAACTTATGAAATTATAATACATAAGCTGTCTATAGTATATAGAAAGTACTGCAATTTATAAATTGCAGAAAAGACTTGTACAATAATAATATTACGCTTCAATATAAAAATAAGCATATGTGCTACGATTGCCAATGTGACAACTATCCACCAGAGTTCAAATGATTTAACTTTTGTTTATTTGTTGAATATATGATATTTTAAGGATTAGTTACACACATGTAACAAAACAGTATTCCAAATATTGGACATCTTAAAAGAAGTTCATACCAGATTATATATCTGGTACCTATGATCCATTTGTAGATTAATTACGGTACAGGGGACCAGAATTGTATCAATTCTTGTTGTTCAAACATGTATCATGTGTATGTTGTTCAAGTATTATGGATTATGTTCTAAAACAAATTCATAAATATATTATATATTTAGGGAATCCAAATTTCTTTATAATCTATTGCCTTTTTCACAGAAAACACTATAACTTTATACTTGGGTTAAATAAATGGCTAACAGACATGGACAGACTAACATAATCTAGGGTATCCCTACAGTCACATATATCTGTACTTAATCAAAGGCTGTGTACACAACCCACAGTCACATATATCTGTACTTAATCAAAGGCTGTGTACACAACCCACAGTCACATATATCTGTACTTAATCAAAGGCTGTGTACACAACCCACAGTCACATATATCTGTACTTAATCAAAGGCTGTGTACACAACCCACAGTCACATATATCTGTACTTAATCAAAGGCTGTGTACACAACCCACATATTAGATAAAATATACTAATACAAAAGACACATTCAGTAAGAATGTAATCTTCAGTTTCAAGAACATTTAATAAAACAAATTAGATTAAACACTACTCCCAAAAGAAAACATTTTTTCAAATGTAATCTTTTGTTTTCATAACAAATAAAACCAACCAGGTTAAAACATTAATATAGTACATCTTATAAATAAAATTGCTATGGTTACTGTTGTAGCAAAAATACTAATAGTTTCTATGGTAATAAAGCTTTAAAATAGTACAACCATCACTATATCAACAATGCTGACACAAACAAAATATATAATAAATAAACCTATACATATCACATATAACACACACACATATAACACACACACACACACACACAGTTTTACATTTGATGATAGCCTGGATGGTGAATGGTTACTTTAATTTAAGATCACCATTAAAATAGACTGATAAGTTTTTCAGTGCTGCTTAGTCTAATAACACTGATTAATCATTAATGATCAAATTATTATGTAAATCTTATCGTCAAAACTCAAATTCCTATTGTGATAACAACGAATAAATAATTTACAATATAAACTCTCTTATTTATCAAAATGTTCCCTTGATAAATACTTGCAAACATTCAATATTTCATCCCTTGATAAATGCTTGCAAAGATTCAATATTTCATATTTAAATTCAAATTTAAATTTACATCACAAAAAATATTCAGTAAATTCTCTTAGGATAAGAAAAGCTTTCACTTCTATGAAGTAATTTACACATATGAGATATAATTTCTGTATTTCATTAGAATGGAGATCTTCTTTACTATAATACTTTTTTCCAAAAATACTGTACATTGTCAGACAACACTTCACTTTCTATAAATTTACACACCAACTACAAGTGTGCAGAGAATATATATCTTACATCTTACACTATAAAGGGAGAGAAAAAAGACAGAAAAAAATAACCTCCTGAAATTTTATAAATATATCTTATTTAGAAAGGTAAACATCTTTATCTTCAATCATTCAGATGAACATAGTTTAGACGAACTGTAAAATGCTTCATCAAGTTTGTAGATCTTTTCCACAATATTATCAATGTATATTGTTCATCCACTAAGAGGATCCTCTCGGCAATTTATAGCATATAATAATCTTTGAGTCATCAATTCTTGTGTACTATACTGTGGCAGTTTAATCATGAACATACAGGTTTCTACTCTGATAAACCGTGAATCTGGTGGACCTAAAAATACAAATAGTACCATAAGTATAATTCATTAACTAAATAAATAGGGAATGTGGGACACAGATGATGCACCTGCTTGCATATATAGTTTTAAAAGATTATACCTCAAGAATGGAAAAAGTGTTTGGGAAAAAAATTGTACATGAAAGGAGTTTGTAAGTAATGAGCATTCAGTTTTAGTTTCATAAGTTTCCAAAAAAAAATAAATCAGAAAATGCTAGAAAGGTAAAAGCAATGCCACCAAATTTCAAACTTGATCTGTATTTTGTGGTAATAAGCATTGTGTATAAGTTTTATAACATATGGTTGAGGCAAACTAAAGTTAAAGAACAGAAACCAATGCAGTGACGTACCGATATATACAATATAACACAGGTTAACTTAATGCCCCTCCGTTAGGGGCATTCAAATTATTTCTGTTGTGGTTTCCATTGTAATGAATTTCCTATTTGTGTTACAGTAGCTGTCAGCTGCAAAAAATATGTCCAAATTTTGTCTAACTTATACGAGGGTCAAGACTAAATCCTCAGAATTTGGAACTCTGGGCAACCGACTTATAGTCGGATCGACTAATAGTGTAATGCATTTCTAATGTTGTAATGCATAATGTTGTAATGCAATACTGATTCATAACTGTAATGTAGTTATAATTTTATTGCATATATATATATATGACTACCTGAACCATCAGGAGGAGCAATCTTCATTGGATAAGGAGGGACATGTGTGGTTTCTGCTCCACCCTCTTTACATGGACAGGTCTGTGGAATTCTTTCCTGGTTACAAGAAAACTTGATAAATTTACAGAGATCCTCCTGACTAAGAGTTTCAAGTGTATTCCAGAAGAATTCTATGTGTTTGTCACTCTCCATCAGTCCAACTTGATACATGGTGTGTGCCTGTAATACAGAGCATATTTTACTAATACATATACATGTACATACATAAAGGTTATATAAGGGTATAACACTTTGTTGTTTAAGAAAGAGATGTAATTAGTTGAAAATCATGTACTTTATACCATTATCCATTTTACATTATATAAATTCCTAAACTGCAAGCTTTCATAAATTTTGAAAAGAATTACTGTGGATTCATTTGTTTTTCGTGGATAAGTGAATATTTAATTTCATGGTTTTGCCAAGGTCTGCATACAAACCTAAAGAAAATATGTTATTCATTGAACATTTAACGCTGTGGTTTACCTGTACCTATGAAACCCACAAAAATTGGTATCCAATGAATAATAATGAATCCAAAGTATACATAACCATGATAAAAGAAAACAGATGCCACTTTAAGAAGAAATTTTTGTTGTATCTATCAAACTACACATTCCATAACATTGGTGTTATAATGTTCCTAACTAGACACAAGAAACTTGCATGGGCAGTCATCTAGCTGCATTAATAACACTCATATACTAGTATATAATTTAGAATAAAAAAAAACAATGAGCTATAATATGATTTCTAAATTAGGAAAATTCAAATTCTAATATATTTCTAAATGAAACAAGATATATCAAAACTTTCAATCAGGAATTTTGAAAAGAAATTCAAATATACAAACTTTTAGCACCCCTGCTTAGTTATTTCACTTGCTAAGTAATCCTAATTATATACAAGTTTACTTTTTTACTGTGAACCCCTGCATCCAACAGGATCCACCTTTGCCACACTAGTGTTGTACCTAACAACCACCCAGCATGGACGAAAAACCAAACCATTTAAAAAGTTCTCAATCAGTTCCCAGAAAGTTACAAGATATGAGGAAAAAAGAAGCAACCACAGAAACATACAAATAAGAAGCAGTCCATCACTGAAGATTAACATACCATACATAAGTACACGAAGTCAAAATAATTCTGAATACCAGGCATATTTCTTAGAGAAAAAGGAAGGAACAAGAAAGAAAATGAACCATATAAACCACAAAACATACTTATAAAGAAAAGCTTGATTCCAGGACACTTTATTAGCAAAGTTAATTTTTATGAATGAATCTACCAAGATTTACAATTCCAAAAATTGCTGCGATCATACACTTCACCCTATTACCAACGCAATTGGAAGCAGTACTCACCTCTGAGCGAAGCCAGTTGAATTGGTACGGGATGGCCAATGGGGTGTTGTCTAATTTGGAAATGAACTGACATTTTATGATCTACTTTCATCATTTCTACAATATTACCATTAGAAACCTCCATGAGAACAACTACATAGACTTGTAAGAATAGCAGCTAACCACATCGTTAATAACTTTATTGGCTAACTTTCAATTTTAACTATACTTTATTCTTATTTTACTTTCACTTTCTATTTATATCTATAACGTCGTCATAACAACCTCTATTGTTCAGCGAACCGCACAACCGCAAAATTTGTACTTCACTGTTTGATTTCATGTGTAATATTGTCCTGAAGATGCCACCCTTGTTGGCGAAACATGTCGACCAGAATAAACTCTTACCATGCGGTAATTAATTGGTATTGTTGTCTTTATTGTTTTATTTTACTTGTCTAGTGAAGGACAACTGTGAATACCTTTCCGTATCCACCAACTATTACCACACGATAACCACTTCAGGTTTTGATTCACCTTGTTAAAATTCATATATACAAGTAAGTTCAATATTTTACCTTGAGGAAAGCTAGATCCACCTCAGGTAAGCCACAGGTTCTGATTTCTAGGTCTAAAGGTGATAGTATGTTCAATAACTGTAGAGGTATAAGTGATGCCAGACCACAATGTAATGACTGTACTCTATGTTCTGGTAATAACTCAGTCATTCTCAATCTCTGGATGGCTTCAACATATTCTTGTCTATTCTCCCAACTGAAAAAATAAATATAATTTTTTTTTATTATAATTTCATAATACCGTAACAATTTTTCTAGAATCTGAATGATTTAGAACTTGACAATTGTACAGATTTTTTTTTATGTTGCCTGGTTGTTGTGTAATTGATGTATAACATATATTTTTTTTTATATATTCTGTTTTTATAAGGTTTCTTTAGTTTTCATATCTACTTAGTATTTATATATCTTTTGACTTTCCTAATCTCTACTCAATGGAGGTGAATCTATAGAAGATCTTCATAATTAGCTACATTAAATTTTCTGTCAACTTACCAAACAGAAACTTTGTGCCCATTAGGTATCAATTCCACTTCTTCTCCAGACAGAGTAGAATAAACAAACTGTGGGTAGACATCTGAACACAATGCCTGAAGTTCACTTTCTGACTCAACCTAGAAGAAATTAAAAAGCACAATGATTAGGAACATTTTAATGAAATGTGATTATCTTTTAATGTTTTACGCCACTTGCAGCTACCTTAATTATATCATGGAGGTCAGTTTTTATTGATGGACAAGACCAGAGTGCCTAGAGAGAACCCAAACCCTCACTATAGATGATCAACTAAGACCAATCTGTCACCAAGACCCCTAATAAATAATAAACATATGGATGCTAGAAATTAAGCAGGCAATCTTTCATCACAGGAAAATGTTGATGAGATAAAATTATAACCCCTTTGTACCAGACCACCATGCTTACTATGATCTTTTTCATACAAGTCCAAAGTTAATACTTCTGAGAAAGTCATTTCACCATGAAAAGATGAACTGACAAACAAACTGACACACAGACTGTTAAACCTAATGCCCCAAGTGGGACATGAAAACAATCAATGACTGTCATGAGCATTTAAATTGATTTTTAGAACTGATTCAGTTTCATTTTTTTTTCATTTGGACGCTTGATAAAAACTTTTAATACAAGTACCATTTCGATCTTTTTCATAAAGTTGTACGTCAGTGGGTCAGCTTCTTGTAGATTGGTACTTGGGTCTTCATCATTCGATACAATGGCTTCCCACAAAGACTTCAGTAGATCTAGCCCCAGAGGTATGTCTGCTCTTATAGTAATACCTAAAATCTAAAATTCATACAAATATAAATTATAATGCATTGAGTAGCCAATTTTTAACCAACTTTTAAATGGACAGTTATGTTTGAATATGCCAAGAATGATTTTATAATTCAATATATATGTGCATTCTTATAGATTGAAAAACAAAAATTATTGTAATTTAAAAAAAAAAAATTCTCTGAATCTTTGGCAAAGCTACCGAAGGAATAAGATAGAAAATCATTCAGGTATGTAATCAAATACTATTCACCACAACAACAAATAAAACGTCACAATTTTTAAGGTGGTATTCAACACCTTCACTAAAATTAATTTGGCTTGTTTAATTTTCATAAAATTTTGACAAAGTATTTACTTTGATCCTTTGACAAAAATGTAAAAATTTCAAAAAATTTTAACCAACCATTTTATAAGAAAAATTACACTGGTTATATATATCAGTTTGACAAACACCAATATTGATCATTGAGAAGCTTAATATTTTCTTAACAACGCAACGTAATTAAAACGTTTAGCTGATTTTACAGAGTTATTTTCCTGTAGTGTTAGGTACCACCTTAAATTGCTTCTAGAGATTAATGGCCACCAAATTTTCAACCTCTTGTATCATTTATTATTGACATTGAAGAATCTAGACATTTAACATATATGTATATATATTCAAGATAGTTAAATACACTATGTCTAAGTTTAATGTTATTTCATACAGTAATGTGAGATGTGTCCAGCTGATTTATCATTTAATAAATAATCTGTGTGATAAGTTAACAAAGGGGAATTGGCTTTCAACATCACTGGATGTAAATTAAAGCAGGTTAAAATCGTTCAATCAACCAATCAATGCCGCTAAATGGTAAGGTATTTAATGAATAAATGTCTATTCTTTCTCATATAGAAATTTTTGAATGTCCTGGTTGTAGTGTTATCAAAAGTTCCCCTCCTTTCCCTCTTGAAATGCTATCCCAAACTCCTTGACTGTCTTACCTGTCCAAAGAACTGTGTCAATCTTTCCTCTGGGAATGTCATCTTCCCTGGATGTAGAAGACATCTACTTTTATAATTACTATTGTTACAGGGGACTATCAACTTCAAAGAGTGAAGCTCTTTGGCAATTTGGCTCAGGAACTGTCGGAAAGAACCACCTAAAAATTCAAACTTTTTATCAGTCTGTTTTTCTGAACATGATTAGATAAGTATATGTTACAGCTAAAGTATTTTTATTTTACATGTTTCGTTTCAATTTATTGGTTTAATTTCAATAGGAAAAGTATGGTATGTCAAAACCCAATATACAACAACATACTTTGAGAGATTGATTTAAAAGCTTCACAAAATTTTTAAGATGTGCACAATGTTTCCACAATGAAATTATGGCATGAAAACTATAAAATAAGCACATATTATGACTTTACAATATTGAAAATTTGTTTTCTTCATTTACATTTCCCATATAATGTGCAAATATGAAGTAGTTTCTTAAAAGTTGTAAATAAATTTACATTAAACAGAAACGAACAAAGATCTTTATTTTTACGTACACTCATGTACTACTGATTGTCTGACCATCTTCAAATTATGACTGTTAAATTCTAAATCAATTTATATTCCTAATACAGCAGAATTACAGTAAATGTTTGAGGTAAAAAATAAGCAAGGTTTTCTACAATAAGTAATAACATATTTCATTCCTACATTTTCGCAAGTTGAGCAGAAATAAACTTACTTGTTCCATGGACTTCTTCTCCCGTCAATCTGACATTAAAAGAATAGGTAGGATCTCCACCACTAGCTAGACGTACACACAGCTGTTTAGATGGTATGTTAGATAATTGTCTGAAAGTCTGACAATACCATGTAACTAAAGAAGCTTTCTCATCACCTGAAATAGGTCAAATATAAAGTCAAAATAAACATGCTGACTGTTTTTTTTTCATCTTTTTTTTTAATTAAAATCCATCTTTTGGTTTTCTCATATGATTAGTTGTCATGTTGGAGCCGTTTATTGTTCACTATATGTTATGGGTTTACTCATTGTTGAAGACAAGATACTAACATAAATGTTTAATTGGTCTTGAGTGGTCTCGGGTGGATAGCTGTCTCAATGAAAATTGTACATCTCCTTATTCTTATATGCTGCATTATAAGCAGGAGGAAAAGATGATAGTTCATGGGAAGGGGACGATAAATGGCTGACCCGTGTTAAGAGAGAGCCATATCTCTTGCACGTTAAAGACACCCTTGTAGATTTCCAAAAAGAGCAGGCTTATGCCGCTACAAGGCAGCACTCGCATCGCAAAGTGGAAAGGGATTAATATAAATTGCAAAACTTGTTTCCCAATCCACTATAATTAAATATGTTTAAAACTAAGCAGTTTTCAGGACTTTCTGTATCAATAAGTCTCAAATACAAAAGTCTTGGAAGCAAAATGTGTATAATGTTTCTATAAGTAACTTTTTAACAAGATCAAGGGTAACAGTTTAGTGTTTGTGTGCCTGGTACCCTTCCTTACCTGATAAATTTTCCAATGGATCCAGTGTAACTTCTGGTGCAGCTTGATCTGGTTTTCTCTTTGCAGTTGCATTCATTATACGGTTAACAAAGTTTACTTTTGAGTCATAAAATATAAGTCCTCTTATTTTTGATAGAGCAGAGGCTGTACTCCTGTTGTAGGTTTTGGCAGGACGTAGGTCGACCATTGGCAAGAAAATAGTTTCAAGAGTATTATTCAGTGACTGTAGAAATGCAAATCTTAATCTGACACTCTCAACAGGAACACCTGAAAAATACAGATTCATTTCATTATCTTCTCCAGGACAAAGCAAACATCTTAAATAATGTAGGAATAAAAAATAAATCAATTGAAAATAGTACACAGAAACTTAGATGATTTCCAAAAGTTAAGAAGGTGAAGAAATTTTAAAATATAAATATTAAAGCCATAGTCAATTTTTGTTTTATAGAGAGTTTTTTTGGCAGTATTTTTTTTATTGACAATCCTTGATGTCAAAATCATGTACATACTTCAACTCAAGAGTATGTTTTGATATGAAATAAAATATTAAACATATCTTGTAAACAAGCGTATGTTTAATTGGTTAATATCTCCCTACCTTGTAAACAAGCATATGTTTCATTAGTTAATACATGTATCTCCTTACCTTGTAAACAAACATATGTTTCATTGGTTAATATCTCCTCTGGTATTTTCATCTCATGTGGATGTAATCTTGAGGGAGCCACTCCTAATTTCTTGGCTGACATGTTAACATACTGGACCAAGGCTGAGTCCATTTCTAATGTCCACTGTGTGGTCATCTGTAAAGCTTGGTTATTGTCAAGGCAAGCACACCTGTAAAATTCCATTGAGTAGGTTATCACTTTGTTTAGAAATCAATGAATCACTGTCTCCTTTTTCAAAGTGTGCACACATAAAATTTGCTAGTTTGTTAACATTAATAACAACAGAAATGTAATACAATTCTTTTCAAGCACCAATATAAAATTGATTAATATCAATTTATTTTAATTTTATAAGACCTGGATGGATCCTTTCCAAAGTGAGTGGTGTTTTGAGCAATTTTCAGCAACATTGGTTATATCAAGCATGGTGACCAGTTTTGTTTTGGTGAAAGAAGCTGTAGCACTCATAAAGAACCACTGACATACAACAGGAAAACTGCATTGGCAGATCCAGGAAGGGGGGGGGGGGGGTTCCGGGGGTTGGAACCCCCCTTTTTTTTTGGCTGATCAATGCATTTGAATGGGAGCATATAGTTGGAACCCCCCTTTACTCTGGGTTGGGAAACCCCCCTTTTTCAAATGCCTGGATTTGCCCCTGAACTAGAAATCCTTGTCAATTAATACACCTTGCCATGAGTGGTTTAAAGTTTAATCTCAAGTTCAAATCTACAAGACAACTTATTTCAGAATGTTATATCATGTTATTGATAACTTATTGCTTTTTTAAGAGTCAATACCTTTCAAAAAAAAGATCAAATCCACAGGCTAGGAAAGCCCTCCATACAGATCTTATATCTTGCTTTGCCAGGTCTATAACATACTGTAGGAATCCTTCAAGAGTTAAATATCTTGATTCTTCAACTGGCCAACTCTACAATGATAAAAATAATACAAAAATTACAATATTTTGACAGCCCATTAAAATAACTTGCCTTTTTTGTTACTTCATTAAATGCAAAAGGATAAAATATATACTGTGGATTTTGTGGGTGCAGTTGAACAGCAAATTTTCTATTCAGACTTGGCATTACCAACAATGAAATATCCACACACATAAGTTTTTCTTAATGTAAGAAAATGGGTACACACGAAAAATATATGAATCAACAGTAAATCCTGCTGCATTGATAATTCAAACAAATTTTGCCCTTTGTTAAGTTTTTATATGTTTAATCTAAGATGGGTGTAAAGAGGGGAGGGTATCTGCATGGAAGAACACAAAGTAAAATTGCCATTTCACGATGAATGTTCAATTAAAAATGTCTTACGCATTGATCTCTTTACCGATTTCACTAAACACGTTGAATAACAAACCTTTTTCACAGCTGCAAGTGAAACAAAAATGGCAAAACACGTTGCACAAAAATAACCCTTTACCACCCTCATCTAACTTCCTTACCTTTCCAGCCTTGGCACCTTGTTCTGCACCTTCCTTGTGTGTTTTCTCTGGCATGTCTTTACCCTTTGGCTTTTTGTCACGATGTGGTGGTCTAAAAACAGAATAATCAATTACCAGTAATCACAATGCAAGAGGTTATGTAGAAACTCTTCTAATAGCCATTATTTGCAAATCACTGCCATCGACACAAGAAGGTACTGACATTCTTATTCTTGACTTGTTCTAGTTTTTATCGAATTTCATAAATATTCACAGTAGTAACCTTGTCTTATACATTTGCTTTCAACTACAATCAAACCTCGTTGTGTCACATTCGGTTGTGTCGAAAAAATTCAAAATCTTACTTTTCTGACACTCCCATGACAACTTTTTCTTTGGAGGATTTTGGAGATCTCTTGGGTCCTTTCCCTTTACCACTTCTGTCTACTGGTGATCTATAAAGTAACAAAAGGAAATGTAAACTCAGAAATCATTACTTAAATTGCTCATTTAATAAAAATGTGAAATCAAAGAATGAAATTCTGGAAAAGCTTCATACAAATAATGTACTGGTCTCTGGTGGATAGTTTTCTTATTCCAACCATAGCAAAACATTAGAAAACAAGAATGTGTCCCCAGTACACAGATGCCCCACTCACACTATGATTTTCTTTGTTCAGTGGCCTGTAAAATTGGGGTCAAAACTCTAATTTGGCATTAAAATTAGAAAGATCATATCATAGGGAACATGTGTATTAAGTTTCAAGTTGATTGGACTTCAACTTCATCAAAAACTACCTTGACTAAAATTTTTTAACCTGAAGCGGGACAGATGGCAAACATGGAAGAAGGGACGAACAAACAGACGCACAGATCAGAGAACATAATGAACCTCTACTATCGTAAGTGGGGCAAAAAAAATCTGAATTAACATGCAGTACTTACAAAGTCTTTTTCCTAGAATTTTTCATACACAAACCTTTTATTAATTGTGTTTTCATTTGATTGTTTAGTTAGAACTATAAATACGGAACAGTATTTTAAACTAATAATTGATAGTAATACTTCCATTTAACAGTAATCTTTGCTGTTGTTTTTGTAGCTAGTTTCAAAATGTAACTGTAATTCAGAAGGTTGTAAAATCATAATAAAATGTTTGCATTACACTATGTATCTTATGGTACATGTATGTGTAATCTTAATTTTCTTCCAACTACCCACTGGCAGGTGTTTTTTTTCAAATATTGAGAAAAAAAATTAAGAGCTTTCTTTTCATAGCTGACGATTAACAAAACAGCTATATGTACATGTATGTCTCTAGCAAATTTTGTACTAACAAGAATTTGTTTAAAATAAAAAAAAAAAATTGCATGTATTTGTATAAACTTGTGTGTAAACTTGAAACTTACCCTTCTTTGTCAGGTGACTTCAGCATGCCATACTTCCTTAACACCTGTGTGACCTGTTCTTGTAATGACTTCTTTGGAGGTTTAATGTTGTTGAAGAAACAGAAGAGCATATTTTCCTGTACATGTTGAAGAATCAGATCTTTACTGAGACATATAAATCCTGAATCTTGACGGAAATCTTCACTTCCATGTCTCTGATCCATAATAAAACAACTATGGAATATTTCTATGAGAGCCAGAGTCCCAGGCTCTGTTATTTCCTCAAGATTAGACCCGTTAAAAAATTTATACTGTAAATATTCTTCCAATGCGTCATTAGCCTGGGGCTCAGCGGTAACTAACATGGCATTGACAGTTGATATAGTCATCATTTCTTCAGGAACATCCACAAGGTCATCATGACCAAATGAAAAACTTTTGACTAATGACTTTTTTATATTTTCCATTTTGGATTTAGAATTGATATTTATTACTGCTGAACCTTTAATGACTGCCTCTGTCCTTTTAGGAGCAGGTACTTCTCCTGTTACCTTGGCAACACCTGCTGCCTCTGTCGTCTGCTCTGACACAGTTTCACTTTCGACTTGACTTGGATTTTCTGTCTTTTCAACAGCTCTGACCTTTGGACTTACAGTTTGAAGGGGAATGAATACATCATTCCTGTCAATTTCCCCATTAGACTGACTTGCTTTCTGAACAGCTGAATGTACATTGTCTTTGGATATTTTATCTGGTATTCCCGTGATAACTAATACTCTATTGTATGCTGATGGTACTTGAAGAACGTGTGCTGCATCAAGAATGGCTGTATGCAAGAAACTTTCACTCTGTTTCTCTCGGAATGCCAAATGACGAATAATCTGAGACACGGTCAAAGTTCTCTGAAACCATAATAAATCTTCTGATTTAGAACCAGTAAGTGATGTCTTACTAGATTCAGCGGTTGGTAGGGATGAAGATGATGATGAGTTTTCTGATGTAGGAAGCGATGAAAAAGATGATGTAGATGTAGCGGATGTGCTGGCTGATGCAGAGTGAGACACATCACTCTCACTGACACGAGGACTGGATACAGGTGTACGTTTAGGTACAGCTCCTCCTCTTTCTTTATCTCGCTTAGCCTTGACCTTTTTCTTCTTAGCTGATGAAGTAGGACTTCCTAAAGAATGAGAAGATCCTGAAGCTGAGGAACCAAACGCACCTGCAGACATCAACAGCCCAATGAAAGTCTTTGATCTCTCGTCATATCTTGTTTCAGCAGTAGCCAAAACTACTTCTAGCAATGAATGAAAGTATGTAGAGAATCGTCCTTTATCACACACCCCAATACCCATACCAACACCACTTGCTGTTGACATAGACTCCCACCCCTTGGTTTCCTCTTCATATAATTTCCTCAACTCCATCTGCAGTTGTACCAGTAAACCAGTGTTTAAATTCAGATGAGGTTGCAAAGCCAGGAGAACTGACCCATTACATCCCTCGCTATAATTCAGAATTCTCAAGGATTGTGCTAAAAGGTGGAACATATATTCCTTAATGAGAGATGGAATACTACACTTCCATAAATATCTACACAGTAACTCAATCATGTGTTTAAATACCCCTGGTGTAATCTTGATGTTATCCACATTCCATAAACTCTGGTGGTTATCCTTACTCAGCAAGCTAGATGTCGTACCAGCATGTCCTCGCATGCCACAACTTTGTGTGCCACAACCATATTTTTCTTCTATCAAAGTCTCTATGTAAGCCACTGCCAGTAAGAACTGTGGATACAGAGCATGTATTGTCAACATGACCCCTGGAGGTGGGGACACACCCAGTTTAACATGGACCCTATCACAAGGTATGATAGCAGGAGTATACTGCTCATTCTGGTTACTGGTTGAGCTGGTATCCCTTGGATAACTAACACAATCCAGTTTGGTTGGTTGTCCTGTCTTCCTTACATGGTTACCAGTGTACGATAGAACTTTTGCCCATGGAGATTTGTACAGTGATGTGCTGAAAAAATATAAGTAAATTAAATTATCTATAACAAGTAAAAATGTTCCTATATTTTTATTCACTTTCAATTGCTTATTTGAGTCTTTGATCTATATCATTTTTTTTAGTAACCAGTAAAACCAACAGCTTATAGTCAAGGGTTTATTATTCATCTATTAAAAAAAGAACCAGTTTTCTTCAGAATCTGGTGTATCCAAGATTTAGTGTCTGCCATTTTTGTCTATTGAAAAAAATCATTATGAACGTGCTGCCCATCAGTGAAGACTGAAATGTGACTTCTAGTTGACTATTAGACTGACCTGTATTTTCAGATTAATTTTTCATCTATTTTTCCCCTGTTCACGTTTTATCTATAGACATTACTTACTCTTTCTTGGCTACTTTAGGATCAGTTTTACATGACACAACCAAACATGATGCCCCTGGGAAATGGACATCTGTGTTGACCTTAACCTCTGTTACTGGGAACTCTTCATATGGGAACATTTCTGGTGCAATCTACAAGCATAATACATATACAATCTTAATGAAGTAAGTCAATTTTGTTAGCAATTATACATCTCTAAATTCAAATGTATTTGTGAAATTAAAAAAAAAATAGGATAGATAAAGAGAAGAGATCTATACAGGTACCAGGTCAGTCTGTCTACATACCTTTTTTCTGTTGCATGCAGTTTGTCCTACAACACATGTTTTATTCTTTGTAGTTTATTCAAATGTTGATTAACAATAAGGCTAACTGTGTTTAATCCAGTACTTGTTTTTGTTTGTACAGACATGAAATATGTTTGTTTCAACTGCTTTAAATCACTCTATGATATATACAGTGACTTAAAAAAAACCTTGAATTTAAAGATAATCATATATACCAACCTGCAAACAAATACAAATCTGATTGGTTAGCTCAGTCAAGTAATCTTCTCCCTGATTGGCTGCTCTAGCTATGGCCACTGATAGCTCTCTTTTTAACTTGTCTTCATCACGGTACAATAACTTTGTCAAGGAACAAGAACTGATGGCCAGACAATGTTCTAGTGATGAGGATGTGATTAGAGAGGCATTCTGTATTGTTCCATGAGGTTGAGGAGGACACAGTAGCTCCTCTGACAAGAGCTGGAGGTTTTCTATGTCTAACTGCTGCAAGAGGGCAGCACTAGCAGCCATTCCTGACCCCAGACTGGCAGAGCACGAGTATATCTCCATTGCTGGTGAGTTACAATGGTCTATGAGTTTTAATAGAGCTGTTCTACAGTACATCCTAGATAATATTCCTTCACATCTAAGCAGCTCTCTGAAATAAGCAACTTGTTTGAATTAAATGTCAAAATATCAACAAAAACATTAGATAATCAAAGCACTGTCAACGTTGTAAACAAGCAAATTTGATTTGATCACAAAAAATAACATATCCATACAAATTATTCCATCAAATCATTTTTTTTAAGCTATGGATAACTTCTGTCTATTGTTTACCTCTAGTTGTCTTTCAATATTTTATTGGGTTGCTGTCTCATTTGCATTGATAAATTTATAATCTTGTTGCACTTAAAAAGTTGACTTTTGTTCATCAGATAGCATGCCTTTATAACCTACCTGTGAATGTATATGTTTGAAGTATCTAATATCTGTCCTCCAGTGATTGAAGATTTCCTCAAACCTTGGCCTGGTTCTCTCTAACATGTCTATAGGGTACCAGAATCGTATCAGTACACCTTCACTCCGAAGGTAGGTTTCTACTTGTACCAATTCATTCGACTTAAAAAAAATTTACAATAAATACTATGAAAATATGCAGCATTTAATCATGAGTAACATATAAGTTGGTAACAAAAGGAATGTTTATTTTGCAAACAGGAAAAATTTTATCCAACATATTTGTATTTTACAAAATTCCCCGTCCTTACATTTTTTTTCTTTTCTATTTGATTGTTTGCTATGTATTTTATCTCACATCTTCATTTATACGTTTGGATTTGTTTTGATCAGAAATACTCAAAACAAATATTTGAAAGCTGAGGATGTAAAAATATGATGGCAGCTATGTGACCAAAAAAAATCTGAAAAGAATAGCCAAAATAGACATATTTACACTTGTATGCAAATTTGTCCACCATTACATAGAATCACAAAGGTTCCCGTAAACTTTGACATTACAATTAAAAAAATTTGACGTCACAATAAAAAAGTGATTGTTGTTTGACGTCAAATGGTTATTCGGAGGCGATCTACGGTCATTTGGAGACAAAGTTCAGCTAAATATCAAAAGTGTAAATACGTTTATCATCTTAGGTCACAACTACAACTACTCACATTATCAACATCCAAGACAGTCCCTGTCAAACCAAATGTTCTAAGCATACTCCTAACTGCAAACATAGGTAACATAGTGGTCCCTGCTGTGCTAGTCTCAGCTGTATTTCTGACCACTACAACTGTCCCCTTTCTGACCCTCTCTATTGTGAACTTTGCTAGGTCTTCTTTAATATCTTCTGTTGTGGGAAGATGGAGGTCACGTGGGATTCCACCGTTTTCTTCATAAAGGAATTCTACTGTCTGTCTAGCAATATCAGTCATACCTAATCAAAATAATTCTTTCATAGAATAGATATCAATTATACATAGGAATTTTTCATCTCCATCTACCCAAAAGTGTTGATCGTGATCTAAAGGAATTACTGACCCTGATAGTTGCAGAAAAATGACTTTGAAAGTATTTAAAACTTAAGAATGATTGAAATTTTATTACAGACACATAAAATATGACTATATTAATTTATTTTTACATGGAATTCTCTTGTTGCACGTTGTATTTCTGGCTTATTTCTGTTTTCTTGCATTGTACTCTTTTTTCCATTTATAGATAGTTTTAAATATAGTTTCTTTCCATCAAAGTTGTTCACAACTTGTTCAACAAATAAAATTAGTTATACAAATTCAGATTTAAGAAATTGGCTATTGTTTTCATTACTGTTTTTGTTTTATATTGTAATTTGTATTATCGCTATTTTGTGCTTTTTTCCTTTGATTTTTTTTGTGATAATTTTCATATCATTATACTTGCTTGAGATGGAAAATTATCGCTAGAAACTAAGCATGCACGTGGCGTTGCTATCAAAATTGACATGAAATTGACATGAAATTGACATGAAATTGACAACGTTGTCATAGGTTCAACCGGCTAGAGCGAGAAAAGCATTCTCGTTGAGATGATCACCGATAATCTATAATTCCTGGCATTGCTTCTTTTGGTTTTTTACCCTTGCATTTTACTACTCTTTTTTTTTAAATTTATATCTTTCAATTATAATTATAATTTTGTCCCCTTTACTTTCTCAATAATTAAACTAATCTCATTACAGATTTGGCACATCATTATCATTTACCAAGCTGTAATGCTCCTTTAATTTGTTCCAGTCCATCCTTCCTCTCAGCCTCATTTCTGAATCTTCTCCTGATAACAGGGAACACTTTCTGTTCCCATGCCTTTACTAGGAGGGCATAGTGATCTTCTGTCTGTGCGTCATCTTCAACTGGTTCCTCATCAGACTCATCTTCCTGTGTAGCAGTTGACAAGTAGTCTGGACCAGTAGACAAAAAGTTGTCATAGCTAATGAACAACTTGTACTGTTTACATGAATCTGTGTCATATTCTATAAAACAAAAAATACACAACATTATTTGATATAACTCTTTACAAGTGTAACCAAAGAGGACACTTCCCTAAACTCGAAATTTACTAAAAGTTTTGCCTTTTTATATCATTTTAAACCAAAATCAATTTTTAAAATAAAAATCCTCATTGAGGCATGTTTTTAGCAAAGATAAGAAGTACATATTAAAAAGCTGGGACTATTACATGACAATATAGGGACAAACTATTGTTTATAAAACTATATTATTCATCATCTGATACTTCAGAAGCTTTGAAATTTAACCCTGAGAGATTTGATCTTTCTTCAGTATCTCTATATGATTGTTCATGAAGAAAACTGGTATCTTTAAGACTTTACAAGGAGGACTCAAAAGGATTTTACCTTTCTGTGGTTTAGGTATCTCTGGGACTTTACATGAAGGGCCCTGTGGAGATTTTAAATCCTCTTTCTGTGCCACTTCTGGACTAGCCACTGTTGGTTCTTCATCTTCACTCTCGGATGCATGATGGAATGGCAGGTGTCCAAAACTCTCTCGGATTTCTCTGGTTAAATCATTTGCTTCATCAGCAGCATCTCTATGCTGTTGACCTTTAGCATAGGCAAATGGTCTGGTTCCAAAATTTGCTCTTAATCTGGTGCCCTACAAAATTCAACAAAATATTTATATTGATTGCACTTAAAATGCGTTGTCCCAAGAGTAATAATCTTAAAGGACCAATTGGTGGCATTGGGCTGTTTTTTGCTTTTGATGGAATTGTTGTCTCTTTGGCAAATTTCCCATTTTTATTCTCATTTTTTTTCAGTAAATACCATCATATTTTCACTCCTGACAAATGACCCTTTGAAAGAAATTAATGTGACCCCATATTTCAAATGCCTTTTGCCTGGTAAATGTATTAAAATACATAGGATCTTTTCAATCCAGTACAGTCTAAGAGCCCATACATCATTTTTTTATGTACACAACAGGAGTGAATATAATATGTTATGCATTTTGTTTAAATATATTCAGATATCTCCTTTTGTACATAAGTACAAATGACATCAAAAGCCTGGTAGATTAAATGTGGCTTATGACACTAACCTTTTTCTGAACATGTACAACAGGAAACATGCCTCCAGACACGTCCTCCATGTTGGAACTAAGAAGTCTTCCTCTGTAAGTAAAGTACACACGACCTTTAGGTGTCTGACCTTGGACAGGAGATTCATCAGTCCTCTCCCAACCAATACCAGCGATGTCTCCTGCATTTAGGGTAACATCAAGGCGGACACTCCTCCACTGCAGGAGGCTGGCTCCATTGTAATGGACAGATTTACCATTACTAAAAAAGTAAAGTTTTAAAATCTTGGTAATGATAAAACACTTGTACCAAGAGAACTTATTTTCATAAACTTTCTTTTCAGTGTATTTCCTCTCAGGAATGTTTACAATGAGGGATTGATTTTTTCCAATGAAAAATGTTAAGAGAAATGTTTTATGAAAGCAATTCAAAGGAAATAGAGGAGTCTTCTTCTTATTGAAAGGCTTATCAGTACAATATGTATTCCCACCATCCACTGACAAATAATAAATAATGAAAAATATTAAAATCTAATATGACCAAACATTTTATTATTTTTTCCTTTTACAAATATTTTTATACTTTATTCGACTATCATATCAAGCTTTATTGAAACTTATCAAACAACCTTTTAGTGGTTGCATGGGCATTAATGAAAGTTAAAGACAAACAAATGGACGGATGGTCAAAGATTTAAATCTTAAAAACTCAAGATACATTTTCAGAGGTACATTTATTCAAGACCATATAAAATCAATTATATAGTTTTTATTTAATAAATTTCCTGTTACAAAACTTTGAATTTTTAGAAAAACTAAGGATTTTCTTATCCCAGGAATAGATTATCGTAGCCGTATTTGGCACAACTTTTTGGAATTTTTGGTCCTGAATGCTCTTCAACTTTGTACTTGTTTTGCTTTATAAGTATTTTGATCTGAGCGTCACTGATGAGTCCCCTGAAGACGAAACGGGTGTCTGCCGTACTAAATTATAATCCTGGTACCTTTGAGAACTATTATTCAACAGTCCTACTTACTTAAGGAACAGACATGTGCCAATAGGATTTGTCCATGCTCCTTCTTTTTTCTCAGCAGAGGGAGCAAATCCAAAAGAAATAACAGCACCACTCTCATCCTGGCTGTCTCCAAAAGATAAAATCTCTAACTCCCAATAAAATGATGGTGCCTAAATAACATACAGAAAGAATTTATGATATATTGAAACAACACCTGTATCTGTAGGACAATATGTCTTACTATCACTATCACATTTCAATGTTTAGTGAATAACTTTACATATATCTTCAAAATATCACATTATAATGAACATGTGAAATAATTTTTATGTTGAGGTGACCACAGCTTCTATGATAAAATTCCCTAAGTTTGGATGTACTATATATATGTATGCCGGCTGCACATACACAAATATATCTAAAGCTGATATGTAGCATAAAATTTACTTTAAAATCAGAAATGAGAGTGATATCATTAATGCAAGAAATGTGACTCCGACTCAAGTTTTTGCTTAATTATGCTATAATATGTACTGGAATCTATTAACTTATCACTGTGCACATAAACCAAACCATATTTGGTGCCTATAAGCAGTCAGCTATCTGAACCTTATGTTGTTCAATGTTGTTTGTCTCTGTATGAATGTCTGTTTTTTCGAGGAGTCAAATATTGGTGATTTCTCTAATTTTTGTGCTTTTTTCACATTTCCTGACCGGTGTGAGAAAACTATTTCTCCTCACTAGTGAAAAATCTGTTCTCGGCAAATGATTGATTGAAATTTAATTGTGAAGTTAAATTTTCTTGTTTTCTTCTGAATTTTCTTGTTTTGATGTCATGAAAAAAGGCGACCATGCCTGATGACGTCACATCAAAAGTACACAACTTTAATTTCTCAAATCTTTGAAAAGGAAGGGTAAAAATCATAAGAGAAACAGATTCCACCACTGTAACTCATGTATTACAATATTTCTCCACTCTCAACAGTTAAATTTTAATTATTTAAAAAGGTCGGCAAGCCTCACGTTTTAAATATTAAAATTTAACTATCTCGAGTGGAGAAATATTGTAATACACTTGTTGCAGTTGTGGGATGTATATTTTCAATTATCCTTTTGATGTATTAGTTGACGAAATATTTATATATATAGTACTTACCTGTTGTGGAAGAGACTGATTGGCATAAACAATAGTTCCACGAGGCAATCCACTTCCTGTATTGGGATCTCCAAGGAAGGTAACTCCTGTCATACTATGGGAGAAAACACATGTCCGTACTGGTGGGAAAATTCTGTTAGGATCCCATAACATTTCTTTATTCTGAAAAACAGGAAACGTTCATTAGTGTATAGCTGTATAACAATATGGAAGACAACACTTGAGGATCTGATCAAATAAATTTAAACTAAAAAAAAAAGGAAATTCCGGATAATGAAAAATACTTAACATGTCTATATCCTGTTCAAAGACAAGGGTCTTTGATGGACTATATCATTCCTTTTTTGCAAGTATTTTTGAAATGTGAAACTACCCTTCTGAGTAATATGGGTTTAAAAGAAGACTACACCTACCATTCTGTTATCCACCTTACTGGGAGGAGGTGGAGGTTTAGCACAGTCTCTGTAGAGCAGCCTCAGTCTAGTACAATGGTCTTCTATCACAGCTAGTCTGTCACCTAAATATATATCAAAGAGATTTTGGCAAAAAAATCACCTGAATTGTAAACTTTACAACAATATTAATGTTTTGTTTTAATGCAACGTGTTAAGGCTTTAAGGCTTATTTAAGAAACTATGATTAGTAGAATAAATAAGTCATACATATATAATTCTTCAATATCCAGTGGGAAAGTCTTTATTCTGGATAAGATTTTCTACTCTTGATTATATATTTGAATAATTTACTGCAGTTAGAGACAATAACTCGAAGTAGCTATTAATTTTGACTATTGAAAATCCAAGAACAATAGAAGCACATATTGTTAATTGTAAAAATAAACAAAAGTTTAGCAAATGTATAAACAAGTTAAAAAAGTATAAAAATAAATAAAATATATAACTTCAATAACCTGTATTGCACTCCTTAGCAAGCGACTTCAATACATCTATAGTACTGCCACAGTGTTGTATAAACTCCTTAGAAAAGCTGAGATCATTGAGGTATGATGCTAGGACCATACAAGCCCTTGTCTGTAACTCTCCAATGACACGACAGGTCACATTGTTTATTGTATTACCATCCCCTGTCACAGGGAATGTCTTCTGTAAAGTAGATAAGTTGTCGTCCTGGGGGAGGAGGATAGATTTGATTGCCATGACAACTGCTTCTGTACTTGGCAAATGATGTGATTTGTAGATCTGAAATAATCAACAAATATTTATAAACTTGTAATTTGATTTACTTCTGTTGTTTAAAAATAAGAAGTTTCAGTCACAAACTGATAAGATGAAACGCTTGAAATCAAGATTGATTAAACAAACAATGAAACGCTTGAAATCAAGATTGATTAAACAAACAGACAAAATAGCCTTAAATGCCAGATCATTTCTGCAAGTAGACAAATTTGTTTACATTAAATCTAGTCTCCATACCACGTAAGTATAATATTGCAATCAACAGACTTAAAAGGTAAAAATTTCCTTTAAAAAGCTATATTGATATAGGAAGATATAGTATGAGTGCTAATGAGACAACTCTCCATCCAAGAAAGGTCAAAATTCATCTCATTTTCACATATCAGGATTATTTACCAATGTCAGAGTTCCACTTATCTTATTCCTGACTGGTTCCAGCCTTAATAACAGGAACCTGTATAGTATCACTGTATCAGGATGATAATTAAAAGTAGGACCTCATCTTACCTTATTCCTGACTGGTTCCAGCCTAGTAACAGGAACCTGTATAGTATCACTGTATCTTGGTGATGATTCAAGTTCAGAGGTCAACTGTACTGTTACTTGCCCAGTCTGTTCAGAAACACATAGAACTGTTCCTTCAGTATTGTGGATTCCTGGACCAGTTACCTGTAAAAGAGTTCACATGCAATAGTTCACTATCATAAAGGAAAAGAAAGAAAAAATAAAATGCAAATTAAACATCTATGTCAAGAAATTATACCACTTAGCATTCCAATTTGATTGCAATAATTAATTTTTTATTTCTAAAGTCTCTTAGTTGTGTACTTTTTATACAGATTATTTAGCTTTGAAATCCTTAACATAATTATCTCCCTCTTATAAAATTTACAAAATTTTCTCTACAACAGTTCCAAGGTAATGCATTCTGGGTAATATTTTCAAAAGCATACACCCTAATAAAACATTGTGATTGGTTCATAATTAATGTCTTAAAGAATGGATTAAACATTTTTTTTACAAAATGAAATTACCCAAGATCCTTTAGATTTTAAAAAGGTGAATCAATAAGTATAAAAAATCTACTGTTTTCTATAAACCTACTCTAACATCACATCCAGGTTTAATTATTTCTTTAAATCCTCCAAGGGAACATAGAGCAGCATTTCCCAACTTGGCCATAAATAACAACTGTCGACTGCTACATCGTGGTGAACTCAAGCTGTCTATTGATGTGAGAAGTAATGGCAGACATGACAAGGCATTATTCAGAACCTGAAATTAATACAAAAGAGGGTTATATGGGCATTTTTCAATAAAAGCGTACATTTCAGACCTAAAAAAAATGGAAAATGAACTTGTCTAAATTTTAATTTCAAGAGTTATTTTGAATACCTCTATAATAGACCTGTTTGTAAACAAAAAGTGCAATCTTAAATATTCTTTAAAATGATATTATTTTCATAATTTGTGTACTGTTTCGTAGGGGACTATATATAACCCTATTATATGTTAATAAAAACATAATAAAAATTACATGAAACTAACCCTTGTTATTTGTTTTGCACGAATATAATTGAAAAAAGATTAAAAAAAGACTCCATGGTAGTGGTAGTGTCCACTACGAAACGTTTTTCTCCCATACTTGTTTCGTAGGGGACCGTTTCGTAAGGGACGTATTCGCATGTTTTATTTTTTCCCCACAATCCCTATATTGCAATAGTAACAAGACTGATTGTATTCATCAAAGCATTTATCAAGCTGTACACTGATATTTTTTTCATAATCTTAAAACCAGATACTGAAGGAGATTTGACCCGTTTCGTAGGGGACATTATCAAAAATACGGTATCACTCTGGTCCATTTGATGTGCTCAATTTTTCTCACCAACAATTTAATTGCCGTTATAAAAGCATCACTTCTTTTGTAAGACCCTAATGTATATATCTCTTGCAAACAAAAATTACATTGATTTTATAAAACTGTTTATTGGCAAATTTTAATGACTTCGTTTCGTAGTGGACATTTTGTGAGGGACACACCTTCTGAAATTATAAAACCTATATTGAGATGTGTTTATTAGAACATGTTGGCTCTGAACATACTTTTGAATTAATAAAAAACTTGTGTAAAGTCAAAAACCCATTTATTTCTTCATTTTTTTACGATATTTTAGAGTATGAATGTTGAACAGGCGGTCTAGGGACATGCCATTTTGGTTGTTTTGGACCATTCAGGAGTCAATATCTTATCAATCCCTCTAAAAATAAACTGTTTCTTTGCTTTAAAATGTTAAATCTAATTCAATGTACTGACTGCACAAAAAATTACTTGCAAAGATCAAACACATTTTTTTTTAAAGTGGATAGGACCAGAAAATACGTTTTTATTGAAAAACGCCCATATGTTGTATCTACAATTACATTACAACTTTCATCTGCAAACCTAGAATCTCTAAATCTATTATTCTGTTAAATTTGCTTTAAGGGTTCTTCCAGCCTTCTCTTTTTTTATAGTCAACATTCCTGAATTTACTACTGCTATGATTATGTCATAACGTTGTTGGCAGCTTATTCTAGATTATACATGACAATATTTTTTATTGAAATCTCAACTTGATAAATTTTTATTTTGTCTTAAAAAGGTTTGTTTATGCAAAATCATATTCCATTTGTGTTACTATTTTACGTGAAACAAAATTTGACAAACTGATAATAAGTTCTTACAACCATGGGAGATAATCTATGCAAAAACTACATACCCTCTGTACAGCATTGGCCCATGAATGAGCTGTGTTAGATTCTGGAGCAGTCAATAAACAATGGAGTAAAGCTATCACTTCACCTGCCATGCTATTTGCAACATGTCCACTTATAAATGGTCTCACTGGATCAGTTCTACAAAATAACCAAGATTGATATTAACAACAAAATCCATGGTTGCATTACTTGCTGGAAATGTTTTCAGAAACTGGCAACAATAGAAAGCAATGCTTAATCTTATTTTACAACTTTTAACAATGTTCCAATACAGTTAGGAAATTGAAATAAGCCTTTGACAGGAAATTAAAAACCTGATTTCAACAGAAACAATAAAATATCAACAACATTAAATCATATCTACCATTCAACAACATGTACCTTGCTAACTCATTATTTTTCTCTCTGCACACAGTAACAGCATTCTGTTTTTTCTTGTCCCCATTAGTGGCCTCTGGAGGGGTAGAATCCACTGGAGAACCAGTAGAAATCACAAGTCCTGACTGAGCCCACTTTGCTGCTTTCTTCAATGCAGTAACTGCATCCTCTGTACAAACATCTGCTTTTCCAGACTGTAAATTAAAATTATTTCATCTCAATACAAACACCTTTTTCCTTTCATGAAATTTGTGCATGTATTTATACTGATTTTAGGAAATGATGAAAAGTATAAGATGCAAGTTTTTATTTTTGCATGACCTTTTCTATCTTTTTATCTTGAGCACATCTAATGTAAGTAGCCCATATCGGCATAATTTTTTTAATTTCAAGGAATGTTTATGAACACAATATATTGCATGTATTTATCCAATATATGTTGTTCCTAAAGTTTATTTTTTTATGACAGGTGTCATTTGATTGTTAAAATTTTCTTTTCTGATATTCTGACATGCACATATTCAATGTACATATTACAAAAAAATATTCTCAACCTTTTTAAATCCAATTTACATTTTAACTCACTATGTAATATATGTAGTATCATTTTGAAATTACTGTAAAAAAAGTTTGGGTTTGGGTTGAAGTCTTTATTTTCATAGCTTTTATTTTCGTAACAATAAAGTTATTCCACTTATTTTTTTTAATTTTTTTTGAGAATGTATACCTTATTAAGTTCCCTATCCATTCTCACTGCCTTCTCTGTCAAAAGGCTTCCAAGTCGACTCTGTCTTGCGTCAGTACTAAAGCCAATATAATACAGGTTAGCAATTTTCAAGTAATATCTATATTTGTTATGAAGAAAAATACATTTTTCTTGCATTGGAAATCATCAAAATGACAGTGCGATGAGAAAAGAAGGTTTAAAAAAAGTTTACACTATATATAGCTATGAATACATATTTAAAAAAAAAAAAATGCATGTGCAACACTATAAATGCTGTACATGTATTCCTAAAATTGAGAGAACTTAAAAAATGATAGCAGCTGAGTTCTACATCGTTCAGTAAATATAATCACTTATTTTCTAGAATAATTATTTGATCTCTGCCACAAACAAATAGTGTTAATATATCACGATAATTTGCTATTCTTAGAATTTGAAAAAAAACCAGCAAATTTAGCTTAATCTTTTCAGTGTACATTTTTGAAATGATTTTTTTTTTATGTTTCACAAAATTTGCTGAAAGACAAAATATTCTCTGTGTAAATCGGACCTTATATTGGCAACTGAGAGAGCACACACACAAACAATTACCTTAAACGTTGACTGAAGTAATAAAATTGTGTTTTCTGGACTAGAACAATGAATACTATTGTTATCATAATACTAAAATTCACCTTAAAATAGCCTGTGTGATTTCTTGTGATAACTGATCACTTCTCTTATGTACAAACACTGTCAGTCTACCACCCTGAATGTCACAGTCTTCATTTTTATCTCTTTCTCCACTGGTGTTACCATGGCTACTACTAGGGTCAGTTGAAGGTCGTCTACTACACACTGTACTGTAATCACCTTTAAAATAAATATATTATAAAGTATTTATTTCTGTCTTTGATAAAAGCAAAATCAACACCCTTAAATCCTTCAAAGAAAGTTAATAACCTTTTCATTCCAAAACTTGTCTTGATTTGAAAATATCCTATAAGGGATAAACAAGTTTCCCATAAAAATCTTGTAATTGTTGAAATCATCCACCATATTTGATGTCAAGATTTGTTACATTGTTATTTCCATATAGTGTATCTCACTTTCTTGCTTTTTATTTCCTGTTAATTTGGCTTGTAATTCCAAATTGTTTTGTAACTTCCAGTGTTTTATAATGATACCCTTGTTTTGTAATAACCATTATATGAAATTGGGTATTGTTTTGTTACTACAAATGAACTCTTATGGATATATTGCTAAATTGTTATTAAATTATATGTATTTATTTATTCTATTTATGGTCATTTTGCTTAGATATTTCCAATATACGAAATTCTACATTGTTTTGGTTTTTCAATGCAATCATGGTTATAATATATTGATTGTTATTTCCAAGATGTTATTTGAGATTGTTCCATCAACATAAAATTGATATTCTTAACTTTTACAATACAATCCTACCTGGCACTAAGAAATCTCCCAGCTTGGCCAACAGTAGACTGACAATCTTAGCAGGTGGATCTGATATAGACTCTGCAGTACTCCAGTGTGAAGACTGCATGTGTTGTCCCCAGGAGGGTAGTTCTAGATAGTCACAGTCGTCTGTACTCATCAGTGGCAGAGCTACTCGGCACAGCTGTAGTATGATTAATACTAACTTTGGTGATGGCCTATTGAAAGAAAAGTGTTTTTATTAAAACTTTATTTGCTTAAGCTTTTGTGGTTATCAAAAGTCTTTCCTCCTTCATTTTCAGCATTATCAAGGGAACAAATAATTGAAATGCAAATGCAACCTGGGAAATTTATCTTAAACTATAATCTGACAAGAGTAAAAGAAAATTAGCAATTATAAATATCAACACCCCTGCTGAAATTTTAATCATTCTCAGCCCATTTGGAGTCAAGTTTTTTTTTATAGTTAGCTGTTGGCAGGAAATTTCCTTCCATCTTATTTTTGTCAAGGCAGTTTATTGTAATGTCTAAATACTACTAAAGTTTACCCCATCCTTTTTTTACTTGATTCCTAATCATTACCTCTGATCCAATAACAAGGACAGAAGTTTTGACACACATGCTGGTTGACTAAGTATAGCTTTGCCCATCTTACTACGTGATAGATTGTTCAGTAAACTAAGCACATCCTGTAATGCTTCACTGCCTGCAGCCTCATTTCCACCAGATTCTGTTGCTCGAGCAAGATGATTGGTTAGTAATACTGACACTTGTCTAGCCAATCCAGAGTGTTCTAACTGTTCAAATTGTGAACCTGTCAATAAAATATGAAAACTGATTAGTAAACAAATCTGACAATTAATACTTATGAAAAGTTAACTTTGTTATGGGTTTTTTTTTTGTCTTACTATTTTGGTTGTGATTAGGATTAGGAACCTTTCTTATAAAAATTTCTGTATTTCGTTTTTTTTTCTCCAAATAACAATAAAAATATAATAATCATACAATCATATAAGACACACCAACCCTGCCATCATTTAGCTCATATATAGTGATGTAGAGACAGCTGTTTTCAAGTTATAAATAAACATGATGCAATCTTACCATCTTCAGTTTCCCACATGACACATCTGTTGGCAAGTACTTGGAAGCCTGCCCATGCCATGGCTGAGACTTTCTGATGAGTTGATTGTGTTTCTTTGTTGTCCAATCGGTAGTTGGCTAAACTACACAGTTTGTCCAGAAGATGCACTAGACCAGATCTTACTAAACATTTCTCTTCAGCTCTGGAAAAAGAATCATTTTGATGTGTCAAAAAACTGCAATAACAGTATGATAGGTTTGTTTATGCAAATTCATGGAATTTCCACATTGGGTTAAAGTTCATAAACTGTATACTTTTCATAGAAATTAATGGTCTGTTAGACCACAGCTAAATTCATGTATTTGGTTTTGATGTTATATTTGTTATTTTCGTGGGATTTTGTCTGATGCTTGGTCCGTTTCTGTGTGTGTTAATTACATTGTAGTGTTGTGTCGTTGTTCTCCTCTTATATTTATGCGTTTCCGTCAGTTTTAGTTTGTTACCCCGATTTTGTTTTTTGTCCATGGATTTATGAGTTTGAACAGCGGTATACTACTGTTGCCTTTATTTAACAATGAGTCAATTCGTAGATTTCAAGGACATTTCCAGGCTTTGAATAATTGAAATAATATTCCAGGCTTTTTTTTAGTTTTTAATGTAGTGTTAATTTGATACGAAGAAAATTCACATCAAACACTAACCTTGTATATGGAATAATACACATAAGACCTATACTGTTACAGCAGGCTATAGGATATCTGGCTGCTAACTGTACAAGTGATGTCATAGTCTCTGAGAATGCCTCTCTAACATGGTCAACCATACCACCACAAGTCAATTCATCAACACTGTAAAAAAATAAAATATGATACTGTAATTTTTTTATCAAGTGAACTTGCATAATGTTAACAGTTAAGGAAGCTCGCTTGTCATGTTTTGGAATTTTGGTCAGATTTTTGGAATCCTCTGGTTTCATTCATTTGAATGCCTTAACAAATTTTACCAGTGCCCCCATTTTTCTTTTTAAAATTCTTTAATATGTATAATGATAAGCTGTCTGTTAAAGTCTTATAAAATTTTAATTATTTTTTAATAGTTTTTTGAGGACTTAAACTTGTTAATGATAAAGCTATGAAAAGTCAAGAGAGAACATTTTCCCACCAAAACTTCAATGGATAATACCTTGAAAACAAGCAGGGTGACCTATATATTGTTTTGGCTCTTTTGATTTCTGTATTTATCACCTATCGATATATGCTAGTGTTCTGAAAAGTTAATTATTTAGAAACTGAGAAGCCAACTCCCTTAACCCAACTTCTTCATGTTGCTATTTTCCATCTTTTAATATATCTATGCTAACAATTCTTAGACAAAATCTAGCCAGACATATTACATATTTACAATTATTTAAATAACAATACTTTAATATGTAATTAAGCAAAATATTCATAGCCAATGAACCATAACAGAAGATACTGGGAAAAATAATCTCTATGGAAATGAGATTTGCCACTGCTTAAACCAATGATACCAAATATTATTAACTTATCACAAGTTCTTCCCCTTAAACTGACCTTAGCACTAAAACAGAATACCTAAGTCTAGCTTTTTTGTTTTGTAAAGGTGACACACAAAATGTCTACAATTCTTAAGAAGAGGTTTAACTTACCATGGCCCTCTCTGTAAAACAGATGTGACTGCTGCCACCAAATGTGTTGTTCCACCAACTCTTGCTGCAGCTGTCAGTAATTCTTTCATATGGACTAAAGCTTGTTTCCTTGTGTGTCCACGGCGCCATCTGGTCTGTGCAGCAGATAGAAAGTCCTTGCTTGAAATCTGAAAATCATATATAAAGCAAGATAATAAAACATCCTTTAAACATTGGATACTTACGAGATATAACTTTATTTTTGACAATTTAACTGAATGCAGTTAAGAACAAGTGAAACTGCGAGCTACTGCTCACTGATGATACCCCCGCCACAAGTGGATAATATTAATAGTGTAAAAATATGCAAGTGTTCGGTAAACAGGAAGTTGTCAAGTGATGAATCTGAAAACGCATCACATGGTATAGCTGACTTATATAAATCCTGAAACCAAATTTCAGAAATCCTTGTATTGTAGTTCCTGAGAAAAATGTGACGAAAATTTTCAACTTGGCTATCATGTGTAAAATCATACAAGTGTTCGGTAAACAGGAAGTTGTCGATCGATCAATCTGAAAACGCATCACATGGTATAGCTGACTTAGATAAACCCTGAAACCAAATTTCAGAAATCCTTGTATTGTAGTTCCTGAGAAAAATGCGACGAAAAATATTCATGGGACGGACGGACTGACGGAAGGACGGACTGACGGAAGGACAGACAGAGATAAAACAGTATACCCCCCTTTTTTAAAGCGGGGGTATAATGACTAAAACTTACCGTATTTTGAGGATCACTACCAATGAATGAGAATAGCTGTTCTATTACTGTAACATACGGTGGTCTGTCTTTTTCTTCCTCTTCTACTAAGTCCTGTAAGATGTGGACTGGTCCTTTCTTATATTTCTGCTGTCTTCTATTTGAGCAAAAAAAGAAAGTTATTCAAAAACAGTTAAAAGGTTACAAGCTCCAACAAAAATTTGAAACAGATCATAACACTCTACTTTTGTTTCTTTTCATTATCTGGAAACTAGCAGAGATTTTCAAAATTTTGATGTCCACTTTTTAACTGTACATAATCATTTGGGAGCATTGTTGCAAAATAAGATGTTATTGGAAATGTTAAAATGGAAAATACAGAAAAATAGAGAATAAGTACTGATCGCATGTACCGAACAAATCCATTTATTCATAGAGAAATTCCTTCAATTCAATGCTTTGAAATTAATTGTATATATACAGTGCTTAGAAATAAACTCATCATAGATAGCAGGACTAAATTTAGTTTATACGCCAGACGCACGTTTCATCTACAAAAGACTCATCAGTGACGCTCAAATCCCAAAAAGTAAAAAATGCCAAATAAAGTAAGAAGTTGAAGAGCATTGAGGACCAAAATTCCTAAAAGTTTTGCCAAATACAGCTAAGGTAATCTATGCCTGAGGTAGAAAAGCCTTAGTATTTCAAAAAATTCTAAAATTTGTAAACAGTAAATTTATAAATATAACCATATCAATGACAATTCATGTCAGCACAAAAAGTGCTGACTACTGGGCTTGTGATGAGTATACACACAGATAAAGAAAGAACAAACACTTAAAACTAAAGTAATGAAATATAAAGTACATTCCACAGAATATTGAATAGCACTTACTTGTGTTTAACATCTTCTCTAGAAATGTCTACTCCGTTTGGAGCAGACATACTTCTTGACAAGCTGTATGATTGCAATACAATGTCTGTGTCGGATCTCACCATCACACCTAAAATGTATTATGAAAGATTTCATGCAATTGATGCTTAATAATCATAGGGGGATTTAGGGGGATAGGACAGTGTGCCAGGGCCCACTTGTTGGTGGCAAATATGTTGGTAGATTATTCATTGAATCACTGAAGCATGACTCTAGTGGGCCCTGTCTTTAGCAGTCAGTGGGCCCCCTTATGAAAATTTCTGGATCTGCACTATTTTAACCATTACCCACAACTTACCCTTTTTCCTCAAGCCCTTAATCTGACCCTGTTGTATTAGTGCTGAATTTTATGTGCATTGGGTAGAAAATGATCCGTAACAATTTCCCCGACAGAAAGTTCGAAAAAGTTGAATGGCTACTTAACCCGCACTCTTTACTTGCAATGTATGTGATTATCATCATCAATATCATACATACTGTGGATTCATTTATTTTCGGGGGTACACGTTTAATTATGGTTTAATAAAAACTTGCAGATGTCTAATTTCTTGGTTTTGGCAAAGTCTTCATACACACTTTAAGAAATTTCGTAATTTGTTGATCCACGAAAATTGGTATTCAACAAATATTAATAAATCCCCAGTATTTCAAATCAAAAACTTTGAATGTCAAGGTTGCACCATTGTATGCTAGCTTTTAGTATTAGGTTTTCTTTGTTAACAAGTTCAAACTATCCACAATATGTCAAAGGTCACCTGAGAGTTTAAGGTCATACCTGTTTGTGTTGGATCCAGCATAGAGTAGTTTCTACTGTACGGCAATCCACCTTGTGGCTCAATGTTGACTTGTAACAGTAAATCTAGTCTCGACAACAGACCTTTGACAATATGAGAGGTGAAGGTCATAGGACAAGTCTCTGCAATATCACTACTCTGTACATCAGCATCAAACTTTTCTCTGAAATTAAAATATTTTGAGCAATTATTCATTAATTCAACTATGAACCCTTATTTAATTATGATTTCTATTATAAGTTTAATAGAGTTTTTAAGACAATTTTTATGCAAACATAAATTTAAGTGACTGTTGCAGATTGTGTTAATGTTCTCTTACCTCAGAGCTTTGACAGACTTTTCATCATCTCCATTATCTGGTTGTATATTCTTGACAAAACATAACATCATCAATTCTTTATATTGCAACTGAAAAGTATTAAAATACAGTTAACATATATTATTATCTCCCCTTCTCTCCTTATGATAGTGTTGTTGCTAGTTCAAACATTTGATTTTGCCAAGACTTTCAGATTTGTTTATTTTTCCTTTTATTCTAAAAACAATTAAAAGATTTGTTCTTTTGATATATACTTATTACCTAGTTGATTGATGCATATTCACTACAGTATTTCTATTATTATTTTTCAGATTTTAAACATATTATTCCCACCCCTTCATATCCTGATCTAACAAGAATGTGTCCTCAGTACACGAATGCCCCACTCGCACTATCATTTCTATGTTCAGTGGACCGTGAAATTGGGGTAAAATCTCTAATTTGGCATTAAAATTAGAAAGATCATATCAAAGGGAACATGTGTACCAAGTTTGAAGTCGATTGGACTTCAACTTCATCAAAAACTACCTTGACCAAAAACTTTAACCTGAAGCGGGACAGACGGACGAACGAACGAACAGACGGACGGACGAACGAACGGACGCACAGACAAGAAAACATAATGCCCCTCTACTATTGTAGGTGGGGCATAAAAATTGCCAAGTCTTCTACCTCTGAAGTTGCTACTAACCTCCTGTATATGATAATCATGGAAAAATGGAGGTGTATCCTCTGTGTTTTCCTGTCTGTGATCTAATACATCTGTGTGCCAATGTTGTTCCTGGCCTGCTAAACTCTATAAAAGAAATAAAGCTTACTAAATATCTGTTTAAAATTGTTTAAGAAAGTGATATAATGTTAAATAAACAATATTCCCATAGGACATTCATTTTTTTTATTTTTTTCCCTTACACTTAAGGAGGCTCGCGGGTATAAGATTTTCAGAAAAAATTATACATTAATTTTTCATTGCAAATTTTATTGATTACCTTAAGTAGCTGTTACTTTATCATATGGTACAAAAGTCATTCCAAAAAATCAATTCGTGTTGGCCCCAGCGGATTTTTAAAATGTAGATATCATTGAAACAGCTTCAAATTATCTCCCTTTGGTGCAAAAATGCCATTTTTTGGCATAAAAATTGAAATATCTTTTTTAACTCATCGGTGACCTATATTTTTTATTGTTGTTTTCGAATAAGCTGTTTATAGACTAAATAATTGTAAAATTTTAGCGATTTCTGTAATTTAGTTTTTTTTTCATTTCGATATTACCGCTATTTCTCCTATTAGTTCAACAGAAAAAAAGGACATTAACAAAAATGTATGCTCCTTTCAAAGGCAGATTGTGAGCGTAAATGAACGGTGACCCCATTTTTTTATTTCATTTTTCTATTAAGTATAAGATAAAGTTCATTTATAGAAAAATATAGAGAAATCCTATATTAAATAAAAAATTTCATTTAGACCCGCGAGCCCCCTTAAATCTATAACCTTTAAGTCAGCTGCTTATTTGGTTTCAATAGAAGGATGTACAATCTAAATTACACAAAACTTAAATTTGAATTCACAAATACTTAAATTATTAACTGTTTTCTTAAGTGCAATAGATTTATATGATTATTGCGTGATTCTATAACATTTTGACTATTTTAACTATTGTGTCAAACTGGAAAAAAATCACTGTACCTGTAACTGTCTAATCAGAGCATCCAATCTTTTATAAACTTCTTGTAGAACAGACTGTAACAGTGAGAATTCCTCAGGGTTTTGGTTCTCAGCTGACGGTAGTTGATGAACAATCTCTGTCAGTGATAGATGTTTTATAACAGTGGAGATAACTCTTTCTTCGAGTATGTCTGGCTGAATCACTTCTCTGAAAAGCATAATATCAATCATTTATACTATACTACTGAATTTTGCTTCTCAGATGTGCCAAGATGCTGAACTATTTCAAACTTTTAAAACTAATATTTTCTTATGGAGCTGATCCAGTGTTCAAGACAACTATCAGGAGAGCTAATTTCTGTAATAGTAATAACAACATTAAGCGTAACAAGCTAAAAAGGATATATTTTCCAATCAAAAGCCCACCTGAATCTGCCCCAGTTCTTTAATGATGCAATGCTGTATCATCTCTCTGAAATGGGAACTCAATTAATAATGCTTTTAGATTTTAACTCTTTACTGTAGGTTTTTACTGAGCTTTTTGTATCCTAATCTACAATATCTTGGAATGAATGGTAACAAAATTTAGAAATCTTAAGTTTTATTCACTAAGAAAACACACAAGTTATTTTGTTGTAACTTTGACCTAGTCCACACAAAGAACCATTATGGAACAGACATTTTAAAAGATGTACCTTACCTTATACTTGGTCTAAGTGTTTGTGTTGGCCTTTGACAGAGTTTTCTCAAGTTTAGTATAACATCCGATGGAAGTTTGATTCTTGGTAGAGATGTGTCTTCTATAATGGTAAGGTCGTGGGAAGAATCAGGAGAGAAACCTGGAATAGGTTTCCCTGTATCTGACTGCCATACACATCTGTTAAAAACAAACAGCATTAAACAGAATTTAAGGATGTTTAATGATATACCTATTCTATTTATCTTTTCAACCAGTGACTTTTAATCATTTTTAGTTTTAGACAGCAAATAGTCAGTAATCATACAATAATAAAAGGGGATATTCATCTACAATAAAATAACTGTTTAAAAATAATTTTACTATAGCTACAAGATTCTTTTTATTTATAATTTTTTTATCTATTTCTGATTTTTGAATATATTTTTTCTTTTTGTTTGCTATACAAAAAAGCTTACACAGATAACAAATATACAAACCTTTGTAATAATTTAGATCTTAGTAAATGTGTACAACTGATTTCTTGTTTAGATTTATCTGGTCCCTCGTATAATAGTTGTAGCATTGTACAGGCCAGGACTGATAATCCTAGAGCTAAATCTGCTAAGAAAGGAAGGCCAATAGATACCTCTTCTGTAGATTCCTGCAAATATTATATACAATGCATTATTTTGACAATTTCCATAAAATATTTGAGTCATTTTTTCACCAACAGTAGAGAAGATAATTGAAAATTATCCTAATTTGAGGTGAGCAACTAACCAGACCACATGGCCACCAATACTCATAACTCTTAATATTTCATTTGTTATTTTGCTTAGTTTATGCTGTATCATCTCTCTGAAATGGGAACTCAATTAATAATTCTTTTAGATTTTATCTCTGAGCTTGTTCTTTAATTCTAAATATTTTGTTGTAAGTGTGTTGTTTTTTGAATGGCGAAAAGAGGAATAAAGATATAACAGGATAATATTTCACCACATGCACTTGTCCCTAAACATCTACTCACATTTCTGTATATCTGAAACATAATGATGTGTCTAGTGTATTATGATGGTTTTATCACTTACCCTAAAATGAGACTTGACAGTGCACAAACACCACCTTCCCCTTGTTTTAATATGGCTTTCAATGTACTTTTTAATATTCATTTAGTTTTGACTTACCTGTGCCCTGACAGTACACATAAATCCCCACATGGCCTTGTCTGGTGTGTTATGCTCTCTACCACTTCTCATCTCAAAAGAAAATGTGACTGTATCTCCTTCAACCTACAAAGTAATATTGAAAAGTGAATTTAATCAGTCAGGTTTACATGTTTGCAAGAGCATATAACTAATTAGGTATATAAACTTTCTGTATGTATGTGCCTGTTTAAACTCAGGAGCTTGTAATTCAGTGGTTGTCGTTTGTTGATGTGTTACATATTTGTTTTTCGTTCATTTTTTTGGTACATGAATTAGGCATTTTTTTCAAATTTCCTTGTTTGAATTGTTTAATTTGTCATTTCAGGGCCTTTAATAACTGACTATGCAGTATGGGCTTTTCTCATTTTTGAAGGCTGTACAGTGACCTATAGTTGTTAATTTCTGTGTCATTTGGTCTCTTGTGAAGAGTTGTCTCATTGGCAATCATACCACATCTTCTTTTTCATATTCTTTTCTAAACAGTAAAAAAGAATCTCTGCATTTTAACATTTTATTCAGACTATTTTAATATCCTTAAAAATGTCTATATACTTATCAATCTAAAAATGTCAATAAATATGCCAAAAATGTTAAATAATTGTCACATACTTTAACAAGATCTTTAGGCCAACCAGATCCCAGAACACTACGGCTGCCAAATCCATATGTATTCCCACCATACTCAGCTACCTTCTTGGAGTTAGTGGTTGGACCAGCATACAGTACTAACTACAAAGATAAATATCAGCTATAAGAATATTGATGGTTTTGACTGTTCATGATATGTAAAAAATAAAGTCAAAAGAATTTAGGTGTTATCAACTTGAGGGTTGTCATGCACAAAACAAAGCTGAGAAAATGACATCTATGAAAATATAATGTATTTGTCAACGATAAATTCTATTTTGAACTAACTATCTTTTTCAAGTATTTTCAGGACATTTCATTGATTCATTTATCTAATTCTACTATTACTACATGTATTAAAATCTACAAATTTGATGAATTCAAGATGTTCACTGATGAAATTCAATTTTTTTTTTTTTTCAATAGATAATGTATTAAACACCACAATTATAGGGAAATTATTAGCCTGGTAGATTCAATTGAAAATCATACTACATATACAGCATCTTATTTACTAATTTATTAAAGCACATTTCAACTAATCGTATTGACGAACAAATCAAAAATGAAACCTTATCCACAAATTAGGATCAAAATCTGTCCCCTGAAAAATTATGGCAACGTACATATTGACTTCAAACATAAGATCTTCTTACCTTATCGTAATCATATTGTGAGGCACATCTGGGGTCAAATCTAAGATACAGACACCTAGCCCCAGGGATATGTACACTCTCCTTCAACTTATAATTGTCCCTGACAGGATGTATACTCTCTATAGCCTTCCCTGATGACCAGGGGGCAGGGATCTTTAGTCCAGCAAGGAATCCTTCCTCCTCTTTCTCTTTCAGATCACAACTAGTCAATAAAAACAAACAATTGTATATATATATACACTCAGACGTACTTATAAATATAATTATTTTCTGTGACTGTATCTTACATTAATTTGTAGGATCCTTTACTATAGATAATTTAGCTGATCTGTAACAATAACATCTTCATGCCTTATATATCATGTACTGCAGTACGCCGCTAGATTAAAACTGACGTGGAAAGGTAACACACGGCCAGCGAAAGCTCTATTTTTAAGAGCCCAGGTGGTTGTGTGGTCTAGCGGGACGGCTGCAGTGCAGGCGATTTGGTGTCACGATATCACAGTAGCATGGGTTCGAATCCCGGCGAGGGAAGAACCAAAAATTTGCGAAAGCAAATTTACAGATCTAACATTGTTGGGTTGATGTTTAGACGAGTTGTATATACATTATGTACACAGCCATGTATCACCATCATTGATGGCGATCCGATGGATACATCTGTTGTAGGGTTGTCACTGACTCAGACGTACTTATAAATATAATTATTTTCTGTGACTGTATCTTACATTAATTTGTAGGATCCTTTACTATAGATAATTTAGCTGATCTGTAACAATAACATCTTCATGCCTTATATATCATGTACTGCAGTACACCGCTAGATTAAAACTGACGTGGAAAGGTAACACACGGCCAGCGAAAGCTCTATTTTTAAGAGCCCAGGTGGTCGTGTGGTCTAGTGGGACGGCTGCAGTGCAGGCGATTTGGTGTCACGATATCACAGTAGCATGGGTTCGCTTGATGTTTAGACGAGTTATATATATATTCCAACGGGATAAGTCTTAAATATTAAAAGAAACAATAGACATACTGCTTAATTGTTCATTCATTTAAAAAAAAAAAACATATTGAATTTCTAAACTGTTATATATTAATAAATTATTACATGTCTTTTTTTCCATAACAACATTGTATCATCCCAAGCTTCCAACTTATCAATTTTAGTGCAAAACTGTAAAAGCTCTGAATAATGACCTTCAAAAGTTTCGATGCACAAACTTTTACCATTTCAATCAAAGTTTTATGTAACCTACTTTTCTAAATTAACAGCCTGACCAATCAGTTCTGCTACATCTATATCAGAATCTTTTTCAAATATCTCCTGTTGTACTGCTTGGACTTGACTTTTCAACAATAGAGCAGCCTAAAACCAACAAAATAAAATATTAGTAAACAACAAATTATTCACAAATGCCAGTCTCCAATAGATTGAAAAGTTAAACAACATTTACAAAGGACAAGTACTGTACTTCTGATATGCTTCACATAAAATAGCACATGGAAATAATGTGTTTTAAAGTTTTGACAATTCATCCTCTTTCAGGATGGACTTGTGAAGACATTAGGAAATGAAAGACTAACCCAGAGGATCACATTACAACAAGATTTAACCTTAGAATTTTCATATACTGTCAAACAAACTTGAAGCTGTCTTCAGTGAGATTTACCTTCCCCTTCTATGTTTATCAAAACATTATACACCCTTATAGTGGCTCAGTCATAATACTATTGACTATTAACTACGCAAGGTAAATGTGTAGACATACATGTACATAGATATAGGAAGATGTGGTGTGAGTGCCAATGAGACAACTCTCCATACAGTATATATAGATATCTTACTCATTTTCACAGATACTTTTCTTTTGCATTTAGATCTTTTAAACTGAATATAAGTTAACTTTTTTTTCTTACTTTCCTAATGTATTTACATATTGGGAGATCAAAGTTTTCAAGTTCACAAAAGTCTCAGAAATTAATCCCTCATGAAAAAAACTTTATTTACAGAAGCAGTATACAGTATACTGTAACAGTATACATTATTATATCAACAGTTACACTGTAACATTAGTGGGAGATATCAAATCTTACTTGGCTGGTTAAAACAACAAGGTGAACCAACTGTGACATCAGATTATCACCAAATTGTAGACATCGTAAGTTAGGATGTGTCATGGCTGTTAGGAGGACAGGAAGAAGATGTCCCAACACTGTGGCTTTAGCAAGTCGTTCTAATCCTTGTAACCAATATTCCAAATCCTCTTTATGTTTTGATATTACTGTACTGCATGTGTCTAATAAAGCTTCTAGAACCTGACGAAAAGAAAAAGAATTAATTATTGCATACTTTTATTTTAAAATTAAGAATTTCAAAGTTCTTTAGTTCTTTCTATTCTGATTTTTAATGTTCATTAAAATTATAAGGAATTGTAGCACACAAATCTTCAAAACAAAAATTATTATTTTGGTTCTAATGCATATTTAAGCTTATGTCATTTGCCTGCTTCAGCGGAGTAACCATGTTTGATGATTTGTATAAAATACTCTCTCTTTGTGATTTCATTCAATGGTAAAAGATTTCAAATTAGATATAAGAAATATAGTAGCGCTCATTTTTTCAACTGTATTGTTTGTAATGTTGTGTAACACAAAATGTATACCAAACAAATTGTGTATTTTGTTAAAGCAGACGTTGTGTTTGGTTTATGAAGCAGACTTATAATGATTAAAAGCTATCATAATTTTGTTTTACTTACTTGGTAAGAACCTCTAAATACTTTGGAAGCCAGATTCATGATGGATATTTGTAATTCCTGTTAAAGGCAAAAAACAAAAAAATATATTATATATTAGAATCATATAATCATAGTAGTATTACTGTAAATTCAGAAATTATTCAGAGGTTTTTATTAATGTAAATAATGTGACTACTGAAATCGCACAATAAAATATAATTACTTAGATTTTGATATTTAATAAATGTAAACACATATTTTTGGTTGTTCTTAAAAAAATTGCAATAATAAATGCTGCAATAATTTCTGAATTTGAGGTATTTAGATGTGCAATTTTGTAATCTGTTGTTTTCTATTATGGAAGAATTAAACAATTTCCATGTTGTGTCTCAGAGTTTTTTTATTTATCCCAGACAAGAGATTTAGAATTATCTGCTACAGATCAGATTTTTAAAGAAGTGTCTTCTGAAAGTAACTAAACAATTCTTAAACAAGAATGTGTCCCGAGTACATGGATGCCCCACTCCCACTATCATTTTCTATGTTCAGTGGACTGTGAAATTGGGATCAGAACTCTAATTTGGCATTAAAATTAGAAAGATCATATCATAAGGAACATATATACTAAGTTTCAGGTTGATTAGACTTCTACTTCATCAAAAACTACCTCAACCAAAAACTTGAACCTGAAACTGGACAGATGAACGAACGAACGGATGAACGGAGCCACAGACCAGAAAACATAATACCCCTCTACTATCGTAGGTGGGGCATAAAAAACAAAACCCTGCTAGAACCTTTCTCACCTTCAATACTGTATTATCCTGTTTTGTAGAATCTTCTGATTCTGTTTTAGACTTGTACAATATGGCTTCCCTCAACAGAAATGATTGTAGTGACATCATATACCTCAAACAAGAGGAGGCTACCTACAAAACAAATAACTTGTTTTATAATATTGAGATTTGACAATTGTGTAGCATTATTTCTATGACCATTATTTCAAATTCTAGGAGTTCTTCCAAGTGTATTTAGTACAATATATCTATTTCCTATCACAAATAAATTATTGTTATGATGATACATGTATCAAGCTTAGATGAAAATAAATTGCATAAGTTTGAAAATTGTTTAAATTAATTTAAAGAAAAACTTTGGCCAAGACTTTACTTTACATTAACTAAATAAAAATAAAAGAAATGGGGACAGAAAAAAAAGTTTTATCAAAGATTTTTAAATATGAGAATGTTGAGAAAGTTCTGAGAATTTGATAGTTTTTTACTTTTAAAATCTGTTTGCTTAAAAGAATCTTATTTAGTCTTAAAGATATTTTCATAAAATTACCTTTTTATGAATAGAAAAATGTGATTTTGCCACAATGGTAACTGTTTCATAACCATATTCATATCAAGAGGGAGATAAATTAAAACAAGTTAAACAAATTTTACAATAATTTGTAAAAATACAAAAACATGAACAATTTATTCACATTTTTCTTTTAGAAAAAGAAAAAAAAATCGTTGATCTTAATCACATTTCCTAAATATCATTAATTTCTATAGATGCTTTATTTTCCAAATAAATAATGTTTCCAAAAATATTTTTTATAAATTTTTAAACCCTATATTGCTCATAAAAGTTCAGTGACCTTTGCTTTTAAATTGAATTTGGCAATTATATCTTTCTCCGTTTCAGAAACATTGATGTAGTTCGCAAATCAAAGACTATGAATCCTAAACATTTTTTTTGTCAGTTCTGACATTTGCTCTTAAAAACTTAACAAAAATCTTACAGGTACTTGTGCTTGTAGTTCTTCAAACTGGTTTTTCCCTATGGAAACTGATTCCTTCAGTAATTCACAAGACTCCTTCACTGCTATCTTTAGTATCAAGTTGACAGTTTCATCATTAAAACTACAAAATAAATTTGTAAGTAAAGGTGCAAGATTAATACGTGTAGATTGTGAGATTCGTTAGAGTACTTAGTTGGGTGGAAACTGATTTTTTCTATAAAGGAGTAGGTCCGGTAAGGGCATATTTTGGCCTCAATTTTCAACTTCATCTGACGAAAGATTTTAGACACTTTTTAAACACTTAAGTGACTATTTCAATTGATTTGATTAGTTTATGTGAAAGATTTTAACTGATTTAGTCATTAAAATGCTCTGTTTCAATCTTAAATATGAAAAATCTATCAAATATGCCAAAAAACGTCACGTTTCACATGGTTTTTGTCAAAAATGAAAGTGGCTCATACATGTTCATCCTCAACCTTTATATATATTATGTATTATCATCAAATAAAACTTACATTTCAATAAGGTCAAATAAAAATATATGTGTGGTTCCAGTAACCCTACCGTCCCTACTTTTTCGGCTTAAAAATAGCCTACCCTAAAGATTTTATTGTCATTTTTCATTTAGCACTGTTAAAGTCAGAATGTTGCTCCCATAGACTCAATGTAAAAAAAAAACATAAAATAAAAAAAAATCCCTACCTACCTACCCTAACTTTATTTCAGATGTAACTGGAACCACACATACTTTTTTATTTGGCCTAATATGAATGAACACGGTTATATATAGCAGTTTAACAAACACCAATTTTGATCATTGAGAAGCTTAATATTCTTTTTACAACACAACGTAATTAAAACATTTAGCTGACTTTACAGAGTTATCTCCCTGTAGTGTTAGGTACCACCTTAAGGACTTCAAATTAAATTGTGAACATCCTTTACTATCTCTTTTAGCAGCAACTTCTGGCATCCAGGATGCTGTATCTTAATTTTATGCAAGTAGTCATTTTCTAATAGATATAAATAGATCATGTACTTGTTAGTCAATTCTTTAAAGAAAAAAAACACAAAAATTTATCCAAGTCATGTCACAAATCTATTTGAGCAAAACTTACAAATGCTACCTAATCTTTCAGTAGTATTTCCTAATTGTACCATTTCTGTAATCAAATAACTGAATATATGATATTTATGTATTTACCAGAGATTTTTTGATTCCATGTTGCTGTATGTCATTCCTCTCAAACGATCTGCAAAGTCCACAAGAATCATATCTCTGAGTTCTATATGAGCCTCATAAGAACTATCCAATAAACTCAACATTAGTCTATTTTTAGCACTTTCTGTTGGATATAATACATTGACCCCATTGGTTAAGACATGACATGCTTCAGTGATCACAGCTGAGGTAAAATCTTCTTTGTCAGTAGGTTTGTCTAGTTTATCTCGTGATTTTAACAGGTTCCATACTAAATCACTGTAAAATAATAAAATGAGTTACTGCAAACAGAAATAAATGGAGAATATGTGACAAAAATAAATGATGTCCCATTTTGCATATAATATTTAAAAGGGGCATAACTTCAGTGCTGCAAAAGTGACACCACTTAAATTCGAACTTGATCTGATTTTTGTGATTATAAGCATTGCATATAAGTTTCATAACATTTGGCTGAGGAAAAAAGAAACCGTAATGCCCCATTTGCTATGGTGAAACCATACAATTTGTGATTTTTTTTTTAAATTTATTAATATACAAAAATGTTAAAAGTACAGTGTATATTCAACACATTTCATTTTATTTCATAAGTGTTAACCTGAAATTGAACAACTGTTCAGTTTTCAAACTATATATTTTCTTTATCAAATGAGTGAGTTATTTCTACCTCAATCTCTGGAGAACATCCTCCTCTTCCTTAGATTTCCTTTTGAAGATACTGACTCTGAACACTAACTGAAAATAATTAATAATCATTCCAGTTAAGATAATTATAATGTTCACTGCAACGTTTGGTCTTGAAGCAACATGATCTCTTGTGGAGACTTGTCTCATTGTCAATTATACCACCATCTTCTTTTTTATATAATGTAGGTTTTTCCAGTAACAAAAGTCATGTGGATAATGTATCATAATTTATGTTTATAACAGGCAGGTGCATGGCATAGAAGATTATAAATTATATCTTGAATTAAATCCTACCCTGAACACTTTCTGGTTGACTGTAAAAGAATATCTGTAGATCACAAACGACCACTCATATGTTCCACTTGTATAGTCACAATTCTTTTCCTTGACTTTAAACATGAAATCAGATGCAATTTATCACTAATTTTTTGGTTTACTGTAAATTCAGAAATTATTGTGTGCATTCGTTTTCTTGCAAATTTTTAAGAATGAACAAACAAGTGAAACTGCGAGCTACTGCTCACTGATGATACCCCCGCCGCAAGTGGATAATATTAATAGTGTAAAAATATGCAAGTGTTCAGTAAACAGGAAGTTGTCGAGTGATGAATCTGAAAAGGCATCACACGGTATAGCTGACTTATAAAAATCCTGAAACCAAATTTCAGAAATCCTTGTATTGTAGTTCCTGAGAAAAATGTGACGAAAATTTTTAACTTGGTTATCATGTGTAAAATCATACAAGTGTTCGGTAAACAGGAAGTAGTCGAGTGATGAATCTGAAAACGCATCACACGGTATAGCTGACTTATATAAATCCTGAAATCAAATTTCAGAAATCCTTGTATTGTAGTTCCTGAGAAAAATGTGACAAAATTTTCAACTTGGCTATCATGTGTAAAATCATACAAGTGTTCGGTAAACAGGAAGTTGTCGATTGATGAATCTGAAAACGCATCACACGGTATAGCTGACTTATATAAATCCTGAAACCAAATTTCAGAAATCCTTGTATTGTAGTTCCTGAGAAAAATGTGACGAAAATTTTCAACTTGGCTATCATGTGTAAAATCAGACAAGTGTTCGGTAAACAGGAAGTTGTCAAGTGATGAATCTGAAAACGCATCACACGGTATGGCTGACATATATAAATGTTGATACCAAATTACAGAAAGGGTGGATGTGTAGTTCCTGAGAAAAATGTGACGAAAGTTTCATGGGACGGACTGACTGACTGACAGACGGACGGACTGATGGACGGACGGACTGACAGACAGAGGTAAAACAGTATACCCCCCCTTTTTTAAAGCGGGGTATAAAAATTGAGTTTAATTATTGTGATTTTAAGGAAAAGCTTTGTACAGATATAAAACAGCACCTGTCACTTTATACCTTTTTATATGACTTCTATATAATGTTACCTGTAAAACTATCAATGAACACAGAATAATCTGGTTGTCCTTGACCTCTAATGACCTTTGCAAGATGTCTACAATTCTACCCACATGGACAAGGTCAGCTGAGTGTTGTTGTAGGATATATGACCCCAGGGGTGTGTGGAGGAGGTCATTATTGATCTGGTGTAAGCACATACTACCAACGTGTTGTAATAAATCTTTGATTACTGCCTCTCTATTCTGCTCTAAACTCACTATGAAAAATTAAAGGTAACATGAAACTGACCGTAAAACTCAAAGTAGCATCCACTGACTGAAAATTAAAGGTTTTTATCACTGAACTAATACACTTTTTTCTTTAGGGGTCAGCCGAAGCACACCTCCAGGTATGTGATTATCTCGCTGTATTGAAGACCCATTGGTGACCTTTGGCTGTTTATCACTCTTTGGTCGGGTTGAGGTCTCTTTGACACATTCCCCATTTCAATTCTGAATTTTATTTACATGTCATCAATTGTGAAAATTGCATGTGTCATTGAATCTAGATGATTACATTAACTAGAGGCTCTCAAGAGCCTGTGTCGCTCACCTGTTAATGTGTTTACAGATGTTGGCCATCTTCGTTGGTAGGCGGGGTCATAAGACACTTTTAAAAAAAAAAGATACCCTAGTATTATGATTGTGGCCAAGTTTGGTTAAATTTGGCCAAGTAGTTTTAGAAATGATTTTTATACAAGTTACAAAAATGACGAAAAGTTGTTCAATATTGACTATAAAGGGCAATAACTCCTTAAGGGGTCCTCTAACAATTTTGATCATGCTGACTTATTTGTAGATCTTACTTTGCTGAACATTATTGCTGTTTACAGTTTATCTCTATCTATAATAGTATTCAAGATAATAACCAAAAACTGCAAAATTTCCTTAAAATCACCAATTTTAGGGCAGCAACAAGACAACAGGTTGTCCGATTCAATTGAAAATTTGTGAGGGGATATATCTTATTCTGATGGACATTAAAATCTTGAAAGATTTGCCCTAAATGTCTTAGTTTCAAAGATATAAAGCAAAAACTGCATTTTACCACTATGTTCTAATTTTAGCCATGTCGGCCATTTTGTTTGGTAGGCTGGGTCATCGAACACATTTTATAAACTGTAAACCACAATGATAATTGTGGCCAAGTTTGGTTAAATTTGGCAAAGTAGTTTCAGAGAAGAAGATTTTTAGAAAAGTAACAAAAAATGACGAAAAGTTGTTAAAAATTTACTATAAAGGGCCATTTCTCCTTAAGGGGTCGACTGACCATTTTGGTCATGTTGACTTATTTGTAGGTCTTACTTTGCTGAACATTATTGCTGTTAACAGTTTATCTCTATCTATAATAGTATTCAAGATAATAACCAAAAACTGCAAAATTTCCTTAAAATAACCATTTCACAGGCAGCCACCCAACAACAGGTTGTCTGATTCATCTGAAAATTTCAGGGCAGATAGATCTTGACCTGATCAACAATTTTACCCCTTGTCAGATTTGCTCTAAATGCTTTGGTTTTTGAGTTATAAGCCAAAAACTGCATTTTACCCCTATGTTCTATTTTTAGCCATGGCGGCCATCTTAGTAGGTTTGACGGGTCACGCCACACATTTTTTAAACTAGATACCCCAAGGATGATTGTGGCCAAGTTTGGTAGAATTTGGCCAAGTAGTTTCAGAGGAGAAGATTTTTGTAAAAGTTTACGGACGACGGACGACGGACGACGGACGACGGACGCCAAGTGATGAGAAAAGCTCACTTGACCTTTCAGGTCAGGTGAGCTAAAAAGAAAATGAAAACTACAGAACAAGTAAGAAGTTATATTAGAATTCAATACTGGAGAAACCGATATCTATTTTAACACAATATTCTACAAATAATGTTAATCATAAGTTATACTATGACAAGTTTTTTTTTTTTAATGAAAAAAGTATATAAAAGGATACATGGAATTTAATAATATGGAATAATATGGTCAGATCATATGTTTTTCTACGTCATACAAATTTCTACTAAGCATGCTTTTTCCAAGAAAATTGTGATGTCACAAAGCATTCTTAATAGCACAAAAACTCATGAGACAAGGATACATGAATATCATCAGCATTTTGATACACTTAACAGATTAGTTCCCTTGGCTTATACATATTTCAGGAGAAACGTACCTTCTTTACTGGGTTTCTGTAGGATTCTGAGCCTTCTGTGTATGTGATGTTGTGCCTGATGAGCTGGTTATAGAACTGGTCAACCCAATCGTTACTGCACATCCATATAGAATTGTTCATCACATCAAAACATAAACCTGTTGAAAATAAAGTATTGAAATTATTTAAATATTTACAACTACCTGTCAATTTCATTTGATGACACAATGAATGTAGGTCTGTGGATAAAATTAAGACAAAAAAAAAATGAAAATCTTTAATGATTCTATTCCTTTTATCAATTAGATAGGCAAATTAAACATTAGATGGATGAAAAAATGAATCATTTAATAAAACAATTCAAAATTTACTGTGGATTCATTTATTTGTGTGTGTACCAATTTTCATGGATTCATGAAAATTTGTGTTTTTAATTGATTTATTTGATTTCATCATTCTACCAAAAGGCTGCATTTAACTTCTTGGAAAATTTATATATACCTTGTTAAAAACTTGTGTTTCACCTATACTGTAAAAATCCACAAATATTTTTTGGTGGGGTAAGTGTTGCTTAGTATTTTGTTTTCTTTGTTGTGTTTTTGTGTACTGTGTCTACTTGTTGATTCTAGTTTTTGCCATGCAATGTCAGTTTATTTTTTCAACTTCTGAATTTGAATATCCCTTCGGTATTTTTTGCCTTTCCTTCATCAGATGTCAAATTCTAATGCAACAATGTTTGTAACGTTCATTTTGATTGGATAACGTCACTTATTTACATGGCATCAATTGACAATTGATGCTATGGGACGTACATGCAAGCGCAGACGGCATATGACAGATTATAAATACATGTTTTAACTTTGTTTTCTGTCAGTTTCATTAGAATGGAGATAACAATATTGTATTTTAAGCTCCGACGGCATCAATTGGGGATTTGATGGTCGCAAATACCTGTTTACTGTCTCTGCTAACGCCTCGTCAGTAAACTTAATTTGCGACCATCAAATCCCCAATTGATGCCATCGGAGCTTAAAATACAATACAGTTATCTCCTAAATATGACAGCAATTTGTAAGTTCTGATAGTTTTGTACACCTCAAAACCCTCTCCTTACCAACAGCAGATATGGCCGCCCCTCTACCAAGAGAGCATGTTGGAGCATCACTGAGATCTGTCTTTGTAGCATACAGTCCATCTTTAACATGGAAACACATACAGGAACCTAAAGCTACAAAAATAAGCAGATGGAAATGTTAAAAAGAAGTTAATTTATTGCAACAACATCTGTAATAATAACAGTAGATAATAATAAAATGTTGTTGAATGAAATGCTCTTTTTAACAAATTAATGTTTCCTTACAAATACAAGTCTACACAATTTCAAATTCAATAACTTGATTTTATAACAACCATTTAATAGGAAATAAAATTACAATCATGTATACAAACAAAAATTACTTTGTCCTATTTTTAGTACCTGTGCTAGTTTCACTTCCTTGATATAAGAAATTTCCTACAATTCTTTCCATCCTGGTTAATGAAAATAAATCATAGTTCCTCATGAGTCGAGATGAGTGCCGAGTTTATAAAATCTGATTTTTCTGTCACACTAGTGAAAAATTGATAAAGATTGCCTATTTCACTGTCAGATGAAAAAATACAGCATGCACGCGCAGTTTATTAATAATGATCCTTTAAAATTAATGACTCACTCCTTAGACCTGTCAAACCAGGGCCTCCACCAAATAGCCCTCTGGAGGCAGAACTTGTTGTAGCACCACCTGATATTGAAGTCAGAAATAACACATGGCTACCATCACATGTGACAGGTGTCTTAACTAAGTTTTTCAGAGATATTCCACAGCTTGTACTACCAGCAAGAATTCCTAAAATACAATTCAAGGAAAATTCTATAACCCTTTCCTCCATAATGACGCCTTTTGACGCCATCCCCTTTATTCCATAATGACGCCTTTTGACGCCACCCCCTTTACTCCATAATGACACCTGTGTAGTACCTCAGTTGAAATGCTTTGACTACAAAATGTCTGCATCAGACTTAAAAAAAATTGTATCCAATATGAAAAGGAGATTCATGAGAATTATTTGACTTGAATTTCATTGATGAAATATTGGTTATCACAATTGCATTAACACTTTAAAACTGATGATTTTTTTTAACTGAAAAAAATCCTATGCGAATCAAGTATATTAAAAAAAAAAATCCATGGAGGAAAGGGTTAATAAACATGCTTTTATTTTTTGGTATTCAATTACCATAGAAAGGCGTGTATAGTCCGCGGTTTTTTACCCTGGGAATGAAATTGATGGAAGGGGTGCGGACTATGCAGTACTATAGGATTTCATGACATTTTTTTCCAGAGTTGGGATACGATGTTGAACGAGGTTTGGCCAAGTCAACAGAAACATCATGTGTTGTCAATGTTATAATGTATTCTTGACAACTCTTTGTATTATTTAGAAATAAAATAAACAATCTAACTATATTCTTGACTACTCTTTGTTATTTTTTTTAAATAAAATAAACAATCCAACAGTGTTGACTTAGTAATTTGCATAAAAATCAGCCTTTGATCGAATGTCCGCTTTGTTTCGGATTTGGTCAAATTTGTGTCATTGCATCTTAACAGTGTACCTGAATCCTGAATATCAATGAAAGATGAACCCTTCAATGGTAAAACCATAATAGTCAAGTTGAAACCTAGTGAAATCTTCCCAAGATCGATTTTGTTTAATGTTATTCGCGTGTGTACAGTACAAGTTAACCACGATCCGCCATTTTGAAAATGTGTGATTAAAGTATCAAAAATTTTCGTATTCCGACTATTTGTGTTTAACTCTTAAGTTATCGACGTAAATAAATCAAGACCTAACATTTTTTAATTGTAAATCGTAACCATTAATACTGAAAGTGTAAACCTGAAAGAAGTGGAATTTTGTATACGAAACTATATTTCCAGGTGAAAGGTCACATTGTGCAGGTGTATCGTCTTACATGAATGAGTTTACGGGTTTGTGTGTAGTGTGTAAAGCAATTAATTAACCATGTCAACTTTTGACAAGTGATGAATGTAATTCAATAACCTGAGGCAGTTCTTCAAATCAATAAAAGAAATGATAAGATTAAAGAGTTGTAACATTTTAATGAGTTCTAATCAATTTTTAAACATCGAACATCTTTTGTTTAATAGCATACCAAATATTTATTTTTAGAATTTTAAAAAGTTTATTGGCTTGGGCAAGCTACCACTTTCAATGATATCAAAAGTGATAAGCCGATAGTTAAATGTAAATGATTGAATTAATTAACATTTATTACATGAATACAGTTCTTACTTTCATTGTTTGGGACTTTAAATTAATATGTAAAGAATGATAGTCTGAAAGACGATTTAATTAAGCAATTAAACAGAATCTTTTGAAAACTTTTAAAATAGATTAAATACATATCTTTTAAGTCTTCTTTTACAAACTGATCATAAATTTATATTGATCATCGATCTTTTAACAGCAATAATTACTGTATTGCCGGTCTTTAACAAAGATTAAAAACATATCTTTAAAGATACCATTAAAAAACTTATCATAAGTTTTAACTGACTATCTATCTTTTCAACAACAATACTTACTATATTGCCGATCTCGGCAAAAAAAAAAAAATACCGCAAATTCGGCATTTTCCGTCATTGTTCGCGGACCCGATCTTGTCAAAAGTTGCCGCGGACTATACAAGCGAACTAGACTTTTTCCTCGATATTTGGGGATGAAGAGGGGGTGCGGACTATACACAAATGCGGACAATACACGGCCGTATACGGTAAATAAATCCTGCTGATTCTCTTGGGTAGTTTGGTCCTGAATTTACATGAATATTTGAAACTGGAATCAAATAAATCATAATCAATAACCCTGGAAAGGTTTAATATAACAACCATTTTACCACTTTGGCCTATAAATGAACTCTGTTTGATAAACTGATCCTAATAAACTGAAAAAGGAGATGTCTAAAGTGATTCAAATTAGTATTAGGATTATTTAAAATTAGATTTTTTATCATGTTCATAGAAAATAATTTTTCAGATTTTACAAAATTTGTATCTTTCAGAAATGAACAAATGAACAATATATATTTTCTGCATTATATTAAATCACAATAATTTTCTATGTAAATTCTTAAAAGAAACAAAAATTTTACCATCATCCTTCCTTGAGGTGATAGGGTCAAGGCCTGTAAGGGCTGCTAGAGTAATGGATGATGAACTTCCTCTAAAGGGCCGTAACTTTGCCAATAAACTTTCACTTAGAGCTTTAGCTGTAGATTCATCTTTCTTCTGCAGAGTAATTCTGGATTGTTGTGGTACAGCTACCAATTGCTCTGACTAAAAACAATCAAACAAAAATAAAATAAGCAAACCACCCTAATAACATGAATAAGTTAAACTACTTTATTCCTAATTCTGATTATAGTTTTGGAGTGCCATTAAAGAAATTACTTTTTTGAAGTGATTATAATGCATCAGATGTACATTAATATGGTAATTTTGAGTTACTATAAGTGGGCCAAGATTTTGAATAAGCATGATATTCCTGAATAATTCAGAAATTCTCAAGTTGAATATATAAGATTTATCAAATGTGTAATATAAGTTAGAAACACTACCCAATGCACAGCAAATGTTAGATTTGTTTTTATTTCAAGTCACAATTACTATTTCTAATATTTAGTTTTTACAGCACCATGCACTCATGAGAAATATTTTTTTTTTAAATGTAAGTCCATCATTCAGAGTTGGTGCTGAAAACAGGAAATTAAAAAAATGAACTTTGATTTATCCAAAACTCTTAAAACATAAAAAGTTTTTAAAAATCTGTACTTGGAGCGTTATGAAAGCATGTATACATCCCCTTAATAAAGTTAAGTAAATATTCTTAACGCCTACTAACATCAAATGTAAACTTCTCCAGATAAACTGGTACTCCTTTACTACTTTTATCAGATGCTGCTCCTGCAAACCAGATCCAGTAAAAATAAGTTCCATCGCTACAGAACCCTACAGTAGTTTGTGGATTCTCTTTAGAATAATCATCTGGTTTGGGTATTGTTTTGATGACCTGTAAAATAAAAGTTGAATCATATTTAAACACTTAAGTCAATAATTTTGAAATTTCAACAAAAGATGTTGAAAATATTTTGATATTTTATTGCACTGAACATTCAATTCTGAGACTGAATTAAGAACAATTAAAATAGTTGCCTGGGATTCACAACAAAAGATGTTGAAAATATTTTGATGTTTTATTGCACTGAACATTCAATTCTGAATCTGAATTAAGAACAATTAAAATAGTTGCCTGGGATTCACAATTTTTTTTTATACTAAAGATTTAATTATTTTTTTTTATAACAAGACTTCCTTGAACCTGTGACTGTCAGCATTTTTTCCTATATTTAAATTTGAGAAAGGAAATGTTTACTTCAGCGGCAGTATTCAATCAAAGCCTATTCGGAATCTTAACAATTATTTGTTATATTTTCAAAAGTGTACACCAAAACATATTGTGATTGGTTTTAACATCTGAAACAATGGAAATTCAAATAATTATGTGAAGTTATTTTATTTACGTATTTTAGCTTGAAGTAATCATTTACCTGCAAGGTGTTTGGATGCAACACCTGACACAAAGAGTTAATATCTGCTTCTGTATCAAATGATTGTGGTCGGCACAACAAGGAACCTGAACCATACGCCAATCGTCCAACGTTCACATCAAAGTTTCTGCTGTACACATAGCCTCTGTACCAAGATTTTAAAAAGATTTAAATACAAAAGATCAGAACAATGACTGTTACCTGGTCCTATAAAAATTATTTTCACGAAGGTATTCACAAAATACCATTCATTCCAATGTTACAAAAATCCAATGTTATATATCTGAAAATTCTGTATGTCAGGCTGTCATTTATATATATCTGCGCAGAACATTGTAAACATGTATTCTAATTAAAATAAAAACAATGACGATTCAGTTTTTTTTTTTATCCTATTTCTATTACAGAGATTTACATACTTTATTTTTCTATAGTTCTTGACTTGAAATACAGGTACTCCTATCTGAACATCCCTTATGTCTATACATACCTGAGAGTTCCACGTAAACCTGTTCCAATCTTTGCCACTCCCTTTCCTTGGGTATTTGTGGTATACAGAAATTTTCCGTCACAAGCCACACTGCGCCCAGCATCTGAATCTATACAATAACATTTTTGTGTGACTGATTTGTTTTGCTCCACATTTTTCAACTGTTATGACTGTTTAACCACAATAAGTTTTGAAATATGGCAAAATAAAAGAAGGCATTAGAAATATGATTCAATGATAGTTTTTTATGCATGATCTCTTGTTATAAAGTCATGTATTTTAAATCTAATCTTATATTCTTTGAGTTTAATTATGTGTATTTAAACATGTTAAATGTACATGTAACTGTATTTTAAACTATGATAAAGTCACATCTTGTGGTACATGTATCTACAATGTAGTTCATTTAAATGAGGATCTGCAGTTTTTATTAACCCTTTACTCCATGGAGATTTTTTTTTTAAATACTTGATTTGCATAGGATTTAAAAAAAAATTTTTTTTTATAAGGTTTAAAGTATTAATGCATTACAAAAACGAATATTTCATCAATGAAATTCAAGTCAGATATTCTCATGAATTTTCTTTTCATATTAGACACAATTTTTTTAAAGTTTGAAGCAGACATTTCGTAGTCAAAGCGTTTCAACTGAAGTACTACACAGGCATCAAAAGGCGTCATTATGGAGTAAATGGGGGTGGCATCAAAAAGCGTCATTATGGAGGAAAGGGTTAAGTCTGTCCAATTGTTTTGGTGAGTTCTGTTTCTGTAAAAAAAAATACATCACTCAAGTCATGTTCATGATGTTAGAAGAAACTAATTGCGGTACATGTATAACTACATATGCATGTACCTTAAAGAACTGAAACCAACTAAACTCACACAAATTGTTAAACATTTGACCTAGCTGAACCACCTAAATCTTTTTGGTCTCTTTTATTGAAACATTATCCATTGTGAAATTAGAATATTTTTCAGTACTCTGACTAACTTCAAATATAATAATACTCCAACCCAAACCTTTATTTTTATCTTTTTCTTTCTCTTTAGGCTCTTTCTCAGGACCAGCTAACATGTCCTCTAGCGCCCAACATAGTACATGTTTATTCCCTGACAGTCCTGGTGGAGGACCCTGTCCTCCCTCCGTCTCCAGTAGTTTGACCAATATATCTGATACAGGCAGGGATTGTAGGTCTGACAAACTTTGTAGTAAATGGATTGTATGTATAAATGTTTTCAAATGGCCTCTGAAAGTACCCCAAGAAAAAGAAAATATAGGCAGTTTCTACAATTATTGCTGAAGTCACATATTTTACAGATTTATATTTTTAGAGGGTAACCAATCAAATTTCTTCCTCTAATCTATAATTCTTTGAAGACAGTTTTGCACATTTTTTAAAACAAAAGTTTTGATGTCTAGTATTCATGGTATTGTAAAATTTAATTTATATTCAACAAAATTGAGGTTCTGTTGTGTGTTGCTTCCTTAATCAATCTTAATTTATACACTTTGCACATGTATGTTATATATTATTGAGAATAAAAATGGAGAATGTCACGAATGTGTCAACATGGTCAAAGAGCCTGATCAAACATGCCAAAGAAAATGAAAGAGTTTTAAAAAAAGCTGAAGCCCACCAATACTAGGTCTTAAAACACAGCAAGAAAATACTGCACCCAGAGGGGGGCTTAAGCTGGCCCCTTATCAAAAATGTGTACTGTACATGTAGTTCAGTGCAAATGGACATATGTTTGACAAGTTTGAATGTTAAAATGGTCAGATCTTTTTATCTTTTTTTGCTGGTTTCAACATTGTTTTATCATAAAGAATGAACATATTTGGGGTAAAAGAAAAATCTGATATGACAACAACCTTGCACTTGCTAAAGCCACTAGAGCTGCAGCTGCACTTGTTTGTTGCTGGACATCTGTTACTAAAACTAGTGCATCTTTGTCCTTTTCTTCTAAAAGCCAGCTGCACAAGAGGTTTTCTAAACCTCGGAGACAATCCCCTGGTTCTTTTGCCAGACTTATTGGTGGACAATCTCGCAGACAGTCCAAGAGTAACTGAGCCGTAACACCACATAATTTGGGATCAATTCGACTTTGGGACTGAAGCAAAGGCAACACTAAAAGGACACTGATACGAGTCGAAAATGATGCCTGCTCTGGTTCTTTTAAAAGACCCTGCTTCTTCAATATATTTATAGTCTCTTCACTTGACGAGGAATCTGAATCTTGCTGTTCTGCACCTACAAATTGTCTCTGTGCACACCAGTATCCGCGTAAAGCATTTAACCTGTATTCTAACAATCTAGCATATGCATTGTTTTGGGTACCACATACAGCAAGAAGTCTATCACTTAGCTCTTTGGGGCTTTTCAAATCAAAGGTTATGACTTCGTTGTCGCCTCCCTGTGTGTTGTTTACATCCCGAGGAAGTTCTACAAGATCAGTGACTCTGATCAATCCGTCATGCAAAAACAACGTCTCTTCTGTAACTGACATCCATTGAAAGCAATCCTGAAAAGCAGATGTCATTGTAATATTATTCCGAAGGTTTCTCGGCAACAATTTGCCGTCACATTTTAATTTAGAAATGATGTTAGTTTGGCAATGTCATCTGCTGGAATCCCAAAAACCAAAATACAACGTCCGTATCTCGTATGCGCTTAATATCACCAAGTAACATCATTCGCTTTAAACACTTTGCGATCAAGATCATTCCCATCTTTGCACAGAAATTATGAAAATTTCCACTTGAGTGTTGAAGATTGTCTTTAAAATAGTATAACCATAGTAAGGAAGTTTAAATGTGTTTTGTTTCATGAACAGGGTTATTGTCAATTTCAAATGACAAAAAAAAGTACTGAAAAATTTCTCTTGAAAGGGGGGGTTGCCTTTTTTTTTACATGAGGCTTAAAAAAGGTGACATAAGACGTCACACATATTAAACTTTGTCAAGAGTCGGTATATTATTACAAGTACAAACATAAGCTCCGAAGAGCTTTTAAAACCTACAGAGCAATGTTCAATAAAACAAAACATAAAATTATCTCATGCACACGTAAATTAAACATATAAAGCAAGAGTTCATATCTGTACACAGGGTATCCGCTGGCGGTCGCCATTTTAGCAATTTGCGAAAAAATAATAATTGTGGCAATTAAAATTCGTCATTTGCGAAAGAATTTGGCGAAAGATATATATGTATAACAAGTTATTTTCATCCATCTTCATGCATTTGATCTTGTTTATTTACTATTTTGGGTTTCTCAGACTTTACAAGATCAGACAATACTCTTAATTCACTTTGCCCTCGTTCAAATTTTGACAGAAAATCAATAATTAACTGATTGCATTTTATAGCTATGGACAACAAAGGACTTATTAATAAAGGTGTTGATTGTATTGTATGACAAAATGATGTTTAAATGACGTCTGTCACATGTCACATAAAGGATTTATTAACCACTTTGCGAGGCACATGTTCAAAGCAAATGTTTGACGTCTCCTCTTCTTTTAATGATTGTCCAGAAAAGAAAACTGTTGTTATAATGACATAAAATGTTCAAAAGTAAGAAAAATCTCCGATTTAAAACTTTATCCTTTGACTCTTATACAGATAATTGATTTGAGAGAGTACTTTAACGTGTGAGTGAAACCATGTGTTTCAAGCATTATAGTTTTAGTCTCAACTTTTTCATTTATGATGGTCTAGAAAAGAAAACTGTCATTATCACTCAGTCAGGGGACTTACTGAAATAAGTGATTTTTAAATTTCACTTATAAATTTGAGTAGCAAATTCGAGGTTTTGTCACAAATTGGGATTTTGTAGTTTTTTTCAAAATTTTAAACACATAGGTTTAAATAATATCTTTTAACTATTAAAATTAAAAAATATGAACTTTTTGCTTCTTTTAATAAGTAGCAAGGTTTATGCCTTTGATGCTATCATTGAGCTGAAAATTCTATTTTAGTTGAAAAAATGCTATAATAATGGCTTTACATAATGAACTGATACTTTCTTAGAAGATTTTTCACAGCAGTGGGAGTATTTTTCCTGTGAAGTTCAAGGTTTCATCTTTCAGATTATGTAATAAAATTCTACTGTTCGCGATAAAATTTCACTGTTCGGGGTGTTGAAATTAGTGGGGGTTATTAACAGAATGATACTTAAAGAAGTGATTTTTGGGAAGGAAATTGAGGTCTGATACTTAAACAAGTGATTTTTATGTCATTATCCTAGATTCAGTACAAGGTCATCACCTGAAATGACCTGGTCATCCTAGACAACACAGATGTTGGTTCTGATAAGTTTAGAAACATAATTAGTCCCTGGATCATTAGTATTCTATATTTAAAGCTACAATAAAATTAAATCACTTCTTCTAGTGATTAATTTGTACTACTTAAATAGGTGATTATTAAAGAAAGACAACTCTAACTTCCAATCTTTATGGAAATAATGTTACTTGAATCAGTGATTTAGAAAATCACTTGTTTAAGTAAGTCCCCTGACTGATTATCAATGATTATGAAGAAATCTATGCTAAAGGTTGGAAGCAACAACCCCTCAAATGAGAGTAACCCTTCATTGTAATGACTACACCTTAAATGAGGGATCAATTTCAAGTGATAAAAGCTTTTTAGCGTCTGTGTTGTTGTAAATAACTCTTCTTTATACAAAAAGGCACACATATTTTTCTTTTGAAGAAACTTTCCCAAAGAACTGGTATCTAAATGGTCAAAACATGTCCAAGAATTTTGTTATGTTCCGGGACTTGTATCTTCTTTAATATTAAAAGTAAGTCTCTTATAAAAAAGTTGTTCAAAATATAATAAATTTTCCCCATTTTAACATGTTTAAGTTAATTTTTTTTTTTTTTTTAAAGTAAATGTTTAGTGTTTATTCATTACAATGTAGACCATGTAGACTCTAAGATAAGTTTGTCAAAACAAAAACATGAAATAGCCTTTCAAGACGTCATTTATAAAGAAATAATTCATGGGGGCTTGAATCAAACGCGAGGGGTAAAATATTGGCATAAAGGGACAACCTGTGGTAAAATCACGATATATTCAAGCTCCCATCAATTATTTCTATTCTAAAAGGACAAATACAGCAATTCTTTTGGATCAAAGCGCTCTTGGTGGAGGCAAATATTTGTGGTTCCCATAAATAAATGCACTTTTAAATTGGCGTATTTATATATAAGCATGATAAGAACGGACCAAACTGAAATATCCTCAAGCGTGTATTTTCCCGTAAAATGCTTATACATTGTATTTTTACATGTATGTCATCATTCTATGACGTTGGATACTTTATTCGTAAAAAGCATATGACGTGGGAGTACGATCGGAACAGCCTAGGCAATATATTCATATTTTACCACGGGTCTGTACTCAAAGCGTTTGAAGGACGTCATGTTAGAATATTTGGACTAGCCTCAATATAAAAACTATTGATAAGGTATAAAAATAAGAGTTTTATATACATGTAAATATGAATTGTAATAGATAATGAATATTAAAATAATATAAAAGGTGGACAAAAAAAGTTGTGTCTTTGACAAATATTTGAATAGGCTATCCAATTTTCATTAGATACATGTAAGACATTAAACATGTTTAATTGGAATATTTTTGGATATATACAACATATATGTCAAAACATTTATATAAAGATTTCATAAAATCGAAAAAGTAATTTATTTATCTCTTTCTGTTAACTCAAATATTACTGATTTCTTTCAAAATAGAAAAAGACACACTCTTATATATATACCTTATACATGTAGATAACACATTAAACTGCAAAAAATGCTCTTGTCTTTAAATCATCAAATTTCTAATATAAGGCATACCTCTCTAATACCTGCTGTCATTTAATGTTGATACATTGTGCTAATACCATTTACCCTGAAACAAATATATATCACCAAATCTTCCAATGTTCATGATGTTAAGATAAATTATTTATTATTTCATTATGCATGTTATGTGGCTGGATCAACATTGGATAAAATGACTAAGGGACCAGAATGACCTGATACCTGGATACCCTTCAATTTCAGTTTAATTAAATAAATTTGCCCTAGTTGACCTGTGGTATTTTTTGGAAAGACCTGCCATAGAACATTGTGACATTAATTAAAAGAATGTGTACTGAAAATTCAAAATACCTTACTGCTATCAGTGGGTTTCTGAAATTAAATTTTCACAATCTAAAAAGAGAATTAAGTTGCCTCTAACACCATATAACAAATGTATTAGTATTAAAAGACGATTAAGATAATAGATTGGTGCTTGAAAAACAATGGCGGATATTACCTTGCATATGCATTATTGTACATGTTGTATAGGATTTACTCTGCTTTGTACTACATGTACTACAATCAATTTAGTGAGGTGAAATTTTTACCATGTTTATTCGCAAGGTTATGCCTTTAGGAGGACATTTTACCTCACCCATACATACATAAGCTATATTACAAAAGGAAAGTTGGGATTGATTTTGGGGTTATGGTCCTATCGGTTTAGGAATTAGGGGCCCAAAGCGCCCAAAACATACATTTATCTAGTTTCAGGACAATAAGTTATGTATAAGTATTTCAAATACTCTGAAATTGTACCACAATGTTCATACCATTAAGTAGAAGGTTGGGATTTATTTTAACATGTTTAAGGGTTATGGGGCAAACAGTCTAGGAATTAAGGGCCAAAATGGGGCCAAAAACAAGCATTTTTTAAGTTTCGGGACAATAACTTATGTTTAACTGTATGGATCTCTCTGATCTTGTACCACAAGGTTCCATATAAAAGAGAGAAGGCTTGGTGTCAGTTTGGGGTTAATATCCCTTATCATTTAGGAATAAGGGGCAAAAAAGGACCAAAAAGAAGCATTTTTATACGACCGCAAAATTTGAAAATTTTTTCGTCGTATATTGCTATCACGTTGGCGTCGTCGTCTGCGTCGTCGTCATCGTCCGAATACTTTTAGTTTTCGCACTCTAACTTTAGTAAAAGTGAATGGAAATCTATGAAATTTTAACACAAGGTTTATGACCACAAAAGGAAGGTTGGTATTGATTTTGGGAGTTTTGGTCCCAACATTTTAGGAATTAGGGGCCAAAAAGGGCCCAAATAAGCATTTTCTTGGTTTTCGCACTATAACTTTAGTTTAAGTGAATAGAAATCTATGAAATTTTGACACAAGGTTTATGACCACAAAAGAACGGTTGGGATTGATTTTGGGAGTTTTGGTTTCAACAGTTTAGGAATTAGGGGCCAAAAAAGGGCCCAAATAAGCATTATTCTTGGTTTTCGCACAATAACTTTAGTTTAAGTAAATAGAAATCAATGAAATTTAAACACAATGTTAATGACTACAAAAGGAAGGTTGGTATTGATTTTGGGAGTTTAGGTCCCAACAGTTTAGGAATTAGGGGCCAAAAAGGGACCCAAATAAGCATTTTTCTTGGTTTTCGCACCATAACGTTAGTATAAGTAAATAGAAATCTATGAAATTTAAACACAAGGTTTATGACCATAAAAGGAAGGTTGGTATTGATTTTGGGAGTTTTGGTCCCAACAGAATAAGGGGCCCAAAGGGTCCAAAATTAAACTTTGTTTGATTTCATCAAAATTGAATAATTGGGGTTCTTTGATATGCCGAATCTAACTGTCATGACTGTGTATGTAGATTCTTAACTTTTGGTCCCGTTTTCAAATTGGTCTACATTAAGGTCCAAAGGGTCCAAAATTAAACTTAGTTTGATTTTGACAAAAAATGAATCAGTTAGGTTCTTTGATATGCTGAATCTAAAAATGTACTTAGATTCTTGATTATTGGCCCAGATTTCAAGTTGGTCCAAATCAGGATCTAAAATTATTATATTAAGTATTGTGCAATAGCAAGTCTTTTCAATTGCACAGTATTGCGCAATGGCAAGAAATATCTAATTGCACAATATTGTGAAATAGCAATTTTTTTTTAAATTAGAGTTATCTTTCTTTGTCCAGAATAGTAAGCAAGAAATATCTAATTGCAAAATATTGTGCAATAGCAAGATTTTTTTTAATTGGAGTTATCTTTCTTTGTCCAGAATCAACTTAAATCTTTGTTATATACAATATACAATGTATATTCACTTTTTACTACCATCTGATAAATTAAAATAATCTTTACCATTCAGTGATAACAAGCAGTTTTTTTACATCTTAATATTTTATGATGTATTTAAATGAGTAGTTATTGTTGCAAACTCCATTAGAAATTTTAATTGAGATTAGTTTTGGAATAAGGGAAAGGGGGATGTGATTAAAAAAATTGGGTTCAATTTTTCTCATTTGAAATTTCATAAATAAAAAAGAAAATTTCTTCAAACATTTTTTTGAGAGGATTAATATTCAACAGCATAGTGAATTGCTCTAAGAGAAAACAAAAATTTTAAGTTCATTAGAACACATTCATTCTGTGTCAGAAACCTATGCTGTGTCAACTATTTAATCACAATCCAAATTTAGAGCTGAATCCAGCTTGAATGTTGTGTCCATACTTGCCCCAACCGTTCAGGGTTCAACCTCTGCGGTCGTATAAAGCTACGCCCTGCGGAGCATCTGGTTCTAGTTTACGAACAATAACTTGTGTTTAAGTGTATGGATCTCTCTGAAATTATACTTCAAGGTTCTATACTACAAAGGAAAGGCTGAAATTGAGTTTTGAGGTTCTTGCTCCTAGGGGGGGTTTCAATAAGTGCGGGGACAAAAAAGGGCCCAAATAAGCATTTTTGTAGTTTTCAGTCATACACTTGTGTTTAAGTGTATAAGTCTCTCTGAAATTATATCACAAGTTTCCATACTACAAAGGGATGATTATAATAGGGGGTAATGGATCAAATCATTAAGCAATTAGGGGCAAAAAAGGGGGGAAACAAGAGTTTTTCTGGTTAAAGGACAATTTAGACAATTTTAAAGCAGTGTAAGAGAGGTAATCCAATTCCAATTAAAATTTAAAGAATACTGTTATATATATGTTTGATTACTTGATTACCTTCCTTACACTGCATTAAAATTATGTTAAAGGAAGTGATAATTGTCTTGAGATGTGTAGCTGTAAATTTTATTTTTAGAAGTTACTGTTAATTAAAATTAATGTTAACCTTGACTGTACGTTATTTTATATTTTAATACTTTATGATGTATTTAAATAAGTAGTTATTGTAGCCAACTTAATTAGAAATTTGAATTGAGATTATTTTTGGAATAAGGGATTGGAGGAGGTGAGGGGTATAATTTTTTTTTTCATTTCAGATTTCAGAAATTAAAAAGAATTTTTCTTCAAATGTTTCTTTTGGAGGGGATTTATATTCAACAGCATAGTGTTTTGCTCAAAAGCAAAAAAATAGAATTTTTAAGTTCATTAGACCACATTCATTCTGTGTCAGAAACCTTTGCTGTGTCAACTATTTAATCACAATATAAATTCAGGGCTGTATCAAGCTTGAATGTTGTGTCCATACTTGCCCCAACTGTTCAGGGTTTGACCTCTGCGGTAGTATAAAGCTGCGCCCTGCGGAGCATTTGGTTTGAGACAATGAGTTATAGGTCCTATTTTATATTCATCTATAATTCTATATGCAATAGGTCAAAGATATTTGTTGTATGGTAGTAATTTATGATCAGATGTATCTGTTAGTCTTGCAGGTTTTATTTGGCCTTTGAACTTATTTTCACAATTCATTGCTCATAAGTCTGTTTCTTAGAACTTATAAGCAATAGGTCAACTATTTTTATACGCCCGTCAAAATTTTGACAGGACATATTATGGTATACAAATGTCCGGCGTCCGTCTGTCCATCTGTCTGTCTGTCTATCCGTCTGTCCTGCGTCCACATGTCGCACTGAAACTTGAGAACCGCTTATCCAAATTTCATGAAACTTAACATAATTGTTTCTTATGATGGTCAAACGATCTGTATACTTTTTGAGCTACGGGACTTTATAACTAAAACAGGGGGAGGGTATTTTTCACATGTTGCGCTGTATCTCTAAAACAATTTCTGATTATTGCTTTAAACTTTACACACTTCTTAATTATATTAATCCAAAGATCTGTATCCTTTTTGGTGATGATTCAAAATCTTATTTTAGAGTAATTGAGTTTTTTGTAAAAAAAGGGGATGGGTTTTCACATGTCGCACCATATCTCATAAATGATTTATGATTATTGCTTTAAACTTTACACACTTCTTAATTATATTAATCTGAAGATCAGTATACTTTTTGGTTATGATTCAAAATTTTATTTTGGAGTTATTGAGTTTTTTGTAAAAAAGAGGAGGGTTTTCACATGTTCATGATGTTGCATGGTATATTTAAAAATCATTAATGACTATTGCTTAAAACTTTACACACTTCTTAATTATATTAATCTAAAGATCTGTATATTTTTTGGTGATGATTCAAAATTTTATTGTAGAGTTATTGAGTTTTTTGTAAAAAAAAAAGAAAAAATCACATGTCAAGCTGTATCTCGGCACTATTTATGATTATTGCTTAAAATTTCTCACACAAGTTGAAGGGCGTATCATGCACTCATGGCGCAGCTGTTTATTAGTGAATTGAACGATTGTTAAGTGAACATGTATTTTTCATTTGATTTATCTGACCTTGACTTCATTTTCTTGAATCATGTTAAGTTTATGTGATAGTTGTAGTTATAAAGGCCTGACATTCCAGGGTGTGCACTCTCTAGTTAGGTATACATTTAAAGTGTTTTATCATTTAGTAATTAATACACTGTCAAATAATAACTGTTTGGATGGAAATAAGGAGCATAGACGACTATATATATATATATAGTTTAGGTTTTTCTCATTGTTGAAGGTCATATGATTGCCTTTAATTGCATGCATCAAATAGTTCTTCATTTGAACTTTGGAGGATAGTTGTCTCATTGGCAATCATACCACATCTTCTTATCTATATATATTTGAATGAATCATTGTGAAGATAAAATCTGCAAAATATCATGGACACATCAGGGGGTTTCATTATTTTTCTAGACTGGCGGTACCTTTTGAGATTAAAGCATTATAGGGAGAACCAATTCACATATTAAAAACATTTAAGAGAGTCAGAATCCTGGAAAAATAGCCAAAAAAACCAAACCAATTTACAGAACATTTTTATTTTATTTTTCAGGAGAATTGTTTATGCCTCTTACATGATCATTTGTGTCTAACCTGCACATTTTGAGAAAACAGATTTGTGAATGCAAGCAACAAAGTTGCCTGAATCCATCTGCTGACTTCCATCGCAAGAGTTTTATGACAATGCATGAACTTCAAAGCCACATGTTCACATAGTATAAGTTAAAAAAAGAAAAAAAAGAAAGTACAATATGGCTGAAGGAAGTTCCACTGAATCACTATTTCTGAATTCAAGCAAGACAAACTTTGTTAGGTTGGGCTTAGTTGCAGAAAAAGAACTTCCAAATTTACTACGTGAAATCATGTTGAAAATAGAGCCAGCAGATCTACTTGAGGATCATCTTCAGAAAAACAACTTTTTGACACGTATTTTTAATGAACGTGAATGGGAAATCATTAAAAATGCTTCCACAAACGAGTATAGTGACTTTGACATACCTCTTATGTACAAGATAATAAGGAATTTAAAGTTAGTTTATGCTCCAGCGGGAGACTGGCACAACAAGATCCCACCAGTTTGGCGTGACACTGGTATCGGAGATGATGTACAACGAATAAGATGGATCTGGAATGACATAATATACATGTACAGAAAAAATGTCAACTTGACAGACGCTGAATTACAGAATTACTTCTCATTTTTGCATGACATATTTGGTCGACTGGAAGACTTCTTTGAAAAACCAAAACAACTCGTTCAAATATTTAAAATTATACCAACCTGTCAGATTGATCAAGAAACAGAACAAAGATGCTTAAGCTGGGTGAAAGATTTGGATGAGAGTGAAAAGGCATTAAATACTGGTGATGTTCACAGGGATTACACTGGTTAGTATGAAGGGTCATAATATTTAGCAATTATGACTCTAAACAATTATAAAATATCGAAATTCGAATACGATTTACATTAACCATCATGTTAATTGATTCGAATTAGTTTATTAAATTCACATTCAAATCCTTTTATGTCTGAACCTATATTCCAATGCGAATTGCAATGTACATCAAAGTTGCTTTACTGTCTGAACAATGTTAACTTTTAATTTGCATTATCAATTAATTTATTATAATTTAATTCAAATTACAATTTAGAAAGTATCCACACCACAGTTTAAAACAAAATAATGCGAATTAACAATTACTCATTTCTAATACAAATTGGAAAATTTGAATGATCTAATTCAAATTTGATTCAAATTGAATAAAGAAGAGTGTGTTTAATTAAATCAGAATGAAACGTATGTGTGAACGAGGCACAAGTGAGCATTTACATCCTATACCAGCCATTAAACGTATGTGTGAACAAGGCATTAGTGAGCATTTACATCCTATACCAGCCATTAAACGTATGTGTGAACGAGGCACAAGTGAGCATTTACATCCTATACCAGCCATTAAACGTATGTGTGAACGAGGCACAAGTGAGCATTTACATCCTATACCAGCCATTAAACGTATGTGTGAACGAGGCACTAGACTTTTAGTGAGCATTTACATCCTATACCAGCCAATGTAATTATGTATATTATATCATTTGTGATTTTTAGTGTTTCATTATTATTTTTATTTACAGTTCCTAAGGTAGTACAAGACTTTCAAAGGAAGGTATTCTTGCTGCAGTATTCCAGAGAAGAAATAATTCCAGAGAAAAGAAAAGGTATTTACTTGCTGGATTAGGTACATGCTAATTAAATATGGAGGATTGTAAAACACAGTCAAGATACTGTGGATTTTATTTTTTCAGTGGATACCAATTTTCATGAATTTCATTGTACATGTAAATGTGAAGCACAAGTTTATATGTTCAACAAATTTTGCATTTTTTTTTATGGTTGTATGAGGGGGGATAGGACCTGTATCGGGACTCCAGGATCAGGTGTTTTTAAGCTCGGGATTTCGGGATTTTCTCCTTCGGGTTCCGGGAATTCTTTTTTTTCAAATTTCGGGATTGGGATTTAACTTTATTTAAATTCAGGACCTCGGGATTTCGTGTTTTTAAGCCTGGGATTTCAGGATCAGGACCCCTCCTACCCCCCTCTTGTATGTAGACTTTTGGAAAACCATGAAATCAAACATTCAAATATTGAGGTAAATGCGAGTGACCTCACTTCATGACAATTGGTACTCCCGATAAATTAAGGATAAAGCTTCAGGATGAGCACATGGACCCCAAAAATTTTTCTTTTGCAATAAATAACGTACTAGTTCAAAAATATTTAATAGTAGTAACAATAAATAACAACAGTATAATTTTTCTATATGCATAATACATGGAATATATTGCAAAAAAATTGTCTATTAGTTACTGTTTGTTGTTGTCATCTATAAATGTTTAATTAAAATCCTGAATAGGCGAGTTCCTGTCAACATGTATATTATGATTTGAAAATCTTTCTGTACCAAATTGAAGTACTTACAAGGATTATTTTTAGATTAAATAGATATGGGTACATGTATGTGAAAAAAATAAATTCATGCACCTACCTTATTCTCAAATTTCAGATGACATGAAAATGCAGATAGAGAAATGGAGAAGTATAGATGAAAAGTTTGTGTCAACAAAAGCTGCTGATCATATCATGAAATGTTGTGAAGAAAATTTTTGTGTCACCATAACAGGCAACGCAGGGGTAGGAAAATCATTCATATCACAACATATAGCTCTTACACTAGAGAAAGGTGGCTACCAGATAATACCAGTTTTAAAACCATCAGACATTATAAACTACTACCACCCAAATAAATGGCAACTCTTTGTAGTAGATGACATTTGTGGGAAATTTACTGCTAACCAACAACAAATTGAAAATTGGCAACAGATGATACCTGTTATTGAAATAATTATGGCAGGCAAATGGTGTAAAATTATTGCCACATGTAGGTTAAATGTGTTCAAAGATGATAAATTTAACATTCTATCTCCTTTCAAGACTTGTGAATGTAACTTGAACTCCCAAGACTTATGTCTTACATCAGCTGAGAAAGCAAGCATAGCAGGAGCTCATATTGGTAGATGTATACAAGATCTAGATGAAATATCTAAATATCATGAGTTCTTTCCCCTTTTATGTAGTTTATATCAGGTAAAAGAAGGTTTAGATGATAAAGAGTCATTTTTCAGAAATCCATTTGAAGTCTATAGAAATAAACTAGACAACATGAGCAGACAAGGGGATGAAGAAAAATATAAAGTATGTGGCCTTGCTTTGTGTGTTCTCTTCAACAACCAATTGAAAGAAACATGGTTTCACAGCTGTAAAGTAACAGACCAACAAAGGCAGATCATGGAAGATACATGTGTAGGCTGTAGATTGAACAAAGAAACATCAAAAGTAGACATAAAAGATGCACTGGAAAAGTTAGAGGGTACATTTGTATGTAAACAAAATGGAGTTTATAGTATCATACATGAAGTACTCTTTGACTGCCTGGCTCATTATTTTGGTCGGAGAATGATTGAATGCCTAATAGAGAATGGGGATTGTGATATCATCAATGAACGTTTCCTGTGGAAGAACTTACCTGACGAGCAGGGGAGTAATGTTCAATTACTTATCCAGATACCATATGGTAAATTAGATTTGTTTCTAGAAAGACTTGTACAGGACTGGTCTGTCGGCAAAGTTTTAAATTTGTTTAGCAACAACAATATGAAAGAACAAGAGTTCAGATATCAGTTGCTGCAATACTTAGAACAAATTGAAAAATTGCAACAGATTAAACTGGCCAATACAAAGAATACCGTGACACCAGAAGATGTTTGTGACTTAGATACTTATCCACTGATATGGGCATCTTATTTTGGTTATGGTGATATGGTGAAGTGGTTGTTAGAAAACAAAGTGAATGTTGATCATTGTAGACATGATGGAGTAACTGCTTTGTATATGGCATGCCAAAATGGTCACAATGCTATTGTACAGATGTTATTGGACAAGAATGCTAATGTCAATCTATATAATGAAGATGGTATGACTCCATTATATATTGCTTGTAAGAATGGTGATTTAGATATCGTCAAGATGTTATTAAAGGAGAATGTTGACGTGAATCTGTATGATAGAGAAGGCAGGACTCCGTTGTTTGTAGCATGTGATGATGGTAATACAGCTATGGTATCTGCAATACTAGAGAAGCATCCGAACGTCAATCTTAGCGATTTTGAAGGAGAAACTCCTCTGAACATAGCATGTTATAGAGGTCATACTGAGGTGACATTGGCATTACTTGAGAAAAATCCTGATGTCAATCTGTGTAATATACTTGGGGACACACCTCTATCCACGGCAAGCGGGGCAGGTCACAATGATATTGCAGCGGCATTACTAAATAAAAACCCTGATGTGAACTTGTGTGATGACACTGGAGGATCAGCCTTGTTTCATGCATGCCAGAAAGGTAACACTGATGTTGTAGCCGATTTATTGAAGAAGAATCCTGAAATTAACCAGTTTGATGAATTCTACAATGAAACCCCATTAATCACTGCATGTGATAAAGGGTTCACTGGTATTGTGGCTTTGTTGCTACAGGAGGAAGATATTGATGTTAATCTATGTAATGAACAAGATAACGGAAGAAGTCCTTTAGTTTTAGCATGTTGTAATGGTCATACTGATATTGTGCGTTTGTTATTGGAGAAGAACCCCGATATAAATCTGTGTGATGGAGATAGTCAGAGTCCTCTTTTCTTGGCTAGTATTAAAGGCTATACTGATATTGTCAAGATGCTACTGGAAAGCAATCCTGATATAGATTTATGTGATGAAGATGGAGACACCCCCTTGATGATGGCATGCCAGAGTGGTCATCCTGATATTGTATGTATGTTGCTTGAGAAGGATGCTGATGTGAATCTATACAACAGCAGTGGGTCTACATCTTTATATTGGGCATGCTTTGAGGGTCATAGGGAAATAGTCTCTAAACTATTGGAATTTGGTGCAGATGTAAACCATTCTAATGATGAGGGTTTGACACCTCTAATTGCAGCTTGCCAAGGCAACTATAATGAAATAATCCAAATGTTGATAGAACACAAAGCTGACATTAATAAACAAATGTATGATGGGGATAATCCACTTATATCTGCTACCCATAATGGCTACCTAGATGTTGTAGAAGTTCTGCTTACTCATGGTGCGGATGTTAACAGAAGTCTACATAGTAAACACGTCATGACAGAAGCAATACACAACATCGCAAATTTAATTTTAACAGTCGTGAAACGTGAGTGGTATGAGGATGTAATGATGAGCTTTGGTTCCTCAATTACTAAAGAATACGTTTCAGAGAAATCAATAGACTATGTATTTGACGTTTTTGCTGGTTCACACCCTCTTCATATCGCTAGTTTCATGGGTCATACAGATATAGCCAGACTCCTCCTTGATCACAAAGCAAATGTCAATGTAAAAAAGAAGGATGAAACTACACCATTATTCTATGCCTGTGAAGTAGGACATGAAGATATCGTACAGTTATTGTTAGAAAAAGGTGCCAACCAAAAGATTTGTAGAAAGGACAAAACCTCACCTGTTGACATTGCTACACGAAATGGACATGACTCTATAGTAATGATGCTAAAGGGAAAGCAATGAAGAATATCCGCTAAACGCATTTTCTGTGGATCAGGTCAACTATGCCCTTCCTGAGCACCTGGTTCAGCTTTGGTTTTTATTGAGATGTATAAAAAGGAAATGAAATGAATATATGTAGAAAGGAAAAAAAATGGGCATTACTTTTTTTTAGTGATGATGCTTAATAGAAAACAGATTGGTTTTTTTTGTAGGAAAAATGTTCACTATCTGAGCACCTAGGCCTGAGTTTACTATTTGTTTTTATGGCAGATCATGTTGTCTATTTTTAGTTTTTTTGTTAAATGTATCTTGAATTATGGGTTTTGTCTTTTTTTTAGATATTTGCACGTGGTCCTGATGCTGTCTTTCTTCAAATTAGGATTATTTGTTGACCTGTGTTAAAGACACAGTGTTATGTTCTTGCCTGTATTACATTTGGTGCTACTCAAGTTTTAATTTTATTCTGCCATTCTTTATTGAACATGTTCATGTCTGTTCTCCATTTCCCTTTTTTTAATTGTATCTGCTTACCTCTACTGGTTTTTGGTCTTACATATATGTACACCACTTTTGCTGAACATGATATTTGTCAGTGTCATTAGCCCATTTTATACCCGCATTTACTTTTTATCTCACCTGGCCCGAAGGGCCAACTGAGCTTGTCCCATCACTTTTCGTCCGGCGTCCGGCGTCGTTAACTTTTACAAAAATCTTCTCCTCTGAAACTACCAGGCCAAATTTTACCAAACTTGGCCACAATCATCATTGGGGTATCTAGTTTAAAAAACTGTGTCCGGTGACCCGGTCAACCTACCAAGATGGCCGCCATGGCTAAAAATAGAACATAGGGGAAAAATGCGGTTTTTGGCTTATAACTCAAAAACCAAAGCATTTCGAGCAAATCTGACATGGGTAAAATTGTTCATCAGGTCAAGATCTATCTGCCCTGAAATTTTCAGATGAATCGGACAACCCGTTGTTGGGTTGCTGCCCCTGAATTGGTAATTTTATGGAAATTTTACTGTTTTGGTTTATTATCTTGAATATTATTATAGATGGAGATAAACTGTTACAGCAATAATGTTCAGCAAAGTAAAATTTACAAATAAGTCAACATGACCGAAATGGTCAGTTGACCCATTTAAGAGTTATTGCCCTTTATAGTCAATTTTTAACCATTTTTTTGTAAATCTTAGTAATCTTTTACAAAAATCTTCTCCTCTGAAACTGCTGGGCCAAATCAATCCAAACTTGGCCACACTCATTATTGGGGTATCTAGTTTAAAAAATGTGTCCGGTGACCCGGTCAACCAACCAAGATGGCCGCCATGGCTTAAAATAGAACATAGGGGGTAAATTGCAGTTTTTGGCTTATAACTCAAAAACCAAAGCATTTAGAGCAAATCTAACTGGGTAAAATTGTTCATCAGGTCAAAATCTATTTGCCTTTAAATTTTCAGATATATCGGACAACCTGTTGTTGGGTTGCTGCCACTGAATTGGTAATTTTATGGAAATTTTACTGTTTTGGGTTATTATCTTGAATATTATTATAGATAGCAAGAATGTTCAGTAAAGTAAGATGTGCAAACACATCACCATCACCAAAACACAATTTTTTCATGAATCTATCTGCTTCTTTTGTTTAATATTCATATATACCAAGGTGAGCGACGCAGGCTCTTTAGAGCCTCTAGTTTGTATGTATTTAGCTGTTGATTTCTCATTGTTATATTTTTATTTCAAGGGTTGTACATGTACCTTTATTCAGAGATATTTACAATGTAGCATACATGTTTTGATAATTTTAACCAAGAAAAAATTATATTCTGTTCTGTTGCCATCATATTCAACTGTTACTTTTCATTGATAAAATAAATGTTTTTAGAATGTTGTATAACCCAAACTGCTTGGTGAAACACTATGGTAAAACTTACACTTATAAAATATAGTGTTATTGTATGAATATTGGGGAATATTGTCCCGAGTAGAATTTCATATTGCACAAGCTTGCGAGCAATATAATATTTGAAAGTAAAAATTAGTTTAAACTAAGATTTTGACGTTGATGACATCATGAATTTTGAAGATTTATTAAACTAGTGCAATATTGGAATTTATTGCAAGCTAATTTTTGGTTGATTTCTGTGGGAAATTTTATATTGCTATGCAATAATATTGCTTATTGCTTTTCCAATTTAAGTATAACTATCTGGTTTTAGTTTTACTTATTATACCCCTGCTTTGAAAAAAAGGGGGGTATACTGTTTTACCTCTGTCTGTCCTTCTGTCAGTCCGTCAGTCCGTCAGTCTGTCAGTCAGTCCGTCCGTCCCATGAATATTTTTCGTCACATTTTTCTCAGGAACTACACTACCAGGATTTCTGAAATTTGGTTTCAGGCTTGATATAAGTCAGCTATACCATGTGATGCGTTTTCAGATTCATCACTCGACAACTTCCTGTTTACCGAATACTTGCATATTTTTACACAATTTATATTATCCACTTGCGGCGGGGGTATCATCAGTGAGCAGTAGCTCGCAGTTTCACTTGTTTTTTAATGTATTGAAAAATGGTGAAATCTTCAATTAGAAGGGTCAAACTATCTGTCACCGACGGCCAGTGTGGCATGTTTTTTGCTAGGGGGACTAACTATGCATGCGTGACCCAAGGGACATGGGGTCAGTCTATATATAGACTTATGACAGACAAGTGGCAAAGTTAATACTCTAAAACTTTTAACAATTTGATAAATAACAATATATGCCAAAGATAAATCCAAATAAATAAAATGATGCACTATTGAAAGTAAATGTCACTGTTCTTATGAATAGTCCGATAGTAGAATCACTAGCTGGAATTTTCCGAAATATGAATTTGCAGAATAACTGATTTTAAGGTTGAGAATGTCTTTATCACTTATTGAAATGTTCTGAGTAAGTTAGTTGATTTGAATTGCCCAAAGTTGTTTAGAATCACTTAGTTGAAACAATATCTTGAGTTGAAGGTCTTGAGCCGTTAGTCTGTCCCATGTTGTCTGGTTAAGGTGTACAATGAATCCAGTTGATTGGTAGCCAATCTTGTTATAACTGAAAATTGATTGCATAGCCAAGACTAGATACCGACGCTACTCTGTAGATTCACTCCAAACTCCTTCCACACTGTTGTTAACTGTAACTGCACTAGATGTTGTATAATTAAGTTTGAGTTAAAATTACTATGAAAAAGAGATACTCAAAGACATTTGTGACATATATCCAAATGTTTCTAATTAGCTGTATGTGATTTAATTAAAGTACAATTGAAATTAAAAAACTGAAAAATAATCTTAAGGACACCTACAGGAGTTTCCCGCTACATTGAAGACCCATTGGTGGCCTTCGGCTGTTGTCTGCTCTATGGTTGGGTTGTTGTCGCTTTGACACATTCCCCATTTCCTTTCTCAATTTTATTAATCCCTTAATAAAGCAATAGTAAACAAATAATTCTAAAATTATCTAACAGACAGAAAAATAGATATGAAAAACTGAAAAATTCTATAAAATATGATTAATACACTGAGAGGGAAAATACACCCATGATGTATCACTAGTTCCCAATTGCAGATAATGTCAAGAAATGCATTTAATTGTATATATATATAGTTTTGAGTTCAAAAGGTTTTATTTTCATTATATTAGAATATTTGAAAAACAATCCAGTTTTTATTTTATTATACATTGGTGCTATATACGGTATGTAAATGAATGTAATGGTAATTTTTAAAGTTATTCTCTACATAAGTAGTACAATTGTCTTTACAAATATGAGTTACATTATTTTGTTTACATTATTATTTTTTTTTACTCTTAACATTTTTGTTCAAATTTTACTTCAGTTGAATCATACAAACACCATATTAATTGTGTTCATAAAAAGATGTGCTGATCCCCAGCTGGGTGTTTGTAAATCTCTGTGGTCTATCTGACAGGAGCAGAATGCACCTATTTGATATTATTATAACTTAAAAACTGTGCAGTGCTTTTTAAAATAATAAACATAAAGAGTCAGATAAAATTTACAGTGCCATATTTTATATTGAAATTAAGAATACCTGTAGTTGTGTTATTTTGTTTTCTTCATATTTTTTGTTCTGTTTTGGGTTGTTAGTTATAATTTAATACTCATTTGTTGTCATACTTATAATATATACGTATAAGAACCTATATTTACATGAATGCATTTTAATTAAAATTCAAAATAGGGAGGTTTATAAAAACTGACATTTCAAGAGTTGGTATAGGAATCGTCTGGTGGGTTTAATTTAATTATGACCCATGTTAATTCTAGTTTTTAAAAATTCAAAATTCTCTCTTTTTGGTCACACTTAACACCATTCTGGTATTCATTTTTAGAAAAGTTCACCTTTCAAATAACTCATCATAGAAACTACATATTAATGAAAATTTAATAACAAAATCTTAAATTTTTAACAAATTCTCTTCTGCCTGAAATAAGTTTCTAAGCATTATGCATTATAAACTACATTTATATTTTGTATCTAGAAAAAAGAATTTGAAAACATTTTTAAGTTAGATAGAAATAAGAATGTAGTTGTTAAACAAAGTATATAATTTCTTTTAGAATGTATCTGATATTGTAGAAAGAGTACATATTCAATCTTTGTTAAATATACACATGCATCAAGAAGTTAATTGAATAAAGTATATTATATACAATGTATGTCTTTCTTAACACTTAAAATATTTAGCTGTTTGAGATCCACACTACTGATATTACACTGTAAATTAACTCATCATAGATACCAGGACTAAATTTAGTATATACGCCAGACGCGCGTTTCGTTTACAAAAGACTCATCAGTGACGCTCGAATCCAAAAAAGTTAAAAAGACCAAATAAAGTACGAAGTTGAAGAGTTGTAAGGCTGCATTATTTCTTTTCAGCAGCTTATGTTCTTTGCACAAGCTGTAGATAACTGTGATCATTCAATCATATGATATTGTATATTATTGAAGGCTTTTGATAGTAAAATGCAAATGTTGAAATTGAAATGACACTACTTCAACATGCAAGCTATGCAAATTTTCCATTCAAAGAACCCTTTCTCGTCTACCAATACGTGGTCGTTATCAAATATGTCCCCATCTACGTCACAGATCTTTCAGTTTTTTTCATTAATTAATTGCAGTACATTCTGAGGGCATGAAACATTTTGTGGAACATTGTAACAAGCAAATATTTAGTAATCTAGTACGTAGGACACTTGTTGGCTGACTTATACTATAATGTAAACGTCCCATGACTGTACTATCACTAGGATAAAGACACTCAATATATCGTTCTGGTCACCAACGTTTTCTAAAAATGCACCACAATTTATGATACTAGAAGTTAAAATAAGCAAAACTACTCAGCTATTTTGTATTGAAATTTCCATATCGATATTCTTTTCTAAAGCAGCAATCCCTACAATTTATTTTTCAAAAAGTAAAAGCAATTTTTCCTATCAATACACTTGAAACCAACTTTTTAAAAATGATACAATTTCATGTCTACATTTACATCAAGCATAAAATAATCGGTTAAATTACTTGGATCATCATAGTAAAAATGACGAAGACCAATCTGAGTTTTCACCAGTCTGAATAGATGAACGGATGTTTTACATCAATAGGTAGATATTGCTGACATATTCAAGATAAGCTAATTTTGTCATATGAAAACGAACCATACTTTAATAGACGACGAAAATAAACTCAACATAGACACCAGGATTAAATTTTGAATTTATGCCAGAGGCGTGTTTCGTCTACAAAAGATTCCTCAGTGACGCTTGAAACCAAAAAAGTTAAAAAGGCCAAATAAAGTGTGATGTTGAAGAGCATTGATAGACAAAATTCCTTAAAGTTTGTCAAATACAGCTAACTAAAGGTAATCTATTCCTGAGGTAGAAAAGCTTTAGTATTTAAAAAATTCAAAGTGTTAATTTAAAAGGGAGGCATTGCATCTTACTCGAGCACATTGTTTGAGTTACGATTGTCAAAAGTTTCGCTTTCTGGTAAAGGAGTAGGTCCAGTAAGACCCCTTTTAAGCCCCAAAAGCAGTTTTACAAAATTGTTAAAATGAAAACTTTTAGTTATTTATTGGAAAGTAGAATGCTTCTGCTACATAAATATGGGCTGTTTTTATACGACCGCAAAAATTAAAACTTTTTTGGTCGTATATTGGTATCACGTTGGCGTCGTCGTCGTCGTCGTCGTCGTCGTCTTGCGTCGTCGTCGTCCGAATACTTTTAGTTTTCGCACTCTAACTTTAGTAAAAGTGAATAGAAATCTATGAAATTTTAACACAAGGTTTATGACCACAAAAGGAAGGTTTGGATTGATTTTGGGAGTTTTGGTCTCAACATTTTAGGAATAAGGGGCCAAAAAGGGCCCAAATAAGCAAATTCTTGGTTTTCGCACTATAACTTTAGTTTAAGTGAATAGAAATCTATGAAATTTTGACACAAGGTTTATGACCACAAAAGGAAGGTTGGGATTGATTTTGGGAGTTTCAGTTCAAACAGTTTAGGAATTAGGGGCCAAAAAAGGGCCAAAATTAGCATTATATTTGGTTTTCACACAATAACTTTAGTATCAGTAAATAGCAATCAATGAAATTTAAACACAAGGTTTATGACCACAAAAGGAAGGTTGGGATTGATTTTGGTAGTTGAGGTTCGAAAAGTTTAGGAATTAGGGGCCAACAGGGGCCCAAGTAAGCATTATTCTTTGTTTTCGCACCATAACTTTAGTATAAGTAAATAGAAATCTAGAAATTTAAACAAGGTTTATGACCACTAAAGGAAGGTTGGGTTTGATTTTGGGAGTTTTGGTCCTAACAGTTTAGGAATAAGAAGCCCAAAGGGTCCAAAATTAAACTTAGTTTGATTTTAACAAAAATTGAATCCTTGGGGTTCTTTGATATGCTGAATCTAAAAATGTACTTAGACTTTTGATTATTGGCCCAGATTTCAAGTTGATCCAAATCGGGATCCAAAATTATTATATAAAGTATTGTGCAATAGCAAGACATTTTCAATTGCACAGTATTCAGCAATAGCAAGAAATCTTCAATTGCACAGTATTGTGCAATAGCAAGAAATTTTCAATTCCACAGTATTGCACAATAGCAAGAAATCTTCAATTGCACAGTATTGTGCAATAGCAAATATTTTCAATTGCACAATATTGTGCAATAGCAAGAAATATCTAATTGCACAATATTGTGCAATAGCAAGAAATTTTCAATTGATTGGAGTTATCTTTCTTTGTCCAGAATAGTAGTTGAATCAACTTAAATCATTGTTTTATACAATATACAATGTATATTCACTTTTACTACCGACTGATAAATTAAAACAATCTTTACCATTCAGTGATTACAAGCACCTTTTGTTACATTTTAATATTTTATGATGTATTTAAATGAGTAGTTATTGTTGCAAACTCCATTAGAAATTTGAATTGAGATCGGTTTTGGAAAAAGGGAAAGGGGGATGTGAAAAAAAAATGGGGGAGGGGGGGGGTTAAATTTTTCTCATTTCAGATTTCATAAATAAAAATAAAATTTCTTCAAACATTTTTTTGAGAGGATTAATATTCAACAGCATAGTGAATTGCTCAAAGGCAAAAAAATATTTTAAGTTCATTAGACCACATTCATTCTGTGTCCAGAACCTGTGCTGTGTCAACTATTTAATCACAATCCAAGTTTAGAGCTGAATCCAGATTGAATGTTGTGTCCATACTTGCCCCAACCGTTCAGGGTTCAACCTCTGCGGTCGTATAAAGCTGCGCCCTGCGGAGCATCTGGTTGACAATTCAATGCACATATATCGGGTATTAGTATCATTGAGGCATGCTAAATTACTGAAATCTTCACAATTTTAGCATTTTAGTTAAATTTTAGACGGATTCCATCTTTTAAAAATGAAAGTGTTCATTCTTAATATTGAAATTTAAGTTTTATTTGATGATAATACATATCATATTTAAAGGTTGAGGATGAACACGGATGCGGACACTTTCATTTTTGACAAAAACCATCTAAAAAGTGATTTTTTTTTTGGGCATATTTGTTAGATTTTTCATATTTAAGCTTGAATCGGAGCGTTTTAAATGACTAGATCAGTTAATATCTTTCACATTAACTAATTGAATTAACTGAAATAGACATTTAAGTGTAAAAAAAGTGTTCAAAATCTTTCGTCAGATGAACCTGAAATTTGAGGCCAAAATCTGCCTTTACCGGACCTACTCCTTTTTCAGATGCATCAAATATTAATTTAGCTGGTGATCAAACTTCACAACATATTCGACAAGAGGGAAGGGATATTCTATAATTGATTAAAACTGATTTAAGATACAAGGCTTATAGTAAAGTAAGCAATACGTGCATTTTGTCTACATATCAACGGCGCTTGATTCGTAACAGAAAACCAAACACAGTTCAAAGCACTAAATGGTTAAGATAAATTAATACCTCAAATGTGCATGGACAAAATCGTGCTTTATAAAAGCGCTTATGACGCACGAAATTTATAAAGTGTAATTTTTTAATGGGAGACATAGGTATTACTATCCGGTGGCGGGCAGCAACTGTATAAACTATTTTTCTAAAGCTTTATATGTCAGAAGGTATAAAACCTGGATGCTTCATACCATGTATGCAGATACCTTATGCTACATAGTTATTAAAGGTACCAGGCTTATAATTATACCCCCGCTTTAAAAAAAGGGGGGGGGGGGTATACTGTTTTACCTCTGTCTGTCAGTCCGTCCGTCCATCAGTCCGTCCGTCAGTCAGTCAGTCAGTCCGTCCCACAAAACTTTCGTCACATTTTTCTCAGGAACTACACATCCACCCTTTCTGTAATTTGGTATCAACATTTATATATGTCAGCCATACCGTGTGATGCGTTTTCAGATTCATCACTTGACAACTTCCTGTTTACCGAACACTTGTATGATTTTACACATGATAGCCAAATTGAAAATTTTCGTCACATTTTTCTCAGGAACTACAATACAAGGATTTCTGAAATTTGGTTTCAGGATTTATATAAGTCAGCTTTACCGTGTGATGCGTTTTCAGATTCATCACTCGACAACTTCCTGTTTACCGAACACTTGTATGATTTTACACATGATAGCCAAGTTGAAAATTTTCGTCACATTTTTCTCAGGAACTACAATACAAGGATTTCTGAAATTTGGTTTCAGGATTTATATAAGTCAGCTTTACTGTGTGATGCGTTTTCAGATTCATCACTTGACAACTTCCTGTTTACCGAACACTTGTATATTTTTACACTATTAATATTATCCACTTGCGGCGGGGGTATCATCAGTGAGCAGTAGCTCGCAGTTTCACTTGTTTAGTAAGCCAGACGCGCGTTTCGTCTACATAAGACTCATCAGTGACGCCTATATCAAAATAGTTATAAAGGCAAACAAGTACAAAGGTTGAAGAGCATTGAGGATCCAAAATTCCAAAAAGTTGTGCCAAATACGGTTAAGGTAATCTATGCCCGGGATAAGATTATCCTTAGTTTTTCGAAAAATTCAATGTTTTGTAAACAGAAAATTTATTAAAAAAAATGACCACATTATTGATATTCATGTCAACACCGAAATGTTGACTACTGGGCAGCATATCAGATATTATTTTCATGGTTCATCAGTCAATATTTAGTTCACGTGTTGTCTGTTTTTCAAGCACTATAAACAACATGTCAACTACACTTGGTGTATCAAATGATTGTATGGTGTACATGTCGGTTTTTCCGGTATCCTCTTACCCTGACCTCATTTTCATGGTCCATTGTTCAATGTTAAGTTTTGGTTTTCTTTTTTGGTTTTTTCAAATACTTATAGCAAAAGGTCAGCAATATTTGATGTATGGAATAGTTGTAAGGTGAATATATGTGTCTGTCTGGCTGGTATAATCTGACCATGAACTAATTTTCATGGTTCATTGGTCAATGTTCAGTTTTTGTCGAGCCTGCGACATTTATCTGTCTGACAGGTATCATCTAACCTTGACCTCATTTTCATTGTTCATTGGCCAATGTTAAGTTTTCATAGTTGAAGTTTGTTTCTTAGATACTATACGCCATAGGTCAACTTTATTTAATGCATAAATTGATTGTAAGGTGAACATGTCTGTCTGGCATGGTTCATCTGACCTTGACCTCAATTTCATGTTTCATTGGTCAATATTAAGTTTTCTGGGTGAAGTCTGTTTCTTAGAATCTATAATCAATAGTCAACTATATTGGGTGTATTGAATGATTGTAAGGTGTACATGTATTTCTTGTTTGATTTGTTTATCTGACCTTGACCTCATTTTCTTGGATCATGTTAATGTTATACTTGTAGTAAAGCTTTATTTTTAGGACTATCGACATAAAATCAACGATAAGTAAAGAAGGCGAGACATTTTAGCGTGTGCACTCTTGTTGTGTTTTGGCCTGTTTCAATTATCATAAACAAGGAATTGTGTATTTAAAAGGAATGGAAACGCGACTGGAGATCAATCGCAGAGCGATAATCCATGTCTAACTCGGTTGGTAATATTATGAATAATATAAAGAATCGTAATTGAGGTCCATTCTCTGTCTTATGTGTCGATCATCTAAATTCAGTGGGTAAGCTTGTTTGAGAAGAAATGAAGGAGAGAAAAACATGTAAAGTATTATTAACTACTTTTCCATGTTGAATCTTAGGCTTAATGTATCAGTCAAATGACTTTTTGGGCATACGTTAGAATAAATGAAAAGTCTTATTACAAAGTAAAATCACAAAAATAATGAACGCCGAGGAAAATCCAAGGAGGAAAGTACTTAATAATATGACAAAATCAAAAGCTGAAACACACCAAACGAATGGATAACAACTGTCATATTCCTGACTTGATACAGGCATTTTCTTATGTAGAAAACGGTGGATTAAGGTTCATCTGAAGGAATTGAAAAATATGATAACTGCTTCCAGATAAGTAATGAGCCAGTTAGAGCGACGGGGTGTAATAAACGCACCATCCGAGACAGAGATGCCTACGGGGCGCCGAATGGGACTCTTGTGGTTTTGTACAAAATTCAATTCTGTCATAACAAAATCATTTTTGTCTTACAAAACTATGTGCTACAGACTTGTTTTGTGAGAACTTCAATTTTTGTGATGACAAAATTCATTTTTGTCATGACAAAATTCATTTTTGTGATGACAAAATTCATTTTTGTGATGACAAAATTCATTTTTGTGATGACAAAATTCATTTTTGTAGACAAAATTCATATTTGTCATGACAAAAGTCAATTTTGTCTAAAAGGTATGCAAATATAAACATATTTGCATACAAAATTGACTTTTGTTACCTGATATGGAAATTAAATCACAAAAGTCAATTGTGTGAGGTAAGATTCAATTTTGTGAGACAAAATTGACTTTTGTGAGACAAAATTGACTTTTGTGAGACAAAATTGACTTTTGTGAGACAAAATTCAATTTTGTCAATTTTGTTGAGACAAAAGTCAATTTTGTTAATTTTGTTGAGACAAAAGTCAGTTTGTCAATTTTGTTGAGACAAAAATCAATTTTGTCAATTTTGTTGAGACAAAAGTCAATTTTGTTAATTTTGTCTCAACAAAAGTTAATTTTGTCAATTTTGTTGAGACAAAAATCAATTTTGTCAATTTTGTTGAGACAAAAGTCAATTTTGTTAATTTTGTTGAGACAAAAGTCAATTTTGTCAATTTTGTTGAGACAAAAGTCAATTTTGTCAATTTTGTTGAGACAAAAGTCAATTTTGTCAATTTTGTCTCACAAATGACAATTTTGTGTAACAAAAGTCAATTTTGTGTAACAAAAGTCAATTTTGTGTAACAAAAGTCAATTTTGTGTAACAAAAGTCAATTTTGTGTAACAAAAGTAAATTTTGTGTAACTAAAGTCGATTTTGTATGCAAATGAGTTCACAGAAACCAAACTAAACTAATTTCAATACAAAATTGACTTTTGTCGCCCAATTTTCAAATTAGGTAACAAAAGTCAAGTCTGTGTAACAAAAATGAATTTTGTCATGACAAAAGTGACTTTTGTCCGCTGATAGATAATTTTGTATGACAAAATTTTAAATTTGTAGTATGATACAAATTTTGTTAAACTGAACTCATTTTTGTTGAACAAAAGTCACTTTTGTCCGTACAAAATCGAATTTTGAGTACAAAACCACAAGAGTCCCATTCGGCGCCCGTAGATGCATCATGCCATTTTCTTTGAAGTTGGCCGCATTTACATCCCTTTTAAATATACAATTCATTGTTATAAGCAATATGTCAACTATATTTGTTGTGTAAAATAAATGTGAGTTGAACATGTCTGTCTGACAGGATTCATATGACCTTGACCTCATCGTCATTGATCTTTAAATATGTTAAGATTATGTGATACTTGTGTATTGAAACCTGTATCTTTATTAGACTTTCAACATAAAATTGAAGGTAAAGTAAACATGCCAGACTTTTCAGTGTTTGTAAGTTCTTGTTATTTTTTTGATAAACAAGCAAATCTTCACGTGTTTTTTCTGTATTTGTACATCATTGACTTTCAGATATTTGTGCCTGAGAGCCCTCGATGGAGATAAAACCAGAAAAGTGCCTTATTTAAATTTTTAAGGTGTGATTTTCATATTTCATAACAAGTTAATAAAATGTTAAAGTGATTTTTAACTACATGTTACGTTCTAATTGTTCTCCACTTAAAAGATCAATTATGCATACTGTTCATTTAAAATACAATGTCTAAGTGAAAACGTGAATTAAAGTTACTTATTTACAAGACAACATAAATTATCTAATATAGTTGATGTCTCACATGACACTCCTAAGTTACAATGTACATTTATATATGAATGCATTGTAGCAAATAAAACTACAGAAAATCAATACAAAATCAAAACCAGAACATACCTTAAAGTTGCACTAGCTACGAGTTATATATATTAAAAAATAAAACGAGAAGATACCTTAAATGGCACTGGCTACGAGATATATATAAAAAAAATAAAAGCTGATTGTTTTAATGTCCAATCATTTATAAAAGTGAAATAGTGAATAATAATTTTCTTCTAGTAGTCGGTTTGGTTCAATATTGTCAAAATAACCAAATAAACATCGCTGATGAATTATTCACTTGCAAGTGAATAATTCGACCTCATGTGAACCCCTTAGCTAGAATTGGGTTAAGCATGAGTTAGACGTGTTCAGTTATTAAAAGAAAAAGAATGTCAACATTGAAAGTGAAACAAGGATTAACTATTTGATTAATCATTGTTAATTGATACGATCCACTGACACTAAAGTTCTAATTGAGAGAACATTTTCCAAAAATGTATGGAACAAACTACCAAAAAAAAACATGGATTTAGTCATTTTTTTTTCAAAATACAAACGCTCGTTTACTAAAAAAAAAAATACTACAAGCTGATCATCTATAGTAGATACACGTTAAGCTTTTATTTTGAACACAAATTTTAAACAAAATAAACTTCAAACAATCAACCACATACACGGGTGCAGATGTTTGTACATTAAGTAATAACGCACTGTTTTCAATAACATATGTTCGATCTATGAAAATTGAAAGCGGCAACATATTACTAAAAGTCTTTAAAAAAGTTAAGTAATCACATGATCATTTTTAAGACGGAAATTGACCACTCTTTCATATGGCTTCATCAGCAAAGGCGACAGCTTTCTCGAAGTCACTGATTCCTTCCTATACATTTCCTTTTCTTCCAATTTTTAAAGCGAGCAAATTAAAATAAAGGTATATGCGTTATTATACCGAAAATGTGTGTTATAACGCTGGTTGTTTACAGTTTTTTTATCATAAGTTTTGTTGATTTTAATGAATAGTAATGACCTTTCCACGTTTTCCATATGACTCCATCAGCAAAAGAGCTTTTTTCCCCCGATAAGTAAGCTCCATTCAGATTAGATTGATGACATCTTTGGTACCACCATGCTCCTTCATAACGAACTGCACAACTAAGAAAAAAAATGTCATTATCTCTGTCGTACGTAGAAAACATACCTCCGTTATGGTATGTAAGGCTGTCTCCTAAATAGAAACAAATATGTTAGTTGTTCCTTTCCCAAAAATTATTTTATCAAAGTTTTGATACCTTCGAAGAAAAAGTGTTACCTTTCCACGTCAGTAGAATCTAGAGTTGTAACATAGTACAATATATATTAGGAAACTTTAGATTCTACTGACGGGGAAATATAACACTTTTTATTATTTGTTCAGTCTAGTTGGCCGAATGGTCTTAAGCGATGTACACAGTACATGCGGTGTTGCCTCGATATCCAAATAGCATGAGTTCAAATCCCCGCGATTGAAGAACAAATATTTGTTGTTGTCCATTCGTTTTTTATGTGTTTTGTCATTTGAAATTGCCATGTGATTAGGGACTTTCCGATTTGATTTTCCTCTGAGTTCAGTATTTTTGTGATTTTACTTTTTGCTTCCGCAAATTTGCGGATTTTACATTATTGTGTTGATATTTAGATAAATATATAATTATATATATACCAATATATTAATAAACTCAAGGATATATTTTCAATCCTTCAATATGCAGTTATACAAATATTGTAAAAAAAACACCTGCATGACCGCCTCCAAATGGTGACCAGACTTCTAATTTTGTACAGACATGAAAAGAGACAATAATTGTTATTTAGTAGCCAAAGTGATAAAAACAAACATCAGAGACATAAAAAAAAAAAGTAAAATCACAAAATTACTGAACTCCGAGGAAAACTCAATCGTAAAGTCACTAATCAAACGGAAAAATCAAATTACAAAACACACCAAACGAATGGACAGCAACTGTCACATTTGATACAAACAAGACTTAAAAATAAAAATTAATCTTCAAATTAGTTTAAGATATTTTTAAAAGATTTTCAGGATAGAAAATATTAACAGCACTAAGGCTGAGACTACTATATGTGTTATAGTAGTCTCAGACTAAAGTAAAACTCACCAGCAGTACTATTTTCGAAGTAACCGCTTACTTTCAATTTATAGTTTGTTGTTGCGTCTCCTATGTTGAATTTAGTGTATTTAGTCCAAGCAGTATTTCTTTCAAAGTCCTCTAAATCTACTCGTAGTTGATAATTACCAGTTGTGACTATCTTATGAATTTTTGCATTTCCTATAAAATAATTATAAATTACTTGATTAATAAACTATCTGCCCGATAGCCGTAATTGATCCTGTAATTAGAGAGCAACTTATGGTTTCTCTATGAGGGAGGACATCTCCATTTCCCCCTTGTAATAACAAAGGAGTTAGAATGTAATGTAAGAATTTAAGTTCAACCAATCTGTTTCAATTGAATATTAGATTAAAGCTCTTCCCTGATTTAAAAATCCGACCTTTTCAATCACAAAATACGTATGGTTCGGTGTAATTTTTTAACACTCGACTATTTGAACATATCGTTTTAGTAAAAAAAAAATCTGTTACATGAGACAATATCTGAAAAAGTCTAATTTCCTGGTTCCATCTTTCACCGGCAATCATTTTTCTATTCAACCATCTTTTTGGATTATTTTAAGAATCAATATTAACAAGAGTATATATTGCACCAACTATTGCCAATTAAACACTCCTTCTTACATTTCTTCCAAAAAAGTTTTATAGTTTGAATGTTCAACCCCCCCCCCCCTCCCCCCCCCCAAAATAAAAGTTGTCCAGTGTTGTTTTCTGACAACTAAATCATTCAAAGAATATCCAAATTAAATAAATAGGCTTAATTTCCTGAATAGTATGAATGTTTTATAGTATCTTATTAAATTGATATGTAGATGTAAGTAATCTTCCACACAATTCAAATTAAAGGACAAAAAGTACTCTGCAATTCCTTTCTGTTACGTTCTGTCATGTTACTGTTTACTTTTGATAACATTGTGCAATTCTAGTATAGTAGATGGTAACAGAAAGGATTTTTTTTTAAATATTTCATTACCTACGCAGATTTTCTTTCTTGCAAAGAAAGTTTTAAAAGATAAATGACAATGCTTGCTGTTATCTTCCAATTGTGCCCAATTTGTAATGATGTATTTTTCTTAAACTATGAAATAAAGGAATTGTTTTGAAAAAAATAATTCCTTCCTGTTATCAACTCTGTCCTGTTACTCAAAATTCTTTCATGTTAAATGTACCGACATATAGGACTATATTTAAGTATATTTCTTAACCTTTTGTATTGTAAATGGTAAAGTAAATAATTGGCATTTGATTAAGTATTGTAGGATATATTGTAGGATATACTAGTAAAGCAGATATAATATCTTTAACTTAATCTTTATTCCCATTAAAAACTTTTTAAATTGATTCACTTTGGTAACAACTTCAAGAAAGAAATGGAATTTGTTTGTACCATTTGTAAAATTGCAATTATTACTACATTAAACAATTGTTTGAATTACAGATAACAGTTCCTGAATCTTAAGTATTTGTTCTTCAATTTGAGCTATTAAAACACCGGTTCGAAAGACATTTTTTCTTAGTTTGTCCTATTGCTAAAATTTAGAGATTTTTAGATATTATCTCGCATATAAACTGAATAAATGGTTATTATCAAAGGTACCAGGATTATAATTTAATACGCCAGACGCGCGTTTTGTCTACATAAGACTTATCAGTGACGCTCAGATCAATTGACCGTCACGAATGAATCCGTATGGAGAACAAACATCAAATCCTGCTATCCAAAATGTTTAAGGAATTCGTACTTGTACATTTTATACATGTAAAAAAAGCTTTGTTTGTTATGCCGCTTGCGAATAAAACAACACTTTTCGTATAACATTAGAGTTAAAAATTCATAGCATACACCAATAGACATAATTGCGGGGATGCAACATTCCACTATGGAATATACATACTTAGTAAATAACAAATAAGGTGTACTGACCGCAATTCATTTTTAAATTATTTTTTTTTTCAAATGATCAATGATCATATACAGGATATCGAGGAACATTAAAATATGAATCAAACATATTATAGGATTTTTATAACAACATATATCCCTTGGTCCAAAAATGTTATTTTTTATTGATTCATTATTACCCCTTAATTTAGGTAAGGTTGTTGCTGCTACGTGCTTAGTTACTTGTGTAGTTTTTAATCAACATTTGTTGTGTCTTATGTCTTTTTTTCGTTTTTTGACATGCTATTGTTGTTGGGTTTTTTTTCGAAGTTATTGAAAATTTTAATGAGAATGTACCTAGCCAGAAATTATGTGTAAGATTCCCAAATCCTTCTTCATAAGCTGTCCATCCTCTGTAAAAGTTAGTACTGCCGTCTAATCTCCTTTGTATAACCTGGAAATGAGAAACAGACTTGAAAGATATGTATATACAATTTTAATGAACTCCTACACTTAATTTCAAATTGAGCGTATGATTCATTTGTCATATAAAATATTATTCCAAACTAATTAGTATCTACACCAAGCTGTATCGTTGACAATAGGTGAAATATCAAATGAAGTCATGAGTATTTATATGAGTTGGTAACAGGAGGACACATTTGCCCTGGTGTTTAAGTCAAAAGTACTTGTTATTTTTAATATAAAAACTCAAGGAGCCAGTACTCTCTAATATGCAATTAAAGGTATGCTTATGCCTTTATTAGATATACGAAGAGGTGATATGAGTGCCAATACGACAACTCTCAATCCAAGTTACTATATGTAAAATTAAACATTAATGCTTGAAAATAGAATTTAACATAGAAAGGTTGCTATGTGTTATTTTAAGTTGTATGCTGGTATGTTGTTCACTGTTAGACCCGAACGGTTACCTGCAGTTACATTGTATTTCTTCGGTCCTCTAAAAATAGTATTTTTTATTATATATTTATTTTTTATAAGCAAAGACAGGATCAATTATAAAGGGATTTGTTGGACAAAACGCATCATGTTGGCTAGTCATGGACTCAATGAATGACCGGCACTGTGCACACCATCATATACACCATCTAATCTCTAATCCTGACTCCTACTGCGCATGCGTCAGTTAATAAGGAACTTACTGTCCAGCCACCATCTTCTGTATCCATTTCACAATAGACATCGAACTCAATAGACGGTGTCTGATGAATTTTGTAGACACCTGATCCACAACGGGGTGGTATACCAGTACAGTCACGTGGTGAATATAAGTCTTCCGACAAGAAAATCAAAACAGTTTTAATGAAAAAAAATTAGCGAATCATAATTTTTGATATCTGTTAACTACAAAAGAAATAGAGGGGTATATGTAAAAATGTGGCAGACGATACCAACACGACCTTTAAAACTTATTCATTGTGATATTTTGAATGAGTGTTGATTCGTATGAAATGTGCTACATGTATATCAGGAGATTTTTACCCTTTCCACTCACTCTGTCATTCTCCGTTGGACGTTTATGTGATATCTTCAGTTATTCATGACTATTTGTATATGTTTAAAAAAAAAGGTTGAGCACAATTATAATACCTCTCTTCTTCTCTTTTAAACTACATTGATTGACTGTTTTCTTTGACTGTCTTTTCCTTGATATTGGCTCTTTCAGTGTCTTTGAAACGGATTGTTATCAAACGTCAAACGTCATTACCAAGTCTCAAAAGGAGACATTCGATCGGCAGAAGAATTTGACTAATAAAACTTAATTTTTGTAAAGCTTTTTACTGTTGGATTTTTTTGGGCCTTTTTGGGGTTCAATTTGTATTTTGAATTAAATACAAATTTACTAATTACTGTATTTTTCAGTATTTTGTTATTCGTTTGTGTATATTGGTATTGCTTTTTATTTATACGGAGATGCCTGCTATAATCAATAAACTAAAAATAAGATAAATCTACCGGGTTCTATGCAACAAAACAGAATTTTCCATTCTCTATATGCAGAACAAACAGCAAATGGGCGTCCTATCATATCAAGTCCATCTTTACATTTAAAACTTATTCCAGTGCCGAGATTTCTATATAACCCAAATGTCTCTGTGCAAACAGCATTTTGTATTTCTGGCAGGGGTCCTTCACAGTCTGCAAAAAAGTAGGATGGGTTGTGCAATAATTATCACTTGTACCAGTTGATAGCATAAAGGGCACTAACAGGAGTATGTTAAAGGTTACAGCTAACGCAATATGTTGTAATTTTTACTGATCGTTAATCTTTTTATACATATTTGAATCCGAGAACGGTTTGGCCAGATGGGAAAAAAGCATTCTTATCTTTTTCATGATTTTGTGATTTACAAAATAAAATGAAGGCTAATCCTGCATGATAATCTGTGATAGTTAAAGACAATTCCTTATGTTTAGCTAATGAGAAAGATAAGTTTAAATATTTTCTCACAATTGTCACCCGACCCTATATTTGCACTGAATAAATATAAGTACATTTAAATATCTTAGATTTTGGTATTATGCTACTAGTATCTGGTTAGAATAAAAGTCTGTACTATTTGAGTATTCCATGAACAAGGATTTACATTGTGTAATAAATTGTTTGATAAATATTTGGATATTGATATTTTCATATTGGCTGACCTTTAAGGCATCTATCGGTTCATATTCCATTAAAATTAGATGTGGTTTTAAAATTAGATGCGTTAATGTTATTGTACTCCAAGTAATTGTAAAATGTACTATTTATCACAATAGTCTGTCATGTGTCTGTTTTCTACCCTATCATACCGGTTTGTAAGTTTATAAAAGAAAGACAAAAGACCAAAAAAAAAAAATAATAAGCAAACTCGTAAATCGAAAAATTACTGACAAAAAACCACGAAATTATGTTTATTTAAAACATTGTCTTGCGCAGTAAATTTTGAATAGCTATGGTATAATTTTTTGTGTTTTGTTGAAATTAATAGATATAGGAAGATGTGGTGTGAGTGCCTAATACATTTAAAAGGTCCCATTAAAAGTAGTGATATTATGATTTGTTGGTAGTTACATGTAGCAGTATTGATTATATTAATAATAAAAATTACTCTTCAGAGAAACCGGATGATGTGGTACATTAGACATTCGTTTCGACTACATAAATAATCATTCAAATATTCAATTCAATTATCTTTGATTTAGCCATTTATCTAGACTTACAAGCAGGAATACAAGTGAATCCTTTGTTTGAATATTGATCTTTAACACACTTCTTTCCTGTGGCACAGTTGTGGTCTGCGCAAACTCCCCCAAAAGACTGAAAGATCCAAATATCAAAGAATAAAACTACTACTTAAAATCAAACAAATTGAGAAAAGTGAATTAAAGGGGCACTAGCTACGAGATATATAAAAATCTAATTTATTATTTTTTTTGGCTCAATCATTAATGAATTGCAAAGAGTGAAATAATACTTAGCTTTTAGCAGACAGTATGGTTCAATTTTGGCAAAATAAGCTAAAAAACATTAATTATAATTTATTCACTTGCAAGTGAATAATTGGACCTCATTGAATCCGTATTCATGTGAACTTCAACTTAACCCCTTAACTTGAGATGGACAACACGTGAATTGTATGTGTAAAGGTTTTTTTTAAAGGAAAAGAATGTCAACATTCAAAGTGAAACAAAGGTAAATCATTTGATTGACTTATTCGATCCACAAAAAATTCATTCTTTTACAGGTAAAAACGATGATAAAAATCTATTTTTCTTCTATAATATGAAATTAAATAGACCAAGAAAATCTGACAGCACGAGTTCGCTTAATAGATTTATATCTATATGTATGTTTACATCGCTTATATGGTCATTAGATGACATTAGAGGTCAACTCGATAGTTAATAAGATGAAGTCTAGACTAAAATACACATGAAACGAAGCTACGTTTTTTCATGCCCGTATTATGGAACTGAAGACAGCGGGAACTTAAGGTCACATGTTGTGCTATATGTTTAATATTCATTGTCCTTTTATGTAAATATAATGATTAAATTGTTATTACATACAATCGTAACTACTAAAGTTATTTAAATAAAATTCATAAAACACGAACTGTGTTGCATTTTATGAGTTATTTTATTTCCAATAAAACACAACTCATCATATTGACAAGAAGGCGGACTTTATGTTAATATGAATTAAGGAAGAAATGTTATTGTCCTCAAACTTGATGCTTAAGAATATGAAAAGTATGAAAATATATTTCATTCAAAAATGTATGAATCTTTGATTGGAATAACTTGACAGAAATTAAACTCCTTTTCGCAAATTCCTTGCTTCTATGGTACACTATATTTAAAAAAATGTGAAATTAACATAAAAAACCTGATGAAAAATAGTACATAGAGCTCACAATGCTTTTGTTTGCCAAATTTTTTAATGAATAAAGGATTCCTTCTCGAAGTTTATTTTACATGTGGACGAGGAACATTTCTCCGTTAGATGTTGATTGAAATATCTCCAGCAATTACCAACAAAGCATCAAAGTCATTCAAAGATTTTTGAAATAATTGTAACTTCATTAAAGTTCATTGTTTGACTGTCATTTTATCCAATTATTGTTTCTCGAACATTTTGGATAGTCATGTCAATCATGTTTTAATTATACACATATTTTCCCCCATTTATTTAATGTTTTGTTCATTACATCTTTTAGAAATAATTCAAATATTGCAAACATTTCTACGGTTCTACAAAAATTATATGCTATTCCGACACGAAGTACTTTGGTCGATGTTAAAGTGTGAGATGACATGGTTATATCTTCAGTCAATAATCGAAAGTACTGTTTGCGTCAATTCATTTTTAGTTCGTTCACGTTTATTCTATAAATAAAAGGACAAAAAAATATAGCTTGTACACTGTTCTTCTCGTACAGTGTGTCTTTATTTCAAAGATAACTTATTCAGGATACAGTAAAAGTCTTGTTATAAATTTGCTATTTATTTGTATGCAATCTTACCTTGGACCAGGTTGAAATTTTACTGAAAGTGCAACCATCTTCATGTACCAATGCTTCATCATTATCAATTATGTGTCCAACTGCGTCACATACTTTCCAGTTCTTTCGATAATTAATAGCAATACATTCTGATGTCAAGAAACATTCTTTGACACATTGCAACAAGCTGATATTTCTAATTCTACGTAGGACGTTTTTTTGGCTACTTTTGCCATGTTGTAACTGTCCACGGACGGTGCTGTCATTTGGATGCTGGCATTCAACATCGTCTTTGTCGCAAACATCTTCCAAAAATGACTCGCAATGTACAACAGAAGCTGCTAATATCAGCAAAACTACTGAGAATGAGAATATATCTTTCGTAATTTCCATATTGTAATTTTGTTTTATTAACAAATCTTGTTTAAAGTTTTTTTTGAGGTAGTAGTAATTTGATAACTACTGCGCTCATGAAATTTTTTCAGTTAATGCAAACATGTAAATAACATCAATAGACATGATAATATTTCATTATCATATCATATATTATATACAACCAGATAGTCTTTTGATGGCTGTATGGATGATAAGAAGTCTAATCTCTGCGGACCAATATTACTTACATTTAAAGAAATGACTTGTAAATATATTAAGGGCTTTCGATTTTAATCTTTAATAACTCAGAAAGTGCATTATAGATATTCAGTGAGTTGCATGGATGCATGGAAACGCGTAACGCTAACTTATACCATAACATTCATTCCTTAGACTTTGTCATAACAAACAAGTAAACCTTGTCAATTATTTTATGAAGCTAAAATATCGAACAGGCCAGAATATTGTTAAGGACAAATCTCATACATGTTCAAGAATTCCATTTATTTCAAATAAAATTACAGAATACTAAAAATTCTCTTCAGCCTCTAAAATTTTCAACCTTTGAGGATGTTTGCTGCTCAGTTTCAAAATAAATAACTTTCCATAAAACTAGTATATATTGATAGGGAATTAATTGAGGAATCAAAAAATAAAAAATAATATAGGGGTCAATGTGGTTGTTTTCGAGATATTTGCCATTGGAATTTTGGTGGGAAAATGTTCTCTCTTGACTTTTCATAGCTTTATCATTGACCAGTTAAAGTTCTCAAAAACTCTTAAAAAATAAATAAGATTTTATAAGACTTTTACAAATAAGTTATAATTATACATGTAAAACATTTATAAAAAGAAAAATGGGGGTTCATGGGCATTTAGTTTTTAAGGCATCCAAATGGATAAAACCAGAGGATTTCGAAAATCTGACAAAAATTCCAAAACGTGACAAGCAAACATCCTTAACTGTTGTTATTCGAGCGTCATTGATCATTTGTAGACGAAAAGCGTGTATGGGGCACAGAATTATCAGCTTGTTAACATTGATCATTTTGTCTCAGAATACCAATAAAATTAGAAACGTTAATTAAAGTAGGGGTAATCATGACCATAACAACGATTAATAAGTATTACATACTTAATAATTCAATTGCCAAACATTTTTATACCAGTGTTTTATTTGACCATGAACATTGAACTTTCAGTTTTGAACGTTTGAGATTAATTTAAGGAAATTCAGAAGAGATCAGAGAACCTAATTTGTTTACAGTCTTCCTGTTTTGCAATAGGAAAATAAGTAAATACTATTATTAGTGATTACAACTCAGACGTCGAAAAAGGTCGGTATTTTAGAATACAGACTTACACATTTTGTTCATAAACGAGATAATTGCCTCCTAAACTGATATATAGATAAAACAATAAGAAAATACGTATTGAACAAAAGTGTCGTCGAATAAATGAGAGTTACTTCTTAAGTACCAACTATTGATAAATTAATAAACACTGCATGAAAAACATGTAAAAATTACTCAGACAAACGTTCCTGCGTATTGATAATTCACTGTATTTCAAATGTATTGGTATGAGCGTTCCTAATGAATGTAAACCGAGGAAAGCGCTTCAGACACACGACATTTATACAGTGTGTGTTTTCTTTTGCTATCCATGGCTTCATACCGCAGTAGGTCCCGACGATACCGCACACAATTGTAGACACAGAGTAAGTTTATTCAATGAGAATAATTATTCATGTAAATGAAGAGTTAAGTTATAAATATAACGAAATCAAAATGACAAAAAGGTTGGATGTGCAAAACTTAATTTATATAAGAGAAGTTTGGTAGGTAGCAACTGAGCTGTCTGTTAATAAGGTACCTTAAGTCCCATTTCTATATAATATAGAAAACATAAATTTGTTTTTGTCATATGTAGCTGGCAAGATTATCCCGTTACTCTTTTTTGTTTCTGTTTCCGACAGTATTAATGATTCAGCATCATGTTTATAACAAGCTAGTTGGGTGGTTTCTTTAAACTTCGATTACTGTTATAGGTATGCCTTTTCTCCCAATTTCAAGTCCGAATGTCGTCGAAATTTATCCCTCTTAGGTCTTTTGAATCCCCTGATTTTAAACTTTAAAATATCTTAAAGTTATAATTCTTTACGTTTCTTAACAATTAAATTGACCAAATAATGTTATCTAAAACTCTTATTACCGAAACCGTTATAACGTTCCTTTTTTTAATGCTTGAAGAGAATAGTTTTTAGAAATATCTGGCATATTATAGCTTGTTGTTCGGTGTGAGCCAAGGTTCCGTGTTGAAGGCCGTACATAGACCTATAATGGTTTACTTTTATAAACTGTTATTTGGATGGAGAGTTGTCTCATTGGCACTCACACCACATCTTCTTATATGTATTTACCGGATTTGTAATAACATGAGCAACACAATATGTTCCACATGTAGCGCAGGATCTGCTTACCCTTCCGGGCGCGTTTTGCATAGTTTTTAGTTTTCTATGTTGTTTCCTGTGTACTATTATCATGAATATGTGTGTGTTTTTCTTATTCTTTTTTAGCCCTGGTTTTGTCGGTTTATTTTCGAACCATAATAGCGATTGTCCTACTAGTATCTTTCATTCCTCTTTTAAAAAGAATGTCGTGTGAGTTTTGAAATAATTTTAACATGTGTTGTGCGTACAAAAGTTGCATTAATACGCTTTTCAGTATCTATTAGCAGTTCATCTCCTGGTTGAGTTTAATTTCATTGTAGCCATTGAACGGTTTTGACAGGATTAAGTACTGCATTTCTTTCTTAATTGCAAATTGAACAACTTAGTATTTATTAATTAACTAAAGATTTAGAGGTAGAGGATGACATAATACAGTTTTAGTTGTTCTTTTTCGGCTGAACCGTTTTACCATGATTTCAAACATTCCAATTTTTAATTCAATAAAGAAAATAGAGTCGTGTTTAACGGAATCGGTTATATAGAATTTGTTCTATTGTACACAAAAAAGGATAAAACTAAGAACAACACATTAATTTGATTCGCTAAGAAATGATGAAAGCTATTAGTTTTAATGTTGATGGAATTAAAGATATCGTTCTGTTTTTCTTTGATTCCAATGCTCCTTTCTTTGTTAATAACCATCGCTTTGCTCATTTGTAGTGGGAGATATATTGTAGGAAAGGAATCCAATGAAACATTAGGAACAGGGGTCAAAGTTGGTTCCACTGTCACAAGAATATTTAAATTTGTAAAAATGTTTCGCGGAATTTGTAAAGGATAACTCTGATTCAAATTTTTTTTTCTCTGAAACTGATATTACCAAGATGCTTGATTTCTTGATTGACAACATATTTGTTACGTTCGGAGGACTTGTTTTTCAACAGACTGTCGGCATTCCAATGGGAACAAACTGTGCCCCTCTACTTGCCGACTTGTATCTTTATTGTTATGAGGCTGACTTCATGCAGGAACTTCTTAGGAGGAAAGATAAGAAGTTAGCAATATCCTTTAACTCTACTTTCCGCTATATAGATGATGTTCTTTCACTAAATAATTCAAAATTTGGTGACTATGTGGATCTATTCCATCGAACTAGAGACAAAGGATACTATAGATACAGTTAAGTCGGTCTCATATCTTGACTTACATCTAGTAATTGACAATTACGGTCGGTTGAAAACAAAATTTTACGACAAAAGAGATGATTTCAGCTTTCCAATTGTGGATGTTCCATTTCTAAGTAGCAACATTCCAGCAGCACCTGCATACGGAGTATATATCTCCCAATTGATACGATATTCCCGTGCTTGCATTTCCTATCATGATTTTCTTGATAGAGGGTTGCTGCTCACAAGGAAGCTATTAAACCAAGAGTTTCAAATGGTGAAGTTGAAATCATCCCTTCGTAAATTTTACGGACGCCATTACGAGTTGGTTGATCGTTATGGAATAACCGTTTCACAAATGATATCGGATATGTCCCTTACGTCGTAACTACAATCCCCTTCCCTTACATGAACATGACCTACCGAATTAGACTATTTACCGGATTTGTTATCACATAAGCAACACGCATGTGCCACATGTGGAGCAGGATCTGCTTACCCTTCCGGAGCACCTGAGATCACCCCTAGTTTTTGGTGGGGTTCGTGTTGTTTATTCTTTAGTTTTCTATGTTGTGTCATGTGTACTATTGTTTATCTGTTTGTCTTTTTCATTTTTAGCCATGGCGTCAGTTTGTTTTAGATTTTTGAGTTTGACTGTCCCTTTGGTATCTTTCGTCCCTCTTTTTTTAAATGAATTTGTTTTGCTTATTTGCAACGAAATTCGTACACTTGGAAGTTGTCATGAAGGAAGAATCCTATTATTTTGTGGGTCAATCGATCGATCAAAGTCTGTAGCCGACGATATAAAAAAAAATTCATGAGATGGTAACTTATACTTACCTTGTCGAACTGGAAAAAAATGTAGGTGTGGAAGATATAGAATAAGGATTTGTTTCACTTGTATTTGTGTCATAGTTTGAGAAAGGTATGATTTAGTTCAGAATGTTCTAGCCCGAATAAAAAAAAAACTACTTTTTTAACATGATGTTCGAGTTTTTACTTGTCCCTATGACAACAGTTCTTGAATGGCACATATTGAAGTATACTATACTTTTCTACATATTTATTTATTCCAGTAATGAGATAATACAAAAAAATGCATGGATTTTATAATTCTTTATTAAATATAAAAAATAAAGAGAAAACACTAGCAGAGAGTGGGCATCTTAATGGTATTACTGTAGATAAACGATTTAAAACTCTGAGAGTCAAAAAAATATTAACTTCGTGCACGCATGTAGCATGTGTATGTACAGGCAGTAATATAATACTGTATCAATAATTTTCAAATAAAATAGGTATGATCAATAAACATTGAGAGCAGCTACTTAATTCATACCAAAAGTTTATAAATAATTATCACAATCTGTGAATTTAGAAAAAATATGTAATCATATCTTTTATATGTCATTTGAAGACGAAAATTGTCCTTTTCACGTCTTCCGTATGATAGTTTAAAAAATTAAACGTGAGAACATTAAAACAATAGGCTATAACTGTTTCTACCAAAAGTGTGTTGTGTAACGCTGGTCGTTCACAATTTCTTTATCATTAGTTTTGATGATTTTAAAGAATAATGATGTCCTTTCCATCCATGCCATATGACTCCATCAGCAAAAGAGCTTGTTTCCCCTGACAAGTAAGCTCCATTAAGATTTGAAGCGTGACATTCTCGATACCACCATGCTCCTTTAAACATAACTGCACAGCTGGTTGGATATATGTCATTATCTCTGTCGTACGTAGAAAACATACTTCCACTATGGGATTGCAGACTGTCTCCTAGATAAATAAACACAGTATTATATATTTGTTTGTTTTCTTATATATATATTAATCAAATAAAATTTGCACATTTTCGTAAAAAGGATTTTGTAAGAATTTAGCAAAGGTTGAACTTACTGTTGCAATGACGTAATAAAAATCAATTATGAGGACAAAACAGAGTTCCATAACTCTGATAAAAGGGCTGCAAAGTGTGATATGTACCATGATTCCGTTGATATTGCATGTATAACATCTTGTTGAAATATACAATCTGAATGTCAATTATCCGAAAAAGTATAGTATGAAACTAATACCCAATGAATGCGTTTTCTAATGTCTATTGAATAATAATTATGCAAACAACCGCGTCGCAAAAATCATTCTGTCATGTCTACAAAGTATGAACACCAAAACAGATTTAAAGTGAACCCATGTAGTTAAAATAGTTTAATCAAGTATTTAAACAACAAAAACTTGTTCAATCTAAACTCACGTGGATAAAAGTAGTGTATTCAAGTTTAAACAACAAAAACTTGTGTAAAGACCGGGGATGACATAGAAAATGTTACGCCCTTACAGCAGTTAAGCTTATTCGAATATGGCCGGTGCTAAGATAAGAAAAAAATATATCGTGTTAATGGAAGCACATGTTCGTGACTGCATTCTGTGAAAAAAGAAAATATGAAAAAACTAGTAAACACAGATTTTTATCTCATGAAAATCGAATTAATGTATATATACACGATATATAACCACAATGCTAATGTATCCAATAAGAAATAAAAATGTTTCAATGAGGCACAAACATATAAAGTTGCATTCTATGAATTTATGAATAAATGAATCAAAATTTTTACTTCATAATAAATATCATGTATGAATATTAATTCCTCTCTAATTTTCTTTAACACAATAAATTTATTTGCCTATCCCAAATACTTTGTCCGTTATTATAAGTTTGAGGCTTATACTTCTTTTTTCCAATGTTACTTCGTGGGTCATTTCTTCGGTTTTGGTGAATTCGTGATCAACATTTTCATTCCAATGACAAAGTGCCAACTGACAGCTTTGCAATTGTCATTACTAAAAGCATTTTTTTTTTTATCTTGGAACATAGTAAAGCTCTCAACATAAATGTATCTTTGGCTAAAACACAATTTTCAGGGAGGGTTTAAATTGTAGAGTTCCATATAACACACAGGAGAAGGTTTTCAGCAATTGATATTGGAATAACTATCCGTTTAGGTTCGTAGTTTGTAATCAGGATGCCACTTCTAGTGGTTATTATTATAATGTTCCACAATATTTAGCATTACATCCTTTAATTCCTTTGGATTTTCCTCAAAATTTCTAACGGCCCAAATGAAAATGTATGGCAACTGATTCCACCTTGTCCTCTAGTTGTGCAGATCAGGACTTTTCTTTTAAACATGTTGGCCCCGCAGATTCTCTGTTAATTGCTATTTTAACCTTTTAAATGGCATGCTATGGATCATTCTGATTTGTAGTGATTCCTTTGCCTTTTAACATCTTGTTAATACTCAAATTTCGGTCGTGCAAAAGTACATTTACTTGTACACCTTGCTTTTCTATGTAATTAAAGATCCGTTGGGTACACAATTTTTCATGGCGTTGAGATACAGAATCACCAGATTTTGTATCATGTTCACATTTAAGAATTGTTTTCTGCTATGGCTACAACATTTCTTTTGCATTTTAACGCAAGATATGTCGGGCATCTGTCAATATGTAAATTCTTTTCAAGTCATTGTACATTCCAATTTCTTCTAAAACTGCTGACTCAATAGTTTCTTTGTATTACTGTTCAATATGATGCTTGTATTTTTGAAATATGTATTGCTGTTTTTGTTTGTTGATATGTCTATTTTTTGCAGTTTTAGCAAACCTGTTGTAGTGCACTGGTAACATTCCACTACATATATATCCATGACATGTCCTCAAGTTTGCTAGGTATTCACCGTTAGGTAAATAAGAAGACGATGACAATGAAATAGAATGGTGTTTATCATGATCACTGTCACAATTACAATGCATTGCAGCTAGATGTCCTTTTGGTATCAACTTCTTCATACTGAAATGCCCATTTTAAATGGAAGAGTGATTTATCCTAATACGTTTCTATGTATGTTGTATTGTCATTTTTTTTCACTAGAGTGTTTCTGTTGTTTCGTTTTTTTCCTCTTATAGTTGATGTGTTTCCCTCGGTTGACATAGCTTTATAATAGTTATCAAAGGTACCAGGATTATAATTTATAGTACGCCAGACGCGCGTTTCGTCTACATAAGACTCATCAGTGACGCTCATATCAAAATATTTATAAAGCCAAACAAGTACAAAGTTGAAGAGTATTGAGGATCCAAAATTCCAAAAAGTTGTGCCAAATACATCTAAGGTAATCTATGCCTGGGATAAGAAAATCCTTAGTTTTTCGAAAAATTCAAAGTTTTGTAAACAGGAAATTTATAAAAATGACCACATTATTAATATTCATGTCAACACCGAAGTGTTGACTACTAGGCTGGTGATGCCCTCGGGGACGAAACGTCCACCAGCAGTGGCATCGACCCAGTGGTGTAAATAGTTATCAAAGGTACCAGGATTATAATTTATAGTACGCCAGACGCGCGTTTCGTCTACATAAGACTCATCAGTGACGCTCATATCAAAATATTTATAAAGCCAAACAAGTACAAAGTTGAAGAGCATTGAGGATCCAAAATTCCAAAAAGTTGTGCCTAATACATCTAAGGTAATCTATGCATGGGATAAGAAAATCCTTAGTTTTTCGAAAAATTCAAAGTTTTGTAAACAGGAAATTTATAAAAATGACCACATTATTAATATTCATGTCAACACCGAAGTGTTGACTACTAGGCTGGTGATGCCCTCGGGGACGAAACGTCCACCAGCAGTGGCATCGACCCAGTGGTGTAAATAGTTATCAAAGGTACCAGGATTATAATTTATAGTACGCCAGCCGCGCGTTTCGTCTACATAAGACTCATCAGTGACGCTCATATCAAAATATTTATGAAGCCAAACAAGTACAAAGTTGAAGAGCTTTGAGGATCCAAAATTCCAAAAAGTTGTGCCAAATACATCTAAGGTAATCTATGCCTGGGATAAGAAAATCCTTAGTTTTTCGAAAAATTCAAAGTTTTGTAAACAGGAAATTTATAAAAAAGACCACATTATTAATATTCATGTCAACACCGAAGTGTTGACTACTGGGGTGGTGATGCCCTCGGGGACGAAACGTCCACCAGCAGTGGTATTATATAGTTAATTGCTACCTCAGTTTGCTATTAATAAATATTGCAATGTGCATGGTTATTAAATGTAATATTAGTATTTAGTTCAAATATAATCTTAAATCAATCCTAATTCTATCTTAATTTTGAGAAATAGTTTTAGTCATTCAAATGTGACGTCATTTTTTGTGTGCTGTTTCAGAATCTAATGTGACGTCATTTTTGTGCCTTTTCACCACTCCGTATGTGACGTCACTTTTTTCACTTTTTACGTTGAGGCCTTGACTAAGTCGGGTGTGTCTGTTGTTTTCTGTAATTAGTTAATACTTCAGTTTTATTATGTATATCTTTTATATTCATGTATTCATGTGATATACTGTTTGCAATAGCATAAATTGTTCTAAATAATAAGGATGTTCTTATCCCAAGCAGAAACCCCTAGCCGTATTTGGCACAACCTTTTTGAACTTTTGATCCTTAGTGCTGTTCAACTTTGTACTTGTTTTGACTTTCGAACTTTTATATCTGGTGGTCAATGGTAAGTCTTGTGTGGACGAAACGCGCTTCAGGCGTATTGCATTTTAAACCTGGTGCCTTTTGATAGCTATTATTCATGTGTTTCTTTGTCTAATATGTTCTCCTATTTATTTGTATTGTAGTCCTGTGATGTTATGTTATCATTTTAATGTTAAATTTAACTTTGCCATTAAACCGGAGGTTTGGCGTCCCACAAAACCAGGTTAAACCCACCAGTTTTGTCTTTCAAAATGCCTTGTATCAAGTCAGGAATATGGCCATTGTCATATTATGGTTCGTTTCTTTGTATGCTACATTTTAACGTTGTGTTTCCGTTAGGTCGTTTGTTTTCTCTTATATTTGACTGTGAATTCACATAACTTTAAGACATGTCATGGTACTTTTCTATCCCAAATTCATGCATTTGGTTTTGATGATATATTTGTTATTCTCATCGAATTTTGTCTAATGCTTAGTCCGTTTCTGTGTGTGTTACATTTTAATGTTGTGTCGTTGTTCTCTTATATTTAATGCATTTCCCTCACTTAAGCAACACGACGGGTGCCACATGTGGAGCAGGATCTGCTTACCCTTCCGGAGCACCTGAGATCACCCCTAGTTTTTGGTGGGGTTCTTGTTGTTTATTCTTTAGTTTTCTATGTTGTGTCGTGTGTACTATTGTTTTTCTGTTTGTCTTTTTTATTTTTAGCCATGGCGTTGTCAGTTTGTTTTAGATTTATGAGTTTGACTGTCCCTTTGGTATCTTTCGTCCCTCTTTTAGTTTGTTACCCCGATTTTGTGTTTTGTCCATCGATTTACGAGTTTTGAACAGCGGTATACTACTGTTGCCTTTATTTAGTTTTAAACCCTAATTTGTTTTCTGTCAATCGAGTTATAACCTTTGAACAGCGGAATACTACTGTTGCCTTATTTTCTACAATTTTGATGATCTTCTGGAGTGATGTTTAAGCCGCTACGAATAATCTGTTCTCCACCTTGATGTATGTATTTAAATCTAACGTTGTCATAGACTTTGAGGACTGTCCACTAAGGTCAAGAAAAAAATAGTCTGAAACCTTTTCTAAGATATCAGTATAATATAAAAGGTGATTTAGTTGATGCACACGTATAGTCCGAACTTTTTGGAATCCTGAAAGTATTAATTGCTTTTTACTGTCATCTCCAGGAACCGAAATTTGAAAACAAGGTGGTAATTTTGTTTCTTTTTCCATTTCAATAGCAAGAGAATGATACTAAAATTCACTAATGTAATGTGATATTATACACCCTGAATATTATTTACTTCATCTTTATGCAAACAGTTGACAAATGTTGAACCATTGCAGGGGATTGTTTTTATCTACAAATCCTAGTTATCATATTCTGGATATGATAATTAAACCATTACATTATAGCAATGTACATTTATTCTAAATGGAATTATAGGGAGTGGGGCAGTAAGAATTGAACACAATTCATAATAAAGCGTAAAGAAACATGTACTGCCCTACATGAAAGCCTCCCTTTATTTGAAAGTGGATTATAAAGGAGTACTGAACATAATTTGCAAAGCGTTACAGACGCTACGTCTCCTAAAAATATGTTTTAAACATATTCATCATGTCAGTTTTTATTCCGTATGTAAAATCGTTTAGTGTGAAACATAAAATATAAATGATATCACTTTGTAGGTACCTTATTATAATATGAGGTGTACAAAACATTGGGAATTTGATATCCAAGGTATTTCGTGCTTAGCTTTGGAGGTAAAAATATTGTCTTTTATTGTTACATTTTGATGAAAGGTCAAGTCGTGTAAATTAGATAGCATAAAGTTTACACTTGACAAAAAAGCACTTTTGTCACTGAAGAACAAAAATTTACAGTTTATCAAAATATTACAATTGATATATCAATTAAGTAGATAGTGTCAATGAGGTTGCAAATGTTACAACTATGTCCACACGAACTGGTGACATTGCACTTGAAGAGAGAGGAGATGGAATTGAAGAAAACCAATGCATCATAGAACAAGGCCAATAATGTGAGGAATGTGTCTTTCATTTTTGCAAACCTTGCATACTAGTTAAAACAGTAGACTAATGGAGTGGGAAAGTGAAACTCAAGAGAGACATCAAAGAAATCAAAGTTTGCCTAAAGAAAAGTACAAATATTTCTGGACAATGATATTTCAGGATGACAGATATTAAATGCGAAACAGGCTGCTCTTGTAAGAGACCCTAAATTCAAAAATTACACTTGGCACAAAAGAGATAGAATGTCTTATTGGTTCCTAAAACAAGTAGGAGGATGGCATCGAAATTCAGAAATTCTTACGTATATGGACCACCTCTGGGTATAGTTACATAAATTTCTAAATTACATAAATAGCAAAGTAACATTTGTTTGGTATTTAACATTTATTTTTAAACATAACTTGGTACAACAGATAAAAACACTGTCAATATTCTGAAACTTTGAAAGGATAATATAATTGATTGATCCCCTGCAATGTGTTAGTAGATTCTTAATTCACAAATGCATGCTTTAGATTAAATATAATAAAGCTACATGTTACATGCTTCTTCCGTTGTAAAACATAAACAGAAAGTTGTTGTAATGGATATCTCCTCCTACTTGTCCATCACAGGAATTCGAATTTGAAAAAAAACTGTGCTTCAGGATTTTAATTGAAAATATCTTTATTGTGAGTTATTTTATGTTCTCACATTTTAGCCTTATCTAACCATATTCTGACATCTGTACAAGTTGAAAAGTAAAAAAAAATAAATGAAAAAATAATCAATTTTGTTTAATGCTTCGTACTTCTTAACCATGTCAAATATTTTCATGATGTGTCTCTCTTTATATCCTAGACCCGGTCTTTAAACTGAACTCAGATTAATGTAAGGTCATTGTTTCTCTGGAGTTTAAAATAAGACCATTCATTGAAATATATTCTTAGTTTTCAAATATGTATTATGCAAATTGTTAACTGCAATTAGTTTCAAACGCTTCCCTAAGTTTTATAAACAATGTACACATAACTTCTTTCTTTAAAAAAAATAAACAACTTTGCTGCTTGATTTGACGTTACACACCCAATCTGAATCAAACCTATATGCAACCGATTGTTGTTTAATAAGAAACAAGAATAGTGAAAGATTTATACAGATTAAACACATGTAATCAGAACTTTAATGATATGAAATTCAGAGAAAACTAGTCGTCAAGTTTATAAAAAATCTGGCATCAATAACACTTAACAAAGTGAATTGGTACATTTTTTTTAAAATATAAATTGTGGATTCATTTCTTTTCGTGGGTATCAATTTTTGTGGATTAGGGAAAACTTGCAAATTTGTGGATATTTAAATTGGTTGTTTATCCAAAGTCTGCATACAAGACTATATAAGAGTTGTCATTCGTTTCATTTCGTGGTTCAACTGAACCAAAGAAATATAGGAAAATGTGTATCAAACGACTATCAATGAATCCAAAGGTTTTGTCTATATGTATATAAACTCAAAACCATATGTCATTCTAAATCAGAAGTTATACATATAATGTCAATAACTACAGCGTCACCATGAGGACCAAAAAGAAATAAATTACCCTGACAAAGTGTATGAATATTTCAAACATGTTTTAATTTAGGTACAAACAAGGAAAATAAAACACAAAAACGATGGATAGCAACTAACAACAAGTATCATTGAATATAAACAGGCTCCCGCATTCAAACTTGCACATTAAGAATGCAGGCTCCCAATTAACCCCATAACATGGGAAAACACAACATCAGAAAAAAGTATAACCAGAGGATCAAAAGAGTCTGTGTCATTCAGCTAGGTCTATTTGCAAATATAGTCTAGCCGATATGTTTTTTAAATCATATTATCCAATAGCATAGACAATAACACAAATATTTGCTAAAAATCGTCATGTGAGTCCAAGAAATGAATAACGAGTCGACTGACAATTTCAACAATTTATCTCTTTTATAGATCCTGTCTTATTGTCCTACTGATAAATGATACGTTTTAAAACATATCTTTCTGTTAAAAAATGCAATAACTTAAAGACGATTTTTGCTTTTTAAAGTTTCTTTTATCTGCATATTTTTTAAAAGTGAATAGTCAAAAACACAAAACTCGACTGATTATTTGAGACAAGTGGCTTTAAAGGTAGATCTTGTCTTGCTGACCTTTAATTAAAAAAAAAATCTTTCCGTCTATTTTAAAAATATTAAAAAAAAGGATAAAATTCATCTTATATGGGCAATTACTCTCACAAAAGTCATCATACAGTAGATTCTTTATAATCGTCCCGTGTGAGTTTACTCTATCTGAGCTTTCTACATTAGAAACAATATTCTTAAGTGTACAAATTATTTCAGATTTAAGTTTTTGTTTTACCAGACTACAAAAGTCAAAAGAATGACTGAGACTCACCGGCAGTTCCTTCGTAGCCGCTTACTTCCAATTTATAGTTTGTTGAGACGTCTCCAATGTAGAATCTAGTGTATTCCGCCCAAGCTGTATTTCCTTCAAAATCCTCTAGCTCTACTCGTAGTTGATAATTACCAGTTGCGACTATTGCATGAATGTTTGCATTTCCTGAAAATTATTATAAATTACTCGATCATTAGTATACTTGCTGATATCTATAATTGATCTAGTAATAAGAAGGCATTTTAAAGTTTTATTTCTGAGGGAGGACATACATTTTCATTGACAATGAAGAACTACCAAAAAGAAGAAATTTATGTTTTTCATATCTTTCATGATCAATTACATTTAATATTTCTTACGCTAAATCCTTGATATCTGCAATTATTCTTAACTAATGCATGATTAACATGCCAATAAATCATGCTAAAATTTCATGATCTGCATTGATATAAGACAATTACTTTGGTTAAAAGTGTGAAATAATATAATTAAATCAACATTTGGTAAATAGAATATTTTGCTTGATAAGGTCTGGTTTAGAGGTTAAGATAAAGATAATATTAGATGAAATTTTATATCAGTACTCTGTTTTGTAGCAATCGGTTTTGTCGATGCTTTCAGCAAGTCGTGAGAAACTGAAGTCTGTGTTACTTAAAAGCAATAAATGTATCTATAACAATAAGTGATAAAAACATATCAGTTAAATTTCTTTAACATATGGATATCTTTGTCATTATCCACGCTACTGAAAAAGTTCTACATAAAATTTAGTTACATGTAATCCACTTTATAATGATAATCGAACACATTATTAATCAAGAAAAATCGTTAATCCGGTACAATCAATCACAAAGGAGTGTATGTAAAGAATATGACCAAACGACCGAGTTAACATATCGCTATATTCTTTAAAAAGGCTCAAAATAACTTTATTACATGATAATACTGAACGAAAATAGACCAAATTTATAGATAATTATGAAAATCCTTGTATCACCAGCCGAGTAGTCAGCACGTCTGTGTTGATATGAGTTATCATAGATATGGTCATAATTATCGATTAATAGTTTATAAAATTTGAATATTTCAACAACGAAGGATTAGATTAGCTGAGCTCTATTTGCAAAACACATTTGGTATTATGTGTCCTCAATTCTTTCCAATTTGTACGCATGTTGCCTTTTAAACTTTTTTGATTCCAGCGTTACGGATGAATCTGTTGCAGACGAAACGCAAGCCTGAATTACTTTTTAAAATCCTGCCATCTATGACATGTGTATTAACTGGTAACTTTTTGGACTTCGTAGTCGTTAGACCATCAAACAGGTTCATAAAAATGAAAATTGAAGTTGTTGTCATGACGCTCGCCATTAAAAAAACCCAATCCATATAAATTGGATTAATGAATTCATAACGTAAAATACCAGACATAATATTGCTTTTTCGAAAGATCGATAAATATGAGTTAAAACAAATAGTGAGAAAGTCTTACATTTGTAACACCATTTAATTTTTTGATCCACAAATGTTTTTTTAATTTTTCTATTTATCAATCAAGTTTTTTAGTTTCCTGTGTATTTTAAATCAATATTTGATTGTCTTTTCGTCTTTTTACTTATTTTTGTGCATGATATTGTTGATTTTTTTTTAACCTATTGAGAATCTTTATTGCAATATACCTAGCCAGAAATTATGTGTAAGATTCCCAAATCCTTCTTCATAAGCTGTCCATCCTTTGTAAAAGTTTGTACTGCCGTCTAGTCTCCTTTGGATTACCTAGATATGATAAACATAATTAGAGAATCTGTTCATATATTTTGAATTTCCCCACGTATTATATTTTGAAATATGAACAGTGTGTGTGTGTGTCCTTTTTTTAAATATAAAGAAGGGACGTGCATGTTGAAGAAATGGATTTTCAAGGCGAAAAAAATCTGTTGGTTTTGGTAGGCGGCTTATTTATGTAGAAAGTATTCCTTAATTTTACATAAAATTAAATATTAGGTATATACCTTCATCCCTTAATTTATTTTTTGTAGATATTTATAACAAAAATCAAACTTAATACATTTCTTAAAGGATATATTCCTGTTTGTCAAAGTTTACTTTTATTTCAATCGTACACAAAGCCTTAACATGTCAGATTATTAAACATTACTTTAATTTGCTGTCCGACTTTTTACCGTCCAAAGATTATAACAAAAATTCCGCAAATTTTTGAATACACAGAAAAACTAAAATTGAATGCTTTGTTTATATATATTTAATGACAAAAACACGTTATAAATTTGGTGCACTGGAAGCTCATTACTGAATATGCCTTTCCTTAAATTTGCAAGTTTTGAAATTAATAAATTTTTTTAAAAGGCGACTAACAAAGGGATAAAATGTATAGTTTTAATTTTGGCAAAGCCTACGCTCTGATTACGAGGCGGGATATATTTTATGGGCCAAACAGTCCACCATTAGCGGTTGCAATTAATTACAAGACAAAATACACATGTGAACTACATCTACTATCTTAAATCGAATGTTCTGTAAATTTTGTATAAAAATGGTTAAATAAATGAAAATATATATTTTATATATTTTAGTACGTCAGATTCGATCTTCTAGATTTACTTTCATCAAGAATGTTGAAACCATTACTGTATTGTCTACAAATACCTTGGGAGAAGTTGGCGCTATATGTTATAGACCGTAAGATGACCTACAATTACATCTATTTTCTTTGATCCTCTTATTACTTCCTTTTATGATATATCTTTATCTTTGTAGGCCAAGACAGGATGACCTATCAGGTGATTTATAGGATAAAGTGTACAATGCGGGCTAGCCATGCAGCGAACGCGTCAGTTAAGTAGAAGCTTACTGTCCAGCCACCATCTTCTGTATCCATTTCACAATAGACATCGAACTTTATAGAAGGCGTTGGATAAATTTGGTAAACACCAGATCCACAGCGGCGTGGTATACCAGTACAGTCACGTGGTGGGTACAAGGCTTCCGACAAGAAAATCAAATCAAAACAGTTTTAATGAAAAATAAATAGCGTATCATTATTTTTGTATATCCGTTACTATTAACAACAAGATAAATAGACAGGTACATGTTAATAAATGTGGCAGAAGATACCAAAAGTACATAAAAAACTCATCGTGACCTTTTGACTTAGTGTGGATTCATATGACATATTCTCCATGTATATCAGGAGATATTTACCCTGTCCACTCATGCTGGCATGATATGCTCCATGTATATCAGAAGATGTTCGTAGTTCTCTTCTATTTGATGCGTTTCTTTTAGTTTTAGTTTGTAACTCGGATTTGTTTTTTCTCTATCGATGTGTGAATTTCGAACAGAGGTATACTGCTGTTGCCTTTATTAACCTTGTCCATCCACGCTGACAAGCTCCGTTGTTAAAAGTTTGTTGTATTGATTCGGATTTAAATCGATTAACAACGGGAAATAACTGTTGCCTTCATTTATGACAGTTTGTGTGCCTTCTTGGAGTCTATTTGGTAGCTTGAATAATATATAGATTAATTTTTTCCGTATGTTTTATTCATTTTGTTATTCGTTTGTGTATATTGGTATTGATTTTTTTAATTCTCAAATGCAAATGATTATCACTAAACCAAAAATAAGATGAATTTACCGGGTTCTATACAACAAAACAGAATGTTCCATTTTCCATATTCCGTACAAACAGCAAATGGGCGTCCTATCAAAGCAAGTCCATCTTTACATTTAAAACTTATTCCAGTGCCGAGGTTTCTATATGACCCAAATGTCTCTGTGCAAACAGCATCTTGTATTTCTGGCAGGGATCTTTCACAGTCTGCAAACAGTAGGACGTATTGGACATTAATTATCACATGTATCAGCTGGTAATATTTATGACACTAACAGGGTTAAAGTTACAGGTGACGGGATATATTATAATTTTGCTAATCGTGAATCGCTCTTATATATGATATTGAGAATGGAAATTGGGAATGTGTCATAGAGACAACAACCCGACCAAAAAGTGGAAACAGAACAAAAATGGGTCTTCAACACAGTGAAATAAGCCCGCATCCGGATATACGCACAACATAGAAAACTAAAGATTAAGCAACACGAACGCCATAAAAAAAAACAAGGGGTGATCTCAGGTGCCCCGGAAGGGTAAGCACCCGTCGTGTTGCTTATGTTATAACAAATCCGGTAAATAGGCTAATTCGGTAGGTCACATTCATAAAAGGAAAGGGGTTGTAGTTACGACGTACGGAACATATCATTTACGAAGGGATGATTTCAACTTCACCAATTGGAACTCTTGGTTTAATAGCTTTCTTGTGAGCAGCAACCCTCGATCAAGAAAAATCATGATAGGAAATACAAGCACGGGAATATCGTATGAATTGGGGGATGCAGGTGCTGCTGGAACGTTGCTACTTAGAAATTGAAAGTTCACAATTGGAAAGCTGAAATCATCTCTTTTATCGTAATGTTTTGTTTTCAATCGTCTCAAGATATGAGGCCGCCTTTAAAATAACTGTATCTGTTGTATCCTTTATCTCTAGTTTGTTGGGATAGATGTGTTCAACATAGTCACCACACTTCGAATTATTTAGTGAAAGAACGTCATCTTTATAGTGGAAAGTCTTCCTAAGAAGTTCCTGTATGAAGTTGGCCTCATAATAATAAAGAAACAGATCTGTAAGAAGAGGGGCGCAATTGGTTCCCATTGGAATGCGGACAGTCTGTTGAAAAACACGTCCTCCGAACGTAACTTGACAATATGTTGTCAATTAAGAAATCAAGCATCTTGATAATGCCAGTTTCAGATAATTTTTTGTTTGAATCAGAGTGATTCTTTTCAAAGTAAGATTTATCCCTCACTAATACAAGATACTTGTATCTACGTTGGCCATTCTTTTTATGAAACAAAGCAATACCAAATCTTTCAACTTGTTGTTTAAGTTGTTTTACATATAGGTTTGATTCGATGGAAAATTCTTATTTGTGGTGATTTTGATTATAAAATGAAAGCTAATACTACATAATAATCTGTAATAATTATTATTTTGAAAATATTATTTTTTACATAGAATCATCGATTATTTCATGGTTTATGAATTTAGAGAGAAAAACGTGGTTAATCTACAATGTCTAATATTCATATTTAACTTGTGTTAAATATCTGCCTGTTTTTACTATTATTAAGATACTTGTGGAAATATCTGTTCGTTTTTATTATGATTAAGATACTTGTGGTAAATATATATTTTTTTATCATAATAAAGATACTTGTGGTAAATATCTGTTTGTCTTTATTATGATTTAGATACTTGTGGTAAGTATCTGTTTGTTTTTACTATGATAAAGATACTTGTGGTAAATATCTGTTTGTCTTTATTATGATTTAGATACTTGTGGTAAGTATCTGTTTGTTTTTATTATAATAAAGATACTTGTGTTAAATATCTGTTTGTCTTTATTAAAAAAAAATGTATGATTTAGGTACTTGTGATAAGTATCTGTTTGTTTTTACTATGATAAAGATACTTGTTGTAAATATCTGTTTGTCTTTATTATGATTTAGATACTTGTGATAAGTATCTGTTTGTTTTTACTATTATACAGATACTTGTTGTAAATATCTCTTTGTCTTTTTAATGATTAAGATACTTGTTGTAGATATCTGCTTGTTTTCAGTATGATTAAGATACTTGTGGTAAATATCTGTTTGTTTTTATTATGATTTAGATACTTTTGGTAAATATCTGTTTGTTTTTATTTTGATTAATTAAGATACTTTTGGTAAATATATGTTTGTGTTTATTTTGATTAATTAAGATACTTGTGGTAGATATCTGTTTGTTTTTATTATAATTAAGATACTTGTGGTAAATCCTTCTTTGTTTTTATTATGATTAAGTAAGACACTTGTGGTATACATCCTGTCATTATGCTTATGTAAATGATAATTCTCGTTATCTTGTCTTTCATTTTGCTAATGTGCTTTGTCTGTATTCCTTTTGGTGTTACTACGATACATATAGCGTGGTTCTGTATACATCCCGTTATTGTTCTATTGTATATCATGTTTCAACGATTGTCTTTCGTTTTTGTTATGTGCTGTGTCTAAATGAATTTTTATGTTTCTTTGATACATATATGACGTGGCTCTGTATACATCCCGTCATTATTTTATTTTACTATGGAAAATTTGTGTATTCTTGTCTTTAATTTGGCTATTTTACTTGGTCTATATGACATTTTATGCTTTTTTGTTACATATTTGTATGTTTGTTTAGTGATTGTGATTACAGTGTTAACTGCTGTACCCCTATTTTCGAGGTTTTTACCTGTTATGTCTTTTTGTTTTGTTCACGCATCGTTTCCAATATAATGGAATTTGATGCAACTGTCATACAAGTGAAGGTCAAGCTTGCAATAAAACCAGGTGCAAGCAACCATTTTCTACATAAGAAAATATGGCAGTTGTTAATCATTCGTTTGATGTGTTTGTACTTTTGATTTTGCCATTTGATTAGGGACTTTCTGTTTTGAATTGTCCTCGGATTTCAGTATTTTTGTGATTTTTCTATTATTCACGTGTATATAAATGTAGATATAACGCACACTTACCATTACATATAACGTTAAAATAAACTTATACAAGACTATTTCATATAATTCTTTAAAAAAATATCTGAATAAAATATGTTTACTATATTTTGAGAGAAATACAGCAAAGCCTTGGCAAGCTTTTTTTGTAGCCGATTTAACTGAGCTTTTGTTTACTTTTATTGTTTCGCTTTTTCAAAACGTTTGCAATGTACAAATACTTTTCTGGATCGTTTTTGTTTTCATTCAATAAAATCTAGAATTATTTTTTTAAATACTTATATCTTCCTGCAAGCTATTTTAATCATGAAACAATGATAGCCGGACAGCAGGAAAATGTATAATAATTTAAATATAACAATCCCAGGTTTACGATTGTTCACTAGCCGAATAATCTTTGTCCTGACTTGTTGATTGTTTTTTATTTAATCGATATCTGATGACTTTACTCATGATACATATAAAAGAGGGACGAAATATATCATATCAGAGGGACAGTCAAACTCATAAATCGAAAATAAACTGACATATTTTATAAAGTACTCATCGTTTATAATCCTGGTACCTTTGATAACTAATTGCAGATCATTGAAAAATAACGATTATGTTTGTCTTCATATCGTCGAAAAATCATAAAAGAAACAGATTCTGTCATCCAAGTCTTGTGTTTAGGTCATTTCCCCACTCTTGACAGTTTTATTTTAAATTTGTAAATTGAATTGTCTCGAATGTAGGACTAGTGTAGTAAATCGATGCAGTGGTAGAATCTATATATATCAACTAGTATCAAAAGTAAACACTTTTTTTTTTATATTACTTTTTTATTTAATTCCAATTTTCTAGTATTTGCTGAAGATTTTTAACTGCTCCTTATTTTTTATACTAAATCTATTAATCTATTGTCTGCTTTGGCAGTTGGAAACAATACAAGTTCAAATAATCAACTATTAAAAAAATATTAATACCAAAAAAAAAGAGAAGGAACACAAAAATTCGAATGGCATCATAAACCTACGCTATTGTTGTTGCATGATAAAAGAAATATGCATGACACGTTATCTGATCGTAGTATTATGTTAAACTCTCATTTTCCTGGTGGTTAATAAAATGTTTTATCCAAGAAGGGTCCCTATGCTTTAGCTAATGAGAAAAGAGAAGTTTTAAAGTCGTATATATATTTTTTAATATGTATCTTTAATTGACATCAACCGCTACATGATTTGCAGTGCATGGATATACATTTATTTATATATTAGATATCGGTATTATGCAATCTGATTGTCGATGTTTACAAATGGTTCAGGCATAAGTATTTAACTGGTAAGAATAACATATCACACAAATTTGAGTATTCCCTAAACAAGAAATTAACTATTTGTGTTAATTTTTTTATACACATATTTGGCGTTTGATATTTTCACATCTGTTTAGCTTATTTGCTTTCCAAATAAAAGACAAAAAAAGGGATAAACAAACTCGTAAAATTAAAACTAACTGACAAAGCCAGGAAAAGCAGGAAATTATACATATTTCAGATAATGTCATACACAGTAAACTTTAAATGTACATGGCACGATGTTTTATATTTTGAAATTTAATACATTTTGAAAGTCTCGTTAAAAGTAGCTAAACTGGTTTTGTCGATTAACCTGATAATATCATGATATGTTTATAGTTTTAATGTTGCTGTATTGATTATATTAATAATAATAATAGCTCATCAGAGAAACCGGATGCTTTGGTTCATTAAACGCGCATTTCGACTACATAATCATTTAAATACTTTATTTAATTCCTAAGATTTAGACATTCAAATATGTTATTTAATGTTCCTGGATTCAGACATTTATTTTGACTTACAAGCAGAAGTACAAGTGAATCCTCTGTTTGAATCTCGATCTTTTACACACTTCTTTCCTGTGGCACAGTTGTGGTCTGCACAAACTCCCGCGAAACTCTGTTAAAGTTTAAGAGGACATGTTAATATCTTCAGAGAATAAAGTATTTTTTTGCGAAAATATTGACATAATATTGAAAAGACATTTCCTGAAATAATTTTCGTTGTTTTGTCGTCCTTTTGAAATAATAAACGTCCGAAAAAAAGGGGTAGGGTGAGTTTTATATACAATATAAAAACAAACAAAAAAACCAAAAAAAACACATTCGTCTGTCCTCGATAAAGCACAGTATCGTGTATTAATGAATTTTGTATGATATATTTTTATACAATATATATAAAGTACAGCATCATACATTAGATAACCGGACTGCATAATTTAATATTTACATGTAAGATACTTTGAAATTGCATTTAGTAACACGAAAACTTTATAATGGATATTTAGGAGATAACTGTGTTATATTGTAAACTTTGCCATCGTACACCGTAGACGTTACTGTCGCAAATTGAGTTTGCTTAACGACACGTGTCGGATTTAGGTTAACGGATATTTGCGACAGTAAAGGTTTACGAGGGCCAAGCTTAAAAAACTATACTGTGATCTCTATTCTAATGACACATATTTAAAAAAATCCATTTGAAGTAAATATTTTGGCTTAAAAACGCTTTAAATTAAAAAGTTTTTCCATCTAAACAATGTGACGTCATCAGTAAAATCTCAATGGCAGACATTAACGCTAAATGTATTTATACTTTTCCTACGCTTCTATAAGGTTTCAATATTGACAAAAAGAATATTTAAAGACACAAACTGTGACATTTTATTTATTTAAAAAACTTTACATACCAAACAAATATCGGAATTAAAAATTGTAGTTTTCCTTAGTTACGGACTTACAGAACGTGGAATCTAACTCCTAAATGTTATTTGTCCACTACCAATGAAAATAATCGTTCTAAACAAACTGCAATATAATGATGTTTATTATTAGTAGGATTTAATTATACTTCTATTTGTTAGGTGCTTTTCGTTTCATGATTTGTAAATAATGCCCTTAAATTACATTTGGTGTATAAAAAAAGGTATTCAGGTAAACTAAAGATGCATCTGCATCTTTTGATCCCTTGTTGATAGTTGTCATATTGTCAATAATATCTCATCAGAATATTTTTATGATTCTTATATCATCAGATGAGCAACATAAAACTCTTACAAAATATTCAAGAATTGGCAATTTAGATTTTTGTTTTTTAATTAAGTATACATTCTGTTATTGAATTTTAGAGTAAAATAATGGTTGAGTATTCAAATTTATCTTTCAATTGTCGTACTCATATCTATTTTTTGAATAATAGGACAATGAAATAGTGTTTATATAAAGGTTTATCATAACTTTTTTGGCTAAATGGCCGTTTTTACACCACACATTTAACTCGAGTCCAGACAAATATGTTCACCTGCGAAAGTTTTGAGGCATAGATGGAACTAGATAAACAGATTTTAATAGATGGACAATAGACACTTGTAAACAAAAGGTGATATAAACTGAGTGGACTGTATCAAATGAAACTCGTGTGCACGTGTTTGTTTATTTTGCTATCTTCTGCAGATTTGAAAAAATGCACGTCAAAATACAGGTAAGTAATTAATTTTGTGAAACATAGACTTTATATGATTTTTATATACATAGGTCCTGCCATGCCTTAAAACTTTCAGATGCATCAGTGTGTCTGTACTCATCGTACATTTTTGGATTTAAAAACGGCCATATTTTTCAATTCCTTCAGATGAACCTTAATTGATTGTCTGTATTGGCCCTATTATAGATTGGAGGTTAGCCAATACAGCTCTTCAGGAATCTATAATAGGGCCAATACAGAAACAGCCAGTTCATAACACTTTTATTAAATGATTGTTATTCTTCAACTAAATTAAGCAACTTACATGTAACTTAAAGTTGAAGAAAATACAGAAATTTATAACTGAATTTGTCTTTTCGCATTCCCGATGTTTTTGTCAACATAGTCAGATGTAATTTCTGATTTTTCGTCCAAGTACTAACATTGTATCTACATAATACTAATTAGCTAGGAAGTATAAATCACACAGTGTAAGTATTAATCTGTTAATCCGTATTGACCCTGTTCAAAAAACAACAGAGCACCGGATTTATATCAACAGGACAACGTCACCAGTATTGCATATGCAGATTAGGGTTCTTTTGCTCATATCATTTAATAGAAGATATTTCATTCACGATTTTTCACTTCCAGAGTATCTCTATGTCATAGATCACTTGTCATAGTGCAAAAGCCTTCTAATAAGTTTGCTATTTTTTTGTATGCAATCTTACCTTAAACCAGGTTGATATTTCACTGTAAATACAACCATCTTCATGTACCAATGGTTGGTCATTATCACTTATGTCTCCAACTGCGTCACATAGTTTCCAGTTCTTTCGATAATTAATGGCAATACATTCGGATGTCAAGAAACATTCTTTGACACATTGCAACAAGCTCATATTTCGAATTCTACGTAGGACGTGCCTTTGGCTACTTTTGCCATGCTGTAAATGACCGCGGACGGTGCTATCATTTGGATGCTGGCATTCAACATCGCCCTTGTCGCAAACATCTTCCAAAAAAGCCTCGCAATGTTCATAAGAAATTAAGATAAACAAAACAATTGATAACAATGCTACCGAAATGTCCATTCTACTATCTGTTTTTCATTAATTAAAACTTGATAAAGTTTAGTAAACGGGAGTATCAATCTGATATATTCTGCTCTTGTGAAAATAATGAGACTCCAGTACATGTACTAAAAATGTATAGTTAGAATTAACATATATATTGATATACCATTAGGGTGCTAAGTTATCATATCAAACATTACATCGAACCAATCAGTCTTTTTCACGAGCAAGTGGATAACAGGAAGTTAAACCTCTAAGGGCCACAAATAGTTAAATGTGCAGAACGAGAGTATGTCGATACATTCAATGCTTTCTATTTAACAATGCGCCATATGAATAATTAATGAGTTACTTGGACACGCTTGCGTTGCATGAAGATGTTATTGATAAAATATTTCATAACATTCATTTAAAAAAAAACGAGTTAACTTTTTCAATGGTTTATTGATGCATGAAATCCAATGACCAAAGCATTGTTCAATTCATCTTCTCATTTGTTTACAAAAAAACATTGTATAAAACAAAATTACAGAATGTCATGAATATTCTTCCACCTTGTACCTTTTTTACCATTTTTGACACATATTTATTTTTGCAATACTGGGTTTGAGATTATCTTAGATGTATTTAACATGACCGTTCATAATTTTGGGTTCTCAATGTTCAACATACATTTATCTTTTTATTTAAAGTGGGTTTTTTTCGAGCGACACAGATGAGCCTTTTGAAGACAAAGTGCGATTATCGTGTATACAATCAACAGCCTGTTATATTTGATGTTTTTTTTATAACAACATTAAAGACTGAATGGAGATATTGAAAGCAGATCTAGCGATAATTTCCAATAGGCGCATTAAATTCGGGGAGAGGTTATAATGATCTGAATAACATTATAAGAAAACATTATTCAATATATACATATTAGATATATAACTTTATTCATTTTAACATTTTAGTTATATTGAAAGTCATATAGATATACTTGAATGTAGACTTATCAAATGTATTTTCTAATTCTCACGGGATTTATCCTTTTCCTGACTTGTTGATTGTTTTATTTAGTCAACGTGTGGTGTTTGATGTTAGCTCTTCATTGGTCAAATTTGAATTATGACGTCAGATTTTCTTGCTTTCCTCTGAATTTTCTATTGTGACGTCATGAAAAAGGCTACCATGTCTGATGACGTGACATAAAAAGAACACATATTTTTGCAGATTATCCGAAAAACAAAATTTATTCTATATGCATATCGCTTGAAAATATAAGAGAAACAGATTCCACTTCTAGTTCTTTTGCTTTACGATTGTATCTCTCTCACCAGTGTAAGGAGTAGGTTCAGTAAGACCCCTTTTTTGCCCCAACATATAGCAGTTTTACCAAATTGTTAAAATGTAAACCTTTAGTTATTCATTGGACAGTAGAATGCTTCTGCTACATAAATATGGGCTGTTTTTGACAATACAATGCACATATATCTGGTACTAGCACCATTAAGTCATGCTAAATTACTGAAATCCCCATAATTATAGCATTTTAGTTATGTTCTTGTTCGTCAACTCAAACGAACATAAAATATTTATAAATAAAAAACCAAACACTATTTGGGATATCAGCTCGCCTGGACAGTACAGTTAAGCATGTTTATTCATTTTATTTACAATATATGAATATTTGTCTGCACGCCCGTATCTTTTCAAACATGTATAATCTTAAAAAACATCCACATCAATCATAAGCATGAATACATCAATTGACAATATTGACAAAATAAAAGTGGGTGGGTGGGTGGGGTCAAATGACCAGACTGAACTGTCCGAAATGCAAGCGTCGAATGACACATAATTACACACAGATTTACCGTTACAATTCTTCCCGCTTATATTAGCTCGTGAAATACTTATTACTTTAGAGTATACCTTAAACAGGTATATCTAGTCATGTGACAAATGTCACAACAAATACATGTCTTCTTTATAACATTGATAAATACATTTATGTTCTTGTTCGTCAACTCAAACGAACATAAAATATTTATAAATAAAAAACCAAACACTATTTGGGATATAAGCTTGCCTGGACAGTACAGTTAAGCATCGAATGAAAACAAAGAAAGGGAACAGATACTAGTTATATTACAGCAATAATTATATCTATAAAATAGTCTTATATACCCAATTTTTTAGATACTGACAATCTATTATCTATACTTTCTTTTATATAACCATCTTTAGCATTTTCGCTTTTCCATCGCCCATGCTTTTTAAATAGACGATCTTCAACTCCTGCTGCTGCTGCTGCAGCGGTTGCTCCACCTGAACGTAAACTGTGAAGACCAAACTGTTTTTTATCTAAACCGATGGTTTTTAATGCATTCAACAATACTTCTCTAGCTCCTAGTGTATGAAAGTGGTAAATTTTTCCTTAACTTATAAGTATCACTTTTACTACAATAACTTAAAGACCTGAATATAAATTCGTTAGAATTTTCTGATATTTTAGCTAACTTCATATAATGTTCTAACATAGCCACTGGACAAGTATTATTTCCAGTTTTAGAAATAACTACATCACGACCTTCCCTGTAAACATCAGTTTTGCTCTGTTCTAAAAATAGCTTAACATGAGTAGGAAAAAAAGTTACATTAGATCTTTTCAAATTGGCTAATTCATAGAATCGTAAAAATCCTGCATAACTTAATAAGAACATGCATGCAATGCGTACATCTTTAAGATTATTACAATTTTTACCATATAAAAGAACAATTTTTGATAAAATGTTAGCTGTAATAGGCTCCTTTTTGTTAATTTTGTTTCCAATTTTTCTGTATGCCCCTTCACGAACATAAGTAACCAAGTCGGAACTGCAAGGGTTCGGAAAACCGTCCAGCTTGTGTGCCCAAGAAATCGCATATACAGCCTCATCTATTTTACTTGTAGAGTTGAATGTTTCTGATATATGAACTAAGTATAATGCAATATGTACAGTAGAAGCTGGTAATGAAGAAAAGCAATGTAATTTTGACCACTTACACCATGAGTTAAATCCATATGTGTACTTCTTTCTAGTGCTGTCCGCCCTCGACGATAAAACATAATCTGGAAGCTTCTGTACAAGATGATCAGGCATACTAGGATGAATATCGCTGGACAATGATTGCCATATCCCAACGTTGAAAATGTCTGTAAAATGTGTTAAAATTATAAACATTAATAAGCTCAAAACATAATATATATTTTTAAATTAGCATGACCATACTTCACATTAAACCAGAAGTCTTGTCCCATACATTTGACCTTGTCAACTATAATTTTTCTATATTTGACCTTGTCACCACCAATATATTAATACACGTGACCATGTCAACTATTTTCTATATGACCGTGTCACCGCTACCCAGTAGCATCTAACATAACCGCTAAAACTGGTGTTATGAATTGTTCTTGAGCAAATATAGAACTTGGGTTCGACCCTCTTACAAAGATACCTTCTGTATCTATAAATTCAATTACATATGTAACATGTACCTGGTATTCTAAGTTTTTATCAAAAATCTTAGTCCAATAGGCTGCCGATTTCCATTTAGGAACAATCAAGGTTCTTTTAGCCTTACAGTAAATCAAGTGTTTGATACACCGAATAACCGAATAAACAGGTGGTACCAACCAATTATTCTCATTTGACCAATCTTGTGTAAAAGCATCTACAGCTATTGCACACGGGTTCCAAAACAGAGAATTGTATCTACACACTTTTGCATTCTGAGAATTAGCAAACCTGTCTATTGTGTAAGGACCCCATAAATCATTCATAAATTGAAAAAACTCATTTGATACTCCCCAGTCCTCGTAATCAACCATTCTGCTGATGTAATCAGCTTGAGAGTTTTGTGATCTAGGAATCCATTGAATGTCAATGGAAATACATTTTTGAATACAGACCGAAAATATCGACAAAGCTAAAATTTGTAGTTTCTCATTCATACTACCAGCTTTTACAATTTTAACACAGTTCTGATTATCTGTGTACCATTTCAGCGTTTTGCCTTCAAAAACATTTTTGAAAGATATCAAGGCTAGCTCTATAGCCTTCAACTCCCTCCATGTCGAACTTTCTTGAGCTTCAGAAAAATCCCATGTTTCATGAAAAATCTTCTTGTCAAGTTCTACTGAATACGCACCTGCCCCTTTTCCACTGGCGTCAGAGTAAATTACAACATGTGACTTTGAGTAATGACCCAACAACTTAATGTTTAAACTATTTATGTTTTTAAACCAAAAATGCAGTTCTGATAAGACTTTCTACGGACATGGAAATAACAGCCATTTGTCCCATTCTGTTCTACACTCTATTGCCATATAACAAAATTTTGTCATAATTCTAGCTACATTGCCAATGACTGGAGCCATGGAAATAATTTTACCTACAACCTGAGCTAATGTCCTAGCAGTTATATTAGGAAATCTTCCAATAACTGACACAAGCGATACACGCAAATCCTTTACACGTCTGTCTGGGATAACGAGACTAAAATCGCTAGCATTCCAAACAATACCAAGCCATTCTAATGACTGTACAGGGGAAAAAATTGACTTTCCTTCATTTATAAGAAAACCGGCGTCTTCTAAAGATTTCTTAACAAAATTTGAATCTTCTATACACTTAGATTTATCTGTACACATACCAAAACCATCATCAAGGTACAATACGACATCTATACCGTTTTCACGCCAATATTTTACCATAGGTCTCAGACATTTTGTAAATATATATGGGCCCGTACATATACCAAATACTAAAACTGTAAAACAATAAAATCTATTGTTCCATCTGAAACCTAGAAAGGTTTGTTGCTGCGGACAAATGTCCAAATGAAAATATCCAGAACTTAAATCAAATTTATACATGTACGAATCTCTCTGAAAATACTGAACTGCTATCTTCCAATCTTCAAAATTTTATTTTGTCTTTTTTGATTGATTTATTTAAAACAGATAAGTCAAGAATAAGCCGTTTTTTGCCAGATTTTTGAATCGCTACGCTTAAGGGATTGACCACATGAGGTTGAAATGGTACTTCAACAACACAACCTGTAGAAACTAACTCAGAAACAGTCTGATTGACAAATGATTCGTTCATCACTGCCGATTTGTTATTCTTAAGAAACATTTTTACCGGCGGGTCAATAAATGGAATGACATAACCGTTACTTATTGTGTCAATAACTAAGGAATTTGCTCAAATACTTTCCCAAAATTTTACATGCTTGGCTAACCTTCCTTTAACACCCGTAAATGACATGAAATTATGACTAATTTTTTCAAAATAATGAATTTGAGTTAGGAAATTATCTAATTCATACTGTGACTCATATTCACATTCAAAACAATCTATATCAGTAAAATTATACTTATCATTTACATTTCTGGGTGCATCTGCAGATTTATTTGTGATTGGCAACTCCAGACGATCCGGCACCAACGGATCCAGATTTGAGGGGGCAATTTTTTCTCCAATGCCCGAACTGCTTACAAAAGAAGCACATGTCCCACTGGCAAGGCTCACGTCGTGCGACGCTGTTACGAAAGGGCTGCCTCTGAAACTGTTGATTGTAGGTAGGATTAGCATAGGTTTCTGCTGGTGGCAATCTGGGTTTGTTGGAATACGGAGCGGGACGCCCTTTTGTATTGTCTTTCATCGTGCGCATAGCTCGACTCTCCGCCTGGCGAATTTTCTTCTCATCTTCACTGTCAGAAGCAATATCATTGGACTCGTACTCACGGACGGTTGACCATCCTGCCGGTGAAGAATCAGCAATCCGTATAAGCTTATTACGGCCTTTAACTTTATCTAGCAAATCCAGAACAACACGAATACTCTGTGCCTCTGTTGACGGTATTGACTTGTAAAGCTTATTGAGATCATTGACAATTTCTTCGTTAAACTTAAATTGAATTCGGTTTCCTTCGTGCTTGAACTTGATAGAGACTTCCTCTTTTATCTTCTTGGACATCGCGTCTTGTTCACGTACCAACTTGGATTCAAGGCTATCCATTTTCCCGTCCATGTACATCTTGAATAGAGAGAACGTGTCATGTAAGTCCCTATCAGAAGATGACCTGTTTGCACCATCACTGCTTTGATCAGGTAACGAGTCGTCTTGTAGAAGTAAACCTTCTTCTGTATGTTCGGCCATATTGAAGAAAATGACCAGACTGAACTGTCCGAAATGCAAGAATCGAATGACACATAATTACACACATATTTACCGTTACAATTCTTCCCGCTTATATTAGCTCGTGAAATACTTATTACTTTAGAGTATACCTTAAACAGGTATATCTAGTCATGTGACAAATGTCACAACAAATACACGTGTTCTTTATAACATTGATAAATACATTTAAATTTTAGACGGTTTCGTGTAAAACGAAAGTGGCCGCATTCGTGTTCATCCTTAATATTGAAATGTAAGTTGTATTTTATGATAATACATAACATATATAAAGGTTGAGGATGAACACGGATGCGGCCACTTTCATTTTTACCAAAAACCATCTGAAAAGTGACATTTTTCGGCATATTAGGTAGATTTTTCATATTTGAGCTTGAATCGGATCGTTTTTAATGACTAAATCTGTTAAAATCTTTCACATAAACTAATTAATTCAAATAAAATAGACACTTAAGTGTTTAAAAAGTGGTCAAAATCTTTCGTCAGATGAACCTGAAATTTGAGGCCAAAATCGGTCCTTACCGGACCTACTCCTTTTAGATATCTACAACGCTCGACGAGCTTCGCGTTTTAAATTTGAAAATTAAACTGTTTCGAGTGGATAGTTATCTTTTCACACTCGATAGAGTGGTAGATCTATTATATTGTTACAGGCGGGCGAGTAGGGGTCGAGTGTACTTTTAATTCCGTATGATTGATTATTGATAGTGTTCCTTTACTTAGTCTTGTTTCGAGTGTAGTTTGTTGACTCCAGCATATAAAATGATGAATCCAGCGTAAAAGAATGACTTTTATTCTTGTCCAGTATGCATATATATATATATATATATCTCAATAAATAACGCATGCAAATATCAGCAATAACATAGTATAATCATCAATTGGAATAATAAGATGCTGGCCTTCCGAACCCCAGATTTATCTTATATATACAGATTTTATCCTATCAATCATACAATAATTAGAGATTGAAATATACTTATTTTATTTAATTACGATATTAGAAAGTTGTCAACGTGGTGGGACATCGTATCTTTACATCTTTAATAATTGTATAATTTGCCAAAAACTGCTATTAGAAATTGTAAACATTGAACATGTTCTGCATCTTGTCTAAATATGAAGCCACTTCCTGTTGAAGACCTGCTAAAGCGGGAATATTTATAAAAACGGTATTTGGTTCCTAGACGTCCTTATGTAAGCTTTTAGTTTAATATTCCAAAAGATGTAAAAAGATAAATATAGACTTGAAATGCTATCGCATAGCTTAAGGTAAATAGCTTTATATCGAAATGCATCCTGTACCTAAATAGCTTGGTTGACTTTAAGGGTTGTTTTGTTTATTGTTCTGGTCTGCTTGATAGCCAGATACGATATGCCAAAGTGCTAGTGCGACGCCGATTTATACTTATACATCCGCGACTCACAGAACTGAAAATCTACTATAACTTTGAAATACCAAGGAAAACTCTGGCTCATGTCCCAAAATGTCGTTATAAATACATACAATCGCGAAAGTTTGCCTTTAATTCCAAAAAATAAGTGACATAATAAATATAAATCTTAAAATTCCATACTCTTAGCCTTATTACCTACGTTTCCATCTGACGTCATTGAAATCACAAAATAGTTCCTTAACGGCGCTTCACAAAAACGTACTTAACGTAATTATATCTTATTATTAAATATCCTACACAATAAAAGGAAGGCCAGCAAGTAATTTAATCATATCTTTATAATAATTTTGTGTATAATTATAACTTTATAAAGAAGTACCGTTACCCGGAAGTGACCATTCATTGGAATGGCAACTTCCAATATACGTAAACAAGCACTCGCCACGATGGAATTTAAGGGAAAACTGCCCAAAAGATGTGTCAAATAACACTGAGACTGAATGAATAGGTAACAACAAACATGTTTTACAAACCCATTATCCCCTGAAAGTGTGAATTTAATGTAGACCCGTGAAAATCGTGATCGAAGTGCCTGTTCACTGACAGTTGAATTTTACCGCTATGTCAACTTGATAAGTTGATAGACGTTATGTTAAATGTAATGTTATCTGATAAAATTGGTACTTATTATAAAAATATACAATTTGATCTCCCCAAATTGAGTTTGCCAAAGTTGTCTTAGTGTATGAAAATCATCTAAGACCGTTATTTTCAGGTTTTCAGATATTGATCCCAATAAAATTTCGAAATATAAAATGTGTTGTTTCTTTGAGATTATTATCAATACCCATTTACAACAATATAATTAAATTGATATATAATTGCAACAGCTTAACACATTTCATAATTTGATATTGAACAGTCAAATATTGATATTGTTTTAACTCATATGTTATTGCTTCCAAAAGGAGAAAATTATTGAAAGATTTATAAAGTAGAACCTTCAACAAGAACGAAAACGTCAGCAGGGACTGCTCTCCCAATGTAATATTAAATGGTAGACTAATTAGAAAATAAATAGGTACTTTGCATTTATAATACCTGCATGAAAGAGTTATTTACAGATAGAAATATGACGATTGAGTTTATTGTAATGTTTGATTTACTTTTATGAAACATTGCAAATTAATTCTTTAGGATTTTTTTCTATATCTTTGAAATTTAATACAATAGACATATGTTCATGTAACGCTAAATGGCGCTGTATCAAATAATCCAGTCAAAGATATAGCATAAAACATATGCCATGTATTTATATTTATGCATTTAAACATTTTGTTACAGAATATTGTTATTAGAAAATGTTATATACATCAATATTGCTTAAGAATAAATCTAAGATTTTGTTTTTTGATAATGAACCCAATTAAGGTTCAAAAACCACCAAATTAGATTTTTATTGATAATTATCTGGTAACAATATGTGTATCAACGAAGAAGGCGTAAATGTGTCATACAAAAACTGTGTTCATAAATTAGTGTGTGCTTACTGAGTTTTTGTTCTAAGAGCTTAGATTGTATTTCGATCCTTAAAACATGGTTGTGCAAAACAATTCTTCTAAGGGATAAAAAGTGTATAAATTAAAATCACAAAGATACTGAACTCTGAACTGAAAAATTTAAAACAGAAAGTCCCTAATCAAATGGCAAAATCAGAGGCGCAAACACAACTTATTAATTGATATGAGTCAAGTACTTGCGTACTTACAAACTTAGAAATTTCAAACAAAGTCCAAAGAGAAAATTGGACAGTTCAGACGTTTCAATTCTATGGTTTTTATATTGTTTGAAACATTAATTTGTATTTTCAATGCTTCCTGTCTTTAAGCATAAATACTGAATAAACTGTTCAATTAGAAAATCAAATGTGTTAAATAGAAACTTTTGTTTGCAATAATTCTACTAGTAAAAATATATCATAACATTCGTTAAACCAAATATTTAAAGCAAAAATATTGTACCAGTAACACCACCTTTGAGGGGAATTATATGTGTTCTTGGAATGTGGGATATAAGTGGTAAAGAAAGTTGGGATGCGGGATGTAGAGGGTAAAACATTCGGATCTTGGAAAAAGAATGAAAAAGAAAGAAAGTACCTACTCCTGCTTTTGAAACATCAACAGTATTATCAACAATAAATATCAAAATGATGCTTAGCAGTGGTAAAGGGACTATTTTTAGTATTATTAGATATCTTCAGGATTGTTATGCGTTTGCACAGGGTTAAGTTAAATGCAGTTGTTAGATGTTCAAACTTAAGTATAGTTGATACAGACCTTTACCTTAGGACTTTAGAAATATTCTGAGTTACCCATCAAACGAACACTCTAAAGGTTTGATAAAAAGTAAGTGAGAATAATAAGTCGAATAATATTCTGCGAACAGTCGATTCCTCGTTTCAAAATGAAACTATACCTTTATGATTCAAATTCAGGAAGATAAATTCCAATTGATTTAGTGTGAATACGTCATTAACATTTGAAGAAAGCGTGCAATGTGCAAAACTAGAAAATATAACATAGTATCAATAGGATGTAGGACCATCATGATTTCCTGTCCTATATTAGTTGCTGTCGCTGTGACAAATTCTCCTTTCCATTCTAAATTCCGTTTCATCACTATTTTATCACCTTTTTGCCTTTATTTAAAACAACACATTCTTTAAACTGATGAAGAAAAAAATCAATGTTACTACTAATGCGTTTACTTTTCTAAATTGGCTAAAGATATAAGGGGAGGGTTGAGATCTCAAAAACATTTTTAACCCAGCCGCATTGTTGCGCCTATCCCAAGTCAGGAGCTCCTGGCCTTTGTAAGTCTTGTATGATTTTAAATTTTAGTTTCTTGTGAATAATTTGGAGTTTAGTATGACGTCCATTATCAATGAACTAGTATATAAATTTGTTTAGGGGCCAGCTGAAGGACGCCTCCAGATGCAGGAGTTTCTCGCTGCATTGAAGACCTATTGGTGACCCTCTGCTGATGTCTATTCTATGTTGGGGTTGTTGTCTCTTTGACACATATAAGGAATACACGTATTCAAAGGACCAATGAGTATTTTTCGATCGTATCTTAACTTACTTATAAAATCTTTAATGTTTTTCTCTGAAAAATGAATAACATTAGCATTGACGAACTCACAAATATTGACAAAAAATGCATCGTGACTGAGAAAAGATAACTACAAACTTTTACATGTACCTGTTTAAAGGTGAGTTACTCTCTTTTAAAGAATAATAAGAATTATTTGATTTCAGTGCTATGAACTGGTTGTTTGAGTAGTGGTCCATGTATCAGAATCTCCCAGACTGGGCCTGTGATTTTTCGACAAGGAAACTGTTGATATCATGAAACAATCACTGTTGCATTCTTTCATCAGAAATTTTCTATGTTAAAGACAAAGTTTAAGGGAAACGTCAGAGCATAACGAACATTAATTTCGATCTGTGACACATAACGGTTAACACACATACCAAAAAAATAGCAAAATTCAGCCCAATATCTGAAGGCATTTATCAAACAATTGCGCATAATGAGTTGTTCCGTAAAGACGGAATGACCAATAGACGGAATGATGAAAATAGAAAACAATATATGACCCCGACAACTGTATTGCAGCGCCATAAAAAGTAAAAACTACACATTTGGAGTTATTTGAAGACCAAAATTTCGAAATTATTTGCAAAAAACAGCAAAAGTGATCAGTAAACTACAAGCAAACTAAATATTATTGTTAGATTCATAAACATGTTCATGGATATACAACCTGTCGTTACCTGTACCAAGATCATGAGGTAGAAAAAAAGAGATGATTAATTTGTAGAAAAGCAAGACAAAGCTATGTAGATGAACATCGTTTATGGTAATACCAAAAAAGTCACGATTATGTTTGTTATAAATTTTATTTCAACTGACAAGGGAGTTTAAAACATATACATTAAAGAAAGATAACTATACACTATATCAGTCATAACGAAAACATCAGTGTGTCTAGTAACCATAATATAAATATTATATTGTTGATTTCATTGTTAGTATTTGTCCGAAAGAAAAACGAATTAAAATAGACTAGATATCCTTGGCGTTAGCAGTCTCACATAAAGTTTCAAATATGTATCGTGTAAATACTGGTGTTATAACAAAACAACAAAGATCGTACGAATTATGTTTGGATAAGCAGAAAGTAACGTGAGCAAAATATGAAAAAACAGCAAAAGCAAACATAAGAAATAATGACATTTTATAAGTACTGACTACTGAGATGATGACATCTCCAGTGACTAGAATTAATCTAGATAGTGTTTTAAGAAGTTGAGTTGTCAAGTGCCATGTATCCTTTCTTGTACAGATGCTTGTGAATTCATTAAGGTTCATAGTTACTGTTAGATTTGAGTTCAATGGAGTTCCAAAGAGTTAAACCGAATAAATTGCTTTATTTATAGAAGAGAAGGCCCACATTTGACAACATCGACATTCAATTAACGAGTTATTTTCATACTAGAGAAAATGATCAAACTTTTGTTTGCAATAATTCTTCTAGTAAAAATATATCATAACATTCGTTAAACCAAATATTTAAATTTCTTTTTTCTTTAAAAACATTTTCCATGGGAGATCCTTGCATTCATTGTGTTTTATGAGTAAAATTGAAATTGGAAATTGGGTTGAGACAAGAAGCCAACCACCCGACCAACGAGCAGATAACAGCCGAAGGACATTAATGTGTCTTCAGCGCAACGAGAAAATTTCATACCCGGAGGTGAGCCTCAGCTAGCCCCTAAACAAAAAAAGTGTACTTAATCAATGAAAATGGACGTCATTCTAAACTCCAACACATATACATGAACTAAAAATTTAAAACAACACACAAGGCTAATAAAAGCCAGAAGCTTCTGGCTTTGGATAGGCGCAAAATACGACGGGGTTTCAACCCTCTCTCTATACCTCTAGCCGATGTAGGATATAGAAACACACATTAATACGCACAGTAAATCTCATATTAAAAGAAGTCCGAATCCGATGTCAGAAAACTAACAGAAGAAACAAAGCAAAATGACAATGATACATACAATAGCAAGCAGTGTAGTTTGAGTGCCTTACCTCTATTTTTGCTCTAGTTACAATTATAGTGAATTGGAGCAAAATGTTAATTCAATTCATCAGGTAAATATCACATTTAGAGAATATTATAATTATGAAATTATAAAAGCAACAAAAAAAAGAATCCAAAGTTTTCTGTGTACAACAACAAATTAATAATGTATCGATAGTTCTTCAACTGTTTACGGTTTTGAAACAATATAAATGATTCTCACAGTACTGCATGTCACATATTATCCGCCATTTATTTAAAACACGGACCTCCCGAACACATTTTTGAAATAAGTTTATTATTATTCTTTTCAAAAATGTGATTGTATTTTGTAACTATGTATTAACGTCAGGTGATCACAGTTTCTTTATCATTAGTCTTGTTGATTTTAGGGAATAATAGTGTCCTTTCCAATGTAGCCATATGACCCCATCAGCGTGAGATGACTTCCACCCCGATAGGTAAGCTCCATTTAGATTAGATTGATGACATCTTTGGTACCACCAAGCTCCTTCATACACAACTGCACAATTTGTAGTAGCAATGTCATTATCTCTGTCGTACGTAGAAAACATATTTCCATTATGGTATGTAAGGCTATCCCCTAAAAAGGACCAAATATGTTATTATAATATCAGAAGTTTCTGTTTCATTTCCCCATGATCAAAAGAATTTGGAGGCGTGGTATGAGTGCCAAAGAGACAACTCTTTCATTAAAGTCACAATTTGTAAAAATAAACCATTGTATGACAATGTACGGGTATTAATTCAGATGAATTGAATGCAAATAAGATCGTGTTTAGAAAAAAAAACCAATCGCATAAAATGTTAAGTATAACCACTTCTCTACTCTTTGTGCATTTCTCACATTTCCCGACCGATGTGAGAAAAATATTTCTCCTCACTAGTGAAAAATCTGTTCTCAGCAAATGATTGATTGAAATTTAATTGTGACGTTGAAATCTCTTGTTTTCTTCTGAATTTCCTTAAAATATCGTAATACACTTGTTGCAGTTGTGGAATCTATATTTTTCAACGTAAGAAACAACGACCTTCTGTTTGTTTCTGTTAAACAGGTATAAGGGTTTACATAAATGAGTTTTACAGAATAGACAAATGTTACCTAATATTTTTATTACTTAAAGTTTAGAAAAGAGAAACGAAAAAAAATAAGTATATAAATGTTTGCTGTTTAACGCCATCTGGCTAATTATTTATGTTAATGGCATAGTGTTCTAGACCGACACACATTTTAATGTGCTAGTTCACAATGTAATAGTTCACATAGAGACGTCGCCATACTCTGAACATTATTTGACTTTATAGTCGACCAGTCTCTGGTATTACTCACAAATATTCGAGAAGCAGCAAATTGTAAGGTCAATGGTCTGACCCGAATGGCGATTGACCCACGATTGATTGATTGGTGTCTAATTCAATTTTCATAAGTTTTGTGCTAGTTTGAATTGGTCAATTTTTATTGATGAATGAAGTACCAAAAGAGAACCCCGAACGTCGGTAGAAAAACTGATAATCCTTGTCAATTCAGATTGAAATCTTACGCAATATGTCATTGGTTAGACGTATTTGGCACAACTTTTTGGAATTTTGGATCCTCAATGCTCTTCAAGTTTGAACTTGTTTGGCTTTATAAATATTTTGATTTGAGCGTCACTGATGAGTCTAATGTAAACGAAACGCGCGTCTGGCGTACTAAATTATAATCCTGGTACCTTTGATAACTATTAGAACTCACTACCTCAGAGTTGACAGGCTGATGATACGGTAGTCCAACTGCAGCCACTGTGGCAACTTCACGGATTCGAACACTCAAAGCGAAAACACAACCACAATTTCATTAAAATTACATATTCAGTGGCAGCAACCCCAAAAATAAGGTTGTGTGGTTCGTCTGAAAATTTCAAAGCTGAGAGATCTTGACCAAATGCATATTTGTACTCCACGGCAGATTTGTTTAAATGCTTTAGGTGTTCGAGTTCTTATATTTTTTTTGCCATGGCCGCCATGTTTGTTTATGGATCAATACTTTGAATACAAAGTTATAAAGAAATACACTACGGAGCATTTATTTATATTTGAAAGTAATTGGCCCAGTAGTTTCAGAGGAGAAGATTATTGAAATGGTTGACGACGACGACGACGACGGCAAAAGATGACGATAGACGATGACAACTGACTATAGATGCCAAGTGATGTCATAAACATACGTGGCCCTTTGGGCCAGATGAGCTGAAAGTGACATATATGTTTCCTTTTCTGCTCTGGTAATATTTGTAGGAGCAATAATAGATATTTAAAAAAAAAAAATTCGACTGTATAAATGTTTGCATATTCTATATTTTTCTTTATCTCGAACTTCGTTTGAATAGCGATTCACTGTATAGAAAAAAAATATAGTTTAACTTTTTTGGATTTAAACGTCACTGATGATTCTTTTATAGACAAAATGCGCGTATGGCGTAAATACAAATTTTAATTCTGGTATCTATGATGATTTTATTAAGGATTTAACGTAGAATTATTGGATTTACGTTTTCGGTAGTATACAGCTTCTAAAACTTAGAAGTAAGACATGAATATCTCAGTAGACTTTCGACCAATCTTAATCGTAAGTGTTTTAAAATCGATTCGAGATATCTAAGTGTACAGAGAAAAACTAGGTTTGTGTTAAGGGGCCAACTGAAACCCGCCTCGCTGTGTTGAAGACCCATTTATAATCTTGGGCTGTTTTCTGCTCTTACAATTCGCAACTTTATTTAAACACAATTCTTAACAAAAGGTTAGACTCACCGGCAGTACTGGACGCCATGTAACCACTTATTTCCAATCTATAGTTTGTTGTTGCGTCTCCGATGTAGAATTTAGTGTATTTAGCCCAAGCACTATTTCCTTCAAAATCCCCCAATTCTACTCGAAGTTCATATTTACCAGTTGAGACTATTTCGTGAATTTTTGCATTTCCTGTAAATTATATTTTACCATGTAAATAGCACTCGATATGTTTCTGCTATGAGAGTATTTTCTACTTCATGTACTTGTTGGAAACACAGTTCCATCAATTTGTTATTCAACAATAAAAGCATCGATTGAACTTTTTCGCTGAAATTTTACGTATAATGAGCATCATGACGGGTGCCACTAGTAGAGCAGGCTCTTTTTTAATTCTTCAACAGTAACACAGTTCACTCCTAACTATCGATTTCTACCCCATTCATATATATTTATCTTCACTTTAATATTTGGTTAGAGAAGTTGCATGTACTGATTGTTAATAAATTGGTAATAAAGTCATTAGGTTAGACAAAGGAAATTGCATTCAGTCAATCACCCGATATGTTCCATGAACTGATTTTACAGTAGTAATTCGACGTTTGTCCCTTATGGACAAAGAGGGACGAAAGATACCAAAGGGGCAGTCAAACTCATAAATGTAAAACAAACTGACAACGCCATGGCTAAAAATGAAAAAGACAAACAAACAACAGCACACACGACACAACATAGAAAACTAAAGAATAAACAACACGAACCCCACCAAAAAACTAGGGGTGATCTCAGGTGCTCCGGCAGGGTTAGCAGATCCTGCTCCACATGTGGCACCCGTCGTGTTGCTTATGTGATATCAAATCCGGTAAATAGTCTAATTCGTAACAAGTAATCCTTGACCCTCAGCAATACCTGAGTCAATTTCCTGGTTGTAAATGAGGTTTGTGTTATTTGCTCGGTTTTTTTTTTAAATCTATATGGTGTCGGATAAAAATAAACCAAACAAATATATCAGTTTTACGATAATAAGACTCAGAAGTAATGACATTTCTTAACATATTAAATTATCAAGTCGAGTACACATTAGTACAGTTAAGTGCTGTCGTTCGAGATAAGGTCGAGTCGGGTCGAGTAAAATATGTTCTCGACTTTACTGATCGAGCACAAAAACTGATCAATTCAGACTATGAACAGTTAGTAGTGTACGGAATTAATATGAAAATAAGAAGACGTGCCAATGAGACAATTCTCCCAAGAGACCAACTGATACAGAAATGATCAACTATAGGTCACCATACGGCCTTCAATAATAATAAAAGCCCATACCACACAGTCAGCTATAAAATGCTCCAAATGACAAATGCAAAACAGTTTAAACGACAAAACTAACGGCCTAATCTATTTATTAATAAAAAAATGAACGAAAATAAATATGTTACACAACAACAAACGACAACCTCTAAGTTACATGGTCCTGATTTGGTAAAAGCACACCAAGAATGTGATCAAAACCTATCAAAGGTACCATGATTATAAGACTAGTTCGACCAGTTTGTTGGCAAAACAATAAACGAAAAACAATATATGAAAAACCGCAAACCTGGACAAAAACTCAATTGCAGGCTCCTAACTTCGGACAGTCATATAATAAAATGTAGCGGGTTAAACTCGTTTGAAGGCCCCAAGCCTACCGTCACCTAGAACAGTGGTGTAACAGTGCAATATAAATACATCTAACAAAAACACAGGGTGTTTGTTTCCATTTTCCATTTATCTTGAATAGTTTGGCATGTATTAACATACTTGATTTTTTAAATTCATTAATAAATCACACAAACACACACAATAATAATTTGATAATGAAATACAAAATGATGACGGCGTAATCATGGTAAACAACAACTTACAATGACGTCCTGTTTAATTTTATTTAACATCTATGTACTTGTTTTGCTTTATTATTATTTTGATCTGAGCGTCACTGATGAGTCTAATGTACACGAAACGCGCGTCTGGCGTATTAAATTATAATCCTGGTACCTGATAATTATTTACACCACTGGGTCGATTCCATTGCTGGTGGACGTTTCGTCCCCGATGGAATCACCAGCCCAGTAGTCAGCACTTCGGTGTTGATATGAATATCAATAATTATATGGTCATTTTTAGAAATTTCCTGTTACAAAACTTTTAAATTTTCGACAAACTAAGGATTCTCTTATCCCAGGCATATATTACCTTAGATTTATTTGGCACACCATTTTCGAATTTTTGTTGGTCCTCAATGCTCTTCAAATTTGTACTTGTTGTCTTATGTAGATGAAACGAGCGTCTGACGTATTAAATTATAATCCTGGTACCTTTGATAATTATTATGATCATTTACCAAATATTTATATTTCAATTAAAAATATTCTGTCTTAGTTTGGTATAAAATATAACAATAGGGATAACAAAAAATATACCTAGCCAAAACTCCTGTTCAAGATTCCCAAAACCGTCTTCATAAGCAGTCCATCCTTTGTAAAAGTTTGTACTGCCATCTAATCTACTTTGGATTACCTTTAGAATGTTAAATATTGATTTTACACTAAAAAAAGGATTTCAATTGAAATAACAGTAGTTGCCTGATAAAAATCAACGGTGGTTTATAAGCTTTTAGGTGTTTACTAAGACAGACATTGCACATAGCAGCATAAAAAAAATAAACATTGGAATTCTCAACTTTAATCTTTGAATTTCCCACTGTTATCTTGGAAGTATCGAGTATTTATATTGGAATTATCAATAATAATCTTGGAATTCTCAATAATAATCTTGGAATTATCAACATTAATCTTGGAATTCTCAATAATAATCTTGGAATTATCAACATTAATCTTGGAATTATCAACTTTAATATTTTTAAATTTTAACTTTAATCTTGGAACTTCCAACTTTAATCTTGAAACTTCCAACTTTAATCTTGGTTTGTCAAGTTTAATCTTGAAATTTCAAACTTTAATCTTGGAATTATTGATAATAAGATTAAAGTTGATAGTTCCAAGATTAAAGTTGAAAAAAAGGATCGCCCTAATACGCTTCCTTGATATCTTCTTAAATCTATATACAATAAAAATCAACACAGAAAAAACGAAAATTCATATGTTTATTAGAAAAGAAATATCAAATAATAAACAATAGTATACGTAATAAAGAATGCCTGTTGTTTAAATCATTCCAGGAGAAACTGCTAATACATTTTCTAATATCATCACAATTGATATATAAATCTTCGTTCCTTCTAACAAACGTGTATGTAGCAAAAGCACTACATTTATTAGTGTTATCTTTCATATGTGTTTTTACAGATTTAAAGAGAGCAGCTGGAAATTAGAACTATATTAATGGAAACAATCATATTCGGTATATTATAAATGAAAAATGATAATAAAAAACTCAGCAATAAAACTAAGTTTAACAATCACACATATTCAATCAAAAATAGACAAGGACAAGAAAATAATATGAGGCAGGCATTAGCTGTATATGGGGTCGAAGTCTGTATGATTTTTTTTATTCAAACATGTAAATAAAAGAAACGGAAAGACCGTAACGTTTCCGATGTTCTGTTGTTAAGGATTTAGTTATGGCGTTATTTAAGTTACGACGTCATTTTCAATGTAAACAAAGAAACGCTTTCATCAGGTAACGGTTTTTTCATAATTAACAATTATTGAAAATGAATTAGTATTGAGTTCCCATCCTATATTTTACTACACTGATAAATATATATTTTATTCACGTCTCATGCAAACGACCGAAAAAGGAAGTAGATTCCTGCGCAAATGCGTGGATTTAAAAAAGTCTGAAAAAAAAGTTAACGAATTTGAGTTCATAAATCGAATGAAAATTTCAGAAATTTTCCTGGATTTTTTTTTTTTTTTATTCATTTTTCTACCGTAATTAATTCCCCGCGCGTTTCATGCTTCAAACTGCCAATATTACAAATCTAGTGATTGGTTAACTTACTGTCCAACCGCCATCATCTGTTTCCATTTCACAATAGACCTTGAACTTTGTAGATGCCGTTGGATGAATTCTGTAAACCCCGGATCCAAAGCGACGTGGTAGGTCAGAACAATCACGTAGTGGATACAGAGCTTTCAAATGGCGAATAAAACAGGTTAAGGTATTGTCGATTTTCTATGAATATATTACAACCAAATTCATCTTGGTTTTATTGTGTTAACATTGTGTGAAATTATCTATCATTTTTCGATCGGTTCATGCTGCAGATTATTAAGTTCTTGTGTAGATGGTACGGACACGAACTAAATGCTCGTTATATCCTGTGTCGCTTACACAGGTCTGTGTGTCTCGTCAACAACGGCTCACTCGATCATTGTTGGCTAGAATATAATTCAAATAAAAATGTCTTTTTCTTGAATTGTAGATACCTTTTTCGGTTACAGTGTTTCCTATCTTCTGTACACTTTACCACAACCACAATAATTTGGTAAAAAATCGTCATTGAAGTCATTATTTGACAATTTGTACTGATAATTTAAAGTTTCGGTATGCCTTTGTTTTCGCTTAATCGATTTATGACTACTGAACAGCGGTTATCTGCTGTTCGCTTATGTATAGAATCACATAAATATGATAGCGTAAAAAAACAGAAAAGATTTCATCTATGGACTATATCTACATGTACTATAGTCGTAAAATGATAGGCAACACACAAAAAATCATTTAAAAGTCCTACTTTAAAGAAGTGGGCAACTATTTCGGCAATTCAACTTATTTGTATATATTACCTTTTGAGTTCATTTTTGCTATTCAACGTTTCTCTCTATCTATTAAAGGTTTGAGATAATCGTAAAAAACGCCAAAAACAATTGGCGAGTAACTCATATGAGAAGTTGTATTACAATTTTCATGTACAATGTAAATGTCTTAATATTTTGAACATATCTGTCACTGTCAGATTTTCACTACCTTGTTTTTGATAATACAAAAGTTGCAGTTTGGTTGACAAGAATTATCTATGATAAGTAAAAACCTAAAAAGTGACTGTGAAAATGGTTGGTTTATTTGTCCTAGTAGTTTCAAGATGAGATAAATTTTGTTCAACATAACGGACGATGACGTCGTATGCCAACCAAGGATACTATGTCCATTGTCTACCATTCTAACAAATAAATGATACGCCTACTTTATAACGATGACGTCGTATGCCAACTTATGATACTATGCCCATTGTCTACCATTCTAACAAATAAATGATACGCCTACTTTATAACGATGACGTTGTATGCCAACTAATAATTCTATGTCCATTGTCTACCATTCTAACAAATAAATGATACGCCTACTTTATAACGATGACGTCGTATGCCAACTTATGATACTATGCCCATTGTCTATCATTCTAACAAATAAATGATACGCCTACTTTAAATCGATGACGTCGTATGCCAACTAATGATACTATGCCCATTGTCTACCATTCTAACAAATAAATGATACGCCTACTTTATAACGATGACGTCGTATGCTAACTAATGATACTATGCCCATTGTCTACCATTCTAACAAATAAATGATACGCCTACTTTATAACGATGACGTCGTATGCCAACTAATAATTCTATGCCCATTGTCTACCATTTAAACGAATAAATGATACGGCTTCTTTATAACGATGACGTCGTATGCTAACTAATGATACTATGCCCATTGTCTACCATTCAAACGAATAAATGATACGCCTACTTTATAACGATGACGTCGTATGCCAACTAATAATTCTATGCCCATTATCTACCATTCAAACGAATAAATGATACGCCTACTTTATAACAAAATGATTCACGAAAAACAAATATGACAGAGAGGAACCAAAGAAAACCACTGAATTGCATGCGCTTGACTTTGGAAAGGCAAATACATAATATGGCGTGGTGTTTTTAAACACGTTTGTTAGCGCTCAACACACCTCTAACAACTAACATTGGTGGGATACTGCACACCATGAGAATAAACAGTTGAAATAGTGGCAACTGGTCTTACATAAAACAAAATAGACAAAAGTCAGAGAGTTTTTTCATTGACATTCATACCACATCTTCTTATATCAAGTTCAAAGCCAATTACAACTGAAAAATATCTCATGTTCTTTGACAATAAGGTATCATTTAGTATGTATTCAACGAATGTAGTGTAAAAACGTCATTAACACTCTGAGAAACACATGCCATGTGAAATGCCAGTGTATAAGTAACCAGTATCAACAAGACTCAGAATCAAGAGTACTAAAATCTACACATTTATAGCAATATATATCCAGTAATGTTTTATTCTAAAAAAACAAAAACAATGCTAACATAAAATTGGGAATGAAAATGGAGATGTGACAAAGAGACATCAACCTGCACAAAGTGCAAACAACAGCCGAAGGCCACTAAGACGTCTTCAAAGCAGCAAGAAAATCCCGCACCCAGCGGTGGTCTTCAGCTGGCCCCTTAATGAAATTGTGCACTAGTTCAGTAAAAATGAACGTCACACTAAACTTCAAAACATATATAAGAACTAAAATTAAAAATAAGAATAATATTGACAGATTGTTCTCAAACGGTGTTAACTTGATTAACTTTAGGAACAAGCCTATGCAAAGTATAAATTTACGGACACTTGAGTGGGTTACCCTGTACAAATGTTCTTACAAGAATTCTACATTTACATCACAACCATTCTAATCATACTTTATTTTGTAAATTAACGACAGAATTTAGTAAAAGTTTTATTTATATTTAGTTTAACGAAATCACATATTAATAATTCACCAGTTATACAAATTCGTTCAATGAATTTAGAAACTTCAGACACGGACGTAAATATACACAACGTTACAAAAAGGTAAAGGAAATTCACCTTCCAAAAGTAGAAATTTAAATAGGAAAAAGGCTACATGTAGCATAAAATATAATATTTGAACTGCAATTTAATAGCAATAGTATATAGTAACAAACAGTGGTTTTATATATATTTTGTTATTAAAGAAGGATACAAGATGATACCTCATTTAGACTTTTCTAAATGAACAATCATGTGTCGTATTCTAGAAATTTATTACATTGTCATGAATCATATAAATTGTTTTGTTGGCCATATGTTTTCGTTATTTGTGGAATGGTTTGTTTGATAGCATGCTTGCCTTTTATGAAAACTACCAAAATAGTTATCAACAATGGGCAAATTCGGCTGTTGTCTCCTCTTTGGTCGGGTTGTTGTCTCTTTGACACATTCCTCATTTCCATTCTCAATTTTAGAATCTATATAGTAGTATATCAAATGTAAAAATGTCAAGTTTTGTCCCTCTCTCAATATTTTTTCGTTTACACTATTTTTTTATTAGTTCATTTCTGTCTGTAATAGATATCAAAAGCAAGCCCAGCATGAAATTATTTATACGTACATGAACTATGAGGCCATGAAATGAACACTTTATCATAAAATATCAATGCCAGGAATCTGACTTTCATTGATCAAAAATATTTTGAGAATTGAAAGATCAAAAGTTGGACAGTTTACGTTTTTAAAGATGTAATGGGTACAATCCTGCCTGCAGTTGTAGTTTATAGTGCATTTGCTCTGTGACTACTCCGTGTATTGTAGAATTCTCAGACAGTTCGGCGATATTCAATATGCTTTCTAGATCATATAAGTAGTCAAACCTACATGGGGATATTTCTATGTCTTGATTTGGACAAAGGTTGTTTTATTTCGTTGGACACTTAAATTCGTGGATAAAGTCATCCACGAAAACAACGAAAATTGGTACCCCACAAATAAAAGTACTCCACAGTAAACCAAAACTAACCTTCTTCTATACAGTTAAACAATACTGTCCATTCTCCGTGGTACGTACAGACAGCATACGGACGTCCTATCAAAGCAAACCCGTCATTGCATTTAAATTTATTTCCAGTTCCAAGATTTTTATATAAGCCAAATGTTTCTATGCTCACAGCTTCATATATATCTGGCAACAAAGTTTCACAGTCTGTAAGACGTAGAAAATTGTACATATTTCTTCACCTGATTGACAGAATAAAATGTTTATAGCACTGAAAAGTATGTTTCACGGAATCAAGCCATTTCTTTTCTTGTTCATTAACCGTTAACGTCTATGACAGGTGTGTCTGCATTGTTAATGAATCTTCAATAGGGCTCTTCATGGTTAGTTCGGCCATATTGGATAGGGGCAGATTTTCATAATGGAGGTGAAAATAGTGTGATAAATACGGGAAAACATCATTAAAACAGAGCAGTTGCTTGGAAACACACATAGGATTTCCCATACTTTCATACTATTTCCACCTCTATCTAAAAAATCTGCCCGCTATCCAATATGGCCGAACTAACCGCGAAGAGCCCTATTTATATGCATGTTACGTGTGAATTTCGGTTTCATGTCATACATGTTAAAGAACCCTTGCAACAACTCTTTCACGGGTCAGTGGTTGGTTTGTTTCTACTCCGACGCAAGATATCCTGATTTTTTAGTCACATCAATATGCTGAGCATACCTAGCAAGTCTTGTGATATTTTTTCTCGTTCTAAATATGAAAATCCATTGTGGATAGTTATCATAGTTTTCAAAGTCTTTCGAAGAATTAACAAGGAACATAACTGTGTAATTGAATCTTTATTTCACACATGTTTAAGAACATTTCGGACGTTGTGAAAATTAATGATAGAAGTAGAAGCATATTACCAATTTAAGTATAAATTGCTAATCACAGGGGTCAAATTTATGAAAAAATTGCATCATAGAAAATAGGATTAGAATTGTGGTTGCCAGTCGCACATTTCATTTACAAAAAACGCATGCATTAGTGATGGCCGAATCCAAAAAAAAAACGACTACAGAAAGTCCAAAATTGGTGACAGACTGAAGCTGCAGTTTAATTTACCTATTGTTACATAATTGTTTATATAAATTTTAGGTCCTCCAAATAATGGGACATTAAAATTATCAACAGAGCACAACTAAGTCTTTTGACAAACGTATATAACAATATGGAAGACAAACTCACTCGGAAGCTCGCGACAACGTATGTGTGTGTGTGCGTTCCTTTTATCTCAATACGAGAACCATCGATCATTTTGTTAGGCATTGATAATTCTGACAACGTTTAAACCCTCTGCATTTGTTTGCACCTGTCCGAAGTCAGGAACCTGTTGTTCTGTGTTTGTCGTTTGTTGTTGTGGTTCATAAGTGTTTTTCGTTTTTTTTTTATATAGATTAGGTCGTTGGTTTTCATGTTTGAATGGTTTTACACTAGTAATTTTGGGGCACTTTATAGCTTACTGTTCGGTGTGAGCCAAGGCTCTGTGTTGAATGCCGTACTTTAACCTATAATGGTTTACTTTTACAAACTGTTGTCTCATTGGCACTCATACCACATCTTATATCTATGTCTTGAAAAATTGAATCAACAATAAATTGGTTAACTACAGCGACAATATAGAAATAAAATGAGTACTACAATGTTGTAATGTGAATGTTTTATCTGCAATGAATCGTTTTAAGAGAAGGGTATGATAATGCCACGTGTCACTGAGCATCTTGTATTTGACTTTTGACATTTGAGATTTAAATTGTATCATAATGCTATCACAATACATTGTTCAGTCGGCATGATATATATCAGTATTAATGTATGGATTGTTGTCATATTTGGTTTTGAATTTTGAATTTGAATTATGAAAAACTTGAAACAAGTGTTATTGTTTTGTCTTTCATTTCGCAGTTTTTATTTGTTGACTATTTATTATTCTATAAACCCTATTCAGACCCATATCTATCTATGCATTGACTGGTATGTGTGAACTTTATTCAATAACGTCAGGAACGATAACTCGTGGCGTAACGTTATTCGGTATCGTGTTACCCTTAAGTGTCATTTTTAATCTTCCTATATATTTATGATGAATCCATTTTTTTAAGGGACAGCCACATTAGGCAATGTTTGAAAATGGGCTGATTAATTAATTGCCTCTTATCAAACCTTTCAGCATTAACTGTATTTAAACTTACAAGCAGCAATACACATGACTCCCCCATTACCATCTTTACCACACTTTCTTCCTGCTGTACAATTGTGGTCAGCGCAAACTCCTGCAAGTGACTTGCAGAAACAACGATATACAATTATGGCTTACAAAATTTTAATCCTGGTATCCTGGTATATATGATAAGATTTAAAATCATTGGGTCAATGCTACTGCTTGTGGAGGTTTCTCCACGAGGGTATCACCATATCAGTAGTCATCATTGATATAATCATTAACTATTTATAAAACTTTGAATTTTTCAAAATATTATGGATTTTCTACCTCATGAGTAGATTACCTGAGCTGTATTTGACAAAATATTTCGGAGTTTTGTTCCTCAATGCTCACATTCTTGCTTTATTCATCCTTTTTGACTTTTTGAATTAAGTGTCACTGATGAGTCTTTTGTACACGAAACGCAGTCTGTCGTTCACATTTTATTCATTGTTTTTGCCATGGTGTTCTATGTTTGTTTTCGACTATGAGTTTGAATGTCCCTTTAGTAATTTTCACGATACTTATGACACAATATGAAATCTTACCTTTGGCCAAGTTGATATTTCACTATAAATCAAATGCAACCTTCTTCATCTTCCAATGTTCCATTAATCATTTCTCCTAAGACGTCACAAAGATCCCAGTTCTTCCGATAATTAATGGCAATACATTGTGATGTTATGAAACATTCTTGGACACATTTGAGTAAAGTTATTTGCTGTATTCTACGTAAGATGTTAGTTTGCTGACTTTTCCTAAGTTGTAAGTGTTCCATGATAGTGATGTCATTTGGGTGCTTACATTCAAAATCGTTATCGTAACAAACATCTTCTAAGAATGCCTCACAATGTCCAACGAAATTTAAAACCAGCAAAATTACAGGGTATGATCCAAACAAAATGTCCATGTCGTCATTCCTCCTTGAAATAATCAGTTTTAAGCTTTTGTCAACGATTACAGAACTTTGTAACGCTTCTATACCGATGGCTGACAATTATTGACGACTATTCCGTAGCTTATTTAAATTTCTGTCCTACATACAAAAACATAGGTTAAACCGTCGAGAATAATTTTCATTAACTTCGTGTTTCCATGACTTGATGGATAACTGGATGTTAAACCCTTAGAGGTAATATTCAAATGCATCAATGAATAAAACTGTGTTTTGAACTGGATCTTAACGCTATATATAGGCTACAGGTTACAGACAATCGAAAGTCGTCTTTTCCCCCACAAAAAAATGTTTAAAATACAGTGAACCATTTTTTTTTTATCTTAATGCAAATGCCGTGTGGTTATAATATAAACAGCAAGAAGTGTTGTTCCTCATAGAAATGATGAACGGTTCAATGGAGAATGCGTACATACCTTACAAATGCTAGTTCTTACGTTATAAATCGATTGCTTTTATACTGCTTAGAACATTTCATAATTCAATGCCTCTTGACTTCAAACATAAATTATGCATATTCTATACAGAAAAAAACAATTTTACTAATTAAAACATATTATGAAATCAGATTATGATATAAGAATCCAGTAAAAACAGTTTCTAGTCAAGTTAAAATAACGCACCATCATCATCACTGAGGGTTGTTGCATATAGGGGTTTAAGAAGTGAGGATGTGGTATATAGGCGCTACAAAAGTGGAATCTCAGAAAAAGAAGAACAAAAGTTAGTAAGTGGGAAACAGTTACAAAAAAAGCGGGATTTGTGGCTTGTATTTTGATACAATCGTTACTTGAGTTTATTACTAATTTTGAATTTGAACAAATGTCTTATGACGTGTATACATAACGAACACATTAAGCGCTTGATACACAACTAAGAGCGTATGCATATTAATCGAATTATTATAAATAATAAAAAAAAAGTAAACTCAGGCTTACAATCGGTACAATTTGAAAGGGAAATATTGTTTTATGTTTTTTTACACAACAAATTCATCAAAAAGCATTAAATTTCCCTCAAAAATTGCTCCGATTGTGTGTTTGATTTGACACATTTTATTGCATTTGATTCGTTCAGAGGGTCAATAAGTTACTGTATATGTATTCAAATCCTACTGGAAAAACATTACGAAACAGTCTAGATCATCTAAGTGTCATGTGTACTATTGTTTTTCTGTTTGTCTTTTTCATTTTTAGCCATGGCGTTGTCAGTTTGTTTTGGATTTATGAGTTTGACTGTCCCTTTGGTATCTTTCGTCCCTCTTTTAAATAGTTTGCAACAATTTTTACATATTTTCATTAGATGAAAAAGCTATCAAGCATTACATGCTGCTGAAGAGGGCATTTCGTTTATCTCAAAGTAACATAAATATTTTTCTCAAATGTTTCATTTAAGGACATTGCTTACCATAATGAAATAGTCCATACCCTAAAGACAACACATCAATAGATCTACTTCTTGAAAATTTGGTTTTTGTAAGCGATATCCCTCTTATTATGTTATTTTTGTTATTCTCGTGAGATTTTGTCTGATGCTTGGTCCGTTTCTGTTTGTGTTTCATTGTAGTGTTGTGTCGTTGTTCTCCTCTTATATTTAATGCGTTTCCCTCAGTTTTAGTTTGTTACTCCGATTTTGTTTTTTTGTCCATGGATTTATGAGTTTGAACAGCGGTATACTACTGTTGCCTTTATTTATATATATGTGGTTTTGGATAAATACTCAAAATGTGTCAAAATATATAAAATTTCGGTTCTGGGCTTTCTTCTTGCGTTTATATTCACATGATTCAGAAGATCTATTTAGAACTGTGTCGTACTAAACTTGAAATTGAAAATATACACAGTGGGCTGCGATGTTGTGAATTCAAGTAAAGATTAAAAGACTTTTTCGATCATGGCTGTGCAACAAATTCACGGGAAATAAGTACTAAACATTCCTAATGTTTCCATTTGTAACACAGACTTTAATCTACAATTATTTGCAAATGACAACTATATGAGCCAGTAAAAGACAAAAAAAAATTAACACAGTATTAAGACTATAGTAATAATTACAAAGTTTGAAAAATGAAAGCAAAATATTGTATATGAATAACATTCTGCACCAAAATAATGGCTACCAGTATAGAAACTTATCGTTCGTCTCATTTATACAGATTTTGAATATTGAAAAGGCATTCAATTTTTCATTTTTTTGTACACTGTTGTGAGAAAGAGAACATCAACCATGCATATTAGTAAAGCACATACAGATTTAACCTAATAGTATGTAGATCTGAGTTATGCTGCTTTGTTCGACGAATGTCACTTTAAGGTAGCACAGTACAAAGATTTTTTCACTCCCAATCAGACAACTTTAAACTGATGTAATTCCACTCATCCTTCTTTAAATTTCATAAATGAGGTACCAAAAGAAAGAAGAATGATTAATCTTTCAAATTGTGATAATTTCATTTCATTATGACATAATTATTACATGATTAATTGTTATGTAATTAGTTGCTATATTGTGATGTCCACACTTGAATGATTTTAGCGTCTTCGTTCTTCATAGCATCCCAAAATATTTTATAGATTCTTGTACAACACAGCTTGACCTCCAAAACCGTGTCTCAGATTTCCAAAAACATCAATAGAACAAATTTTATACCCAATTGAATTTAGTGATCTCTTATGAATTGATGTTGCAAACTTCATTGAAGATTTATGAGAGAATGGAATACAATAGGAAAAATCTGAGACACAGTTTTAGAGGTCAAGCTGTGTTGTGCAATAATCCATAAAATATTTTGGGATGCTATCAATAACAAAGAAGCTAAATTCATTCAAGTATGGACATCACAATATAGCAACTAATTACATAACAATTAATCATGTAATAATTATGTCATAATGAAATTATCACAATTTGAAAGATTAATCATTTGTTTTTCTTTTGGTACCTCATTTATAAAATTTAAAGAAGGATGAGTGTAATAACATCAGTTTAAAGATGTCTGAGAGTGGGGATGAAAAATCTTTGTATTATGCTGCCTTAAACAACTAAATATGAAAAACTATAGAAAATCACCAAAAAATCGTCGGCTCAATCCGTCTCAACATATTTTTACAAATCTTGAGCATGATGCAACGTTAATCCGAAAGAATGCTGTTTTATGCGATCAGCATAGTCGAACTACTCTCAAATAAACACCTAACAGACGTGTATCGGCAATTTTCTAGTAATATGAGATCATCCTATGGTTTTACACAAACTGAAAAGTATGAATGGTTCTCAAACAATGCCTCATTACTTAGATTGCAGGCCGTCTGCGGACCTGTTGTTTATAGCGAATACCTCAGACAGTGAAATCCATCATTTGGAAGACAAGAAGAGTGTGATTAAAAAGATAATTTCTAAATTACCAATTTGTTCAAACGACATTCAAGTATCTGTTATAAATTACAGTTTTGAGGCACGTGTAGCTTTTTATTTTACGAAACATGCCAACTTATCAACCCTGAATTCTGAAATCCAAAACATATCCAGCGAAAAGGGTGTAAACTTTACTGATAATGCTCTAAATAAGGCAAGAGATGTAAATATCTATAATACTAAAATTACGAGGTCCAATTTGTCAGCCGTCATCACGTAAAAACGACGAATCAAAGAATTCAGCTTTATATATAACTAATATAGTACAAAGGTGTAGATTAAAAATTACACCACTCCAAGCCCTTTTGTTTTCCACGTAATTAATATTGCCAATAATTAAGAAGTTCCGGGTCGAGTCCGAATCCGATTCCAATAGTATATTCACCTGTTACCTATTACCTTATCTGAATGTTCCGCATCTAAAAGGTGCACCACCAAACGGTGTATTTAGGATTATGCTATATACACGGATCATAATCACAGGGTTGACACTACTAAATTCAATCATTGTCAAATTGTTACCTATTGTAGTATTTTAATCAGTAAGACTTTCTAAGATAACAATACGAATACTGAAAATCTGGACTAAAAATAAGGTGTATATAGGAACCGTTTTCAATTTGTTAGCGGGCATGACATAAAACAGTGAATCAAAGAATTCAACTTTATTTATAACTAACATAGGACAATGCTGTTGATTAAAAAATACTCCGTTCCAGGACCTTTTGTTATCCAAATAATTAATATTACCAATAATTGATAAGTTCCAGTTCGACGGGTTCAAACAGAAAGATTTGAAAGCAGAGAAAACTGTGTATCTTATAATCGGCATGACTTTATCAGATAAAAAATAATACTATTATAAGGCTTGCGCATAGTTATATTCTTTAATTCAGTCACGGACCCGCGATATTACGGGTGTGTTCTACTAAGTACAAAATGATATACTGGTAGCCGATATCAAAGACAATATTGGATACAAGTTCAAATGATAAGTAAGGATTGAACAAGTTTAAAGATAAATTAGACATCATAAAAAATGATAATCAGTAATCAAAATAGCTTTGTTTGAAAAGACGAGAAATACTTCAGAATTTCATTTACACCAGACTCAAGCGGGTGAACAATAAGATGCATCAGGCTAGCGAACAGTGTGCCAGCGAACAATAAGAAAACGCGCCAACCTGATCATGCCTAACAGCCGAAGACTTACAATAACTTGAAACGTCCTTTGAAATCTGATGACAATTATTTCCAATTACTGATGCATTGTTATGGAATGAGAATGAGATGTAATTGGCAGTATGTAATTGAGGATACATTAGACTAAAGCGAAAAGCAATTTATCAGTTTTCTACCAAACTGAAATAAGTATGACGGCTGTATCTCATTTCAAGACTAGTGCCATTCGATGAAATTGTTTACTAGAAACTCGACCACATTTCAGGACCAAAAATAATATATGAAACATGCAGCATAAAGCAATATAACAATGTTCATGTACTCTCATACGTCAACTTTCTCAACAGAAAACTAAATTTATAAGAGAAATAAGAATCGAATAACCATAGAGAAAAGTTCGATCAGATGTGACAAAATGGTAACATATTTTGCATCTGTTAAACGATTACAAAGTGACAACCAGTAGCAAGTGTTGATACCAGGAACAAGATAAAACTGTTTTTAAAAACCAGAGGCACGCACTGTAACGAACAACCAACGCATGATTTTATTTAGAGTTGCTCACCTGCTTTTTTCAGTTCTAAATATGTTTCCATACTATGTAATATCTTATTAATCAATTGTTCTGGCTGTAATCTTAGATTTATATGATACATCAAATAGTTCAAGTCGGGTCAATTGAGCATGCGCACATACCTTTCAAATGCAAGTTATTACGTTATAAATCGATTGCTTTTATACTGTTTAGAACATTAATTTCATATTTCAATGCCTCCTGACTTCAAACATAAATTATGCATATTCTATACAAAAAAACCCAGTTTTACTAATAAAACATATTATAAATTCAGATTATGACATAAGAATCCAGTTAAATCAGTTACCAATTAAGTTAAATTTCCGCATCAAGAGGGTTGTGGCATATAGGAGTTAAAAAAGTAAGGATGTCGGATATAGACGGTACAAAAGTAGAATCCAATAAAAAGAAAAAAAAAGTTTGTGAGTAGGAAACAATTACAGAAATCAGGATTTGTGGTATGCATTTTGATACAATCGTTATTTACGTTAGAATCTATTTACACTACTGGGTCGATACCACTGCTTGTGAACATTAAGTCCCCGAGGGTATCACCAGTCCATTAGTCATCACTTCGCTGTTGACCTGAATTTCAATTATATGGTCATTATTAACTGTTTGCAAAAGTATTTCGAAATACTAAGGATTTTCTTATTCCAGGCATATATAATCTTAGCCGTATCTGGCACAACTTTTCTGGAATTGTGGGTTCGCAATGCTCTTAAACTTTATAACTAATTGGCTTTCTAGCTATTTTTTATCTAAGCGTGATTAATGAGACTTATGTAGACGAAAATCGCGTCCGGCGTATCCAACTATAAGCCAAGATCCTTTGATAACTAATTTTATATATATATATAAAAAACAACTGTTCTGACGAGTTTAACATAACGATCACAATAAACGTTTGATACACAAATCGTATCTATATCACATAGTATATAGATCTGAGTTATGCCGCTTTGTTCGACAAATATCACTTTGAACAACTAACCCTCACGAACGATGAAAAATCACCAAAAAAAATATCGGCTCAATCCGCCTCAACATATCTTTATAGATGCCACTGCTGGTTGCGATTTATTCCCTCAAGGGTATCATCAGCCCAGTAGTCAGTATTTCTGTGTTGACTTGAGTTATCATTGATATGTTCATAATAAGAAATTAACTATTAACAAAACTTTTAATTTTTAAAATACTACGGTTTTTCCACCTAAAGAATAGATTACCCTAGCTTTATTTGACAAAACGTTTAAGAATTTTTGGTCCTCAATGCTCTTCAACTTGGTACTTTATTTGGCCTTTTAAACATTTTTTTTTATTCGAGCGTCACTGATGAGTCTTTTGTAGATGAAAAGCGTGTCTGGCGTTAGTGTAAAATTTTAGTCCTGGTATCTATGATAAATATATTTACAAAACCAGAAAGAATTTTAGAGCATACTTATCGAGAAAGAATAAACTGTCAAATAAACACGTGCAATTGTTTAGCAATATGCGGTATCCTATGGTTTTACACAAACTGAAAAGTAAACTGAAAAGTATGAATGGTTTTCTCAAACAATGCCTCATTACTTATATTGCAGGCCGTCTGCGGACCAGCTGTTCACAGAGAATTTCTCAGACAGTAAAATTCATAATTTGGAAGATACGAATTGTGTGATTAAAAAGCCACTAATGGTTCAATCGACTTTCAAGTATCAGTTTTTACTGAAAATTTTTAGGCACGTGAAGCTGTGGTTTTGCGAAACATGCCAACTTATAAACCCTGACCTCTAATATCAAAGAGAAAAGGGTGTAATCTTTACTGCTAAGGTTCTAAAGAATATAAGAGATGTAAGCATAAGTCTAAAATGATATACTAGTAGCTGATATGAAATCACTGACGTTACGTTTACAATATAGGATACAAGTTCAAATCATAAGTAAGCATCGAACAAAAGATCAATCAGACATAGAGTAGTCTAGTTGGCCAAACGATGAAAAGAAGAGCTCCAAGCGATTATACAGGAAGGCTCCGAGCGATTGTACAGTAAACTTGCAAGCGATTGTACAGTAAATAAAAATATCCGACATGGAGAAAATGAAAATATGTAGATTTCTACTGGGACAATGGCTTTCAGACAGGTAAGACTATATATCAGAAGAGGTACATGTGAAAATTCAGGTAGCAAACATTGATTTTTCGATGTTTACTTGACATTTTTGATCGCTGTTGTGTGACAATTTTGATGGTTTTACACCTAGCTCCACCATTCTAAGGAAAACGTTTAGATGCATACATATTATTATTTTATTGGTTCATATTTACATAAAGAATGTTTTAGCTACCAAAACTTGAAGCAGAAACGTTATATAGTAACATAAGAGTTTATTTTGCAAGGGTCGGAGCCCCGCTTGACAGTCTCCCGAATGACCAAATTACTAGAAAACCGTACAGTTCCGTTCCCACACTGTGATGACGACCCAAAAGTTAGTAGTTCACAGTTGGAGATAATTGATGAGCTAAAATTCTGAAAGGTTTTGATAATTACAGTTAAACTTATCAATTCCTGGGGTAGAAAACAGAGATGTTTTAGATACATAGTAACACAACTTTCAAAATCTGGGTGTTCAGGTTAAAGCAATAAAGTCAATTATGTTTTTTTAAAACTTTTATTTCAACTAGAAAGGAAATTAAAAAAAAAAAAACACATAATGCTGAGGAATACATAAAAGAAAGATAATCATATCAGTACTAACTGACATAACGAAACACTTGAATGTCATGTTACAATACTATAATTACTATATTGTTGTTTCCATTGTTAATATTTGGTCCAAAGAAAAACTATATATTCTCGGTGTATGGTGTTTCATACCAAGTTCATATATATGTCGTTTAACATACTGACTATAATAACAAAACAACAAACAGAGTACTAGTTATGCTAGGATAAAGCACAATGCTATTCAGCAAAATAAGGAGAAAAAAAATAGTAAAAGCAAACATTAAAAATAAGGAAATAAGGAAAGTACTGACTTCTGAGATGATGATACATCTAGCGAATAGGAAGAATATGACTAGTGTTTTCAAGTTCAGTAACATACGGATATGTCTATATTTCAGTTAAAAAGGCATATGAAGAGTTTTTTTTTATTCATTTAGGTTTTTAGTCACTGTTAACTTTGATTTCAATAGATTTCCAAATAGTTCACACCAAAATAAATGACGTATTTATATAAGACGAGCCTTCATTTGACAGCATCGACATTTCGTATACGAGGTTTTTATTATACTAGAAAATATTATCAAACTCCAAGTAGTAAATAGTAAGTGAAGTGATTTATTTTGTTTCCAAAGATAGCTAACTTCGTATATTTTTTTTTATATTTTGGAGGTCACTAACATTTTTTGTTTTCTTTTAAAACATTTCCGAATGTTTATTGTTTTCATTGTGTGGTATGGGTGCCTAAATATTTTGCTATGCTTTAGATATGACAGTGAATTGAAGCAATTCCTACCGTTATAAAATGTTTTCTTGTCGCTAAAAATGAACAAAATGTTAATTCTATTCTTCTTAAATATAACATTTAGAACCAGGTTTAATCCACCATTTTCTGCATAAAAATGAATGCATCAAGTGAGGTTTATAACAGTTATTATCCATTCGTTTGATGTATTTGAGCTTTTGATTTTGCAATTTGATTAGTGACTTTCCTTTTTGAAAATTCTTTTTGTGATTTTACTTTTAGATAATATTATACTAAATAATTGTTAAATGACTAAAGCAAAATAAACCATCGATAATAGTGTGCTTACAACGACAACTTTACACTGTTTTACGGTTTTCAAACGATTTAAATGATTCGAACCGCACTACATGTCAAATCTCATCTGCCATATATACCAAACATGCGATATAAAACAAGGACATACTGTAAACCATCAAGAATAAAAAAAACTGTAAACATTTAAAAACAATAATCTTTCATTATAATTGTAAAAAAGAGATTTTTTTGTAACCATGTGATAACGTCAGGTGATCAAAGTTTCTTTATCATTAGTCTTGTTGATTTTAGAGAATAATGGTGTCCTTTCCATTCATACCATATGACCCCATCAGCAAAAGAGGTAATTCTCCCAGATAAGTAAGCTCCATTTAGATTAGAATAATGACACACCTGGTACCACCATGCTCCTTTATACTTAACTGCACAACTTTCAGGATCTATATCATTATCTCTGTCGTACGTAGAAAACATTTGTCCGTTATGGTATGCGAGGCTATCTCCTAAAGAAACAACCACACATATTATTTAATAGATATAAGAAAGAAGATGTGTCACAATTTGTAAAAGTAAACCATTATAGATCAAAGTACAGTCTTTAACACGTATACATGTATATAAAAAAAATGTTATTTTATGCCTTAAAGCAAGCTATAAAGGGCTCCAAAAATGATAAGTCATCATAAGTGTTAAACCGTTCACACGGGAAAATCAACGTTCAAATGTATATGAATAAAGAAAAACGAAAACACTTATGAACCACACCAATAAACGACAACTACTGAAAATCATATTGCATGTTTCTGTTTCATTTTCCTACAGTCGGATTTTTTTTACCGGAATTTGACACAATAACTTTTCATATTAATTGAGAAATATAATCAAGAAAATTAGTTCAGCACTGGTTTCAGTAACGATAGCGACGAAATAGTATGTACAAGTATTCCAAAAGAATTGTCTATATCGTGTATCTATTCATTAGAATAGAATGTGAATTATATCGTGTTTAAAATAACATGGCATAACATGTTAATATAACTCATTCTTGCAATGTAACTAATTGACAAATTAATGGCTCATTCTTGACGTGCACATGATTTGATGTGAATTCTTAACACTTTTCACTCGGCAAACACTTCTTTAAAAGTGCTAGTCGACGAGGTAAAAGTTTACAGAGAAACGTCGCCCTACTCTGACTAACAATTCTCATTAAATCTCTGGTCTGGCCCGACCATGGATCAAACCCATAAATGATCTTTTGGTGTTTAATGTCACTTCCCACCCTATTTCGCTATTTCGTGGTGGTCAGTTTTTCTAGAAGAGGAAGAGACCAGAGAGAACCATCACACTTTCTTAGAAAAACTGACAATCCATGTCAATTTAGAATGGAGTCAACCTCATTGTGGACAGGCTAGTGATACAGTAGTTTGACTACGTAGACCACTTAGCCATGGATGCCACTTAAATCCACTCCTTCCTCCACTCGGTGAAAAAAAGAATAAATAGAATAATAGGGGGATAGAATAAAAATAGAGAATACTAGATAAAAAAAAAAAAATAGTGAAAATAACTCTGTCAAATGTAAAAAAAAACATTCCCCTTTTATGATATGGGAATGTGTCTCCTTTAAAGAAACTCTATAAAATTCCAGCATGAGTCTGTTCCAATTTTACATATTTAATGGAATTTGACAGTGAGAAACATTTTGAACTTTTTGGCTCCGTTAGGTTATTCTATTTATAATGGTTTTCCAAAAAATAAACAAGTTAGTTAGAACACAGGGTCATCGAACATATTTTATATCCTAAATGATGATTGTGGTCAAGTCTAATTAAATTTAGCTTATTTTTTGGATTCAGAGGAGAATAAATGATAAAAGTAAACGAACAATGGAACCCATGTGATGAGGAAAAATCACTTGACCAATTTGGCCAGCAGATATTAAAAAGAAAGGTATATAGTGATTACTTTTCTTGTTATAGTGTAAGCAAAAAGAAAGAGATAATCAGTGGCTAACCAATGGCAACATGGCGACTAAATTTTGTGTTTTTAATTGCTTTTATTTCATACATGAAATTTGTCACACACATGCACTGCCCCAGCAGGCCCTCAACGTTGAATAAACGTTGAAATGAGGTTGACATGTGATCAACGTATATTCAACGTTGAAACAACGTAACATTTTCAACGTTGAGAAATAAACAAATATTCAACGTTGAATTAACGTTGACCATTTCAACGTTGATTCAATATTGAATCAACGTTAACTTATTTACTCATTGGGTAGGCCTATATGAAAAAAAGCATTATCAAATGGTAATACATGCATAACCGTAGTAGTATACACTTATAAAGAAAAGAATATTATAGAATTTTCGTTTTCACATTGATAAAACAGTATATTACCAACTATTGATCACTATTTCAACTTGAGTTGTGTCACGTTATGAGAAAAAAGGGGAGTAAGTCGTATTATACTGAATTTCTAGGGAATAAGAAATATAAGTTATTTATTTTATTTCACATAATGTTAATTGGAACATAAGGATAATATGTAAAGAAATTTGAAATAGCAAGTTGATCACGATTTCTTTCATTCATATTTTCGCGGGATTTGAACAGGAAGTTGGATTGCCCATTTTTTAAACCCTCACCTTTCCTGTATTTCAAAAAGAATAACAAAGAACGAGGTTGCAGAGAAACTTTCCGTTTATCACGTATATTTATGGTATGAAGATGTTTGTATGTGGCTATCACAGTTTTCCATATTTATGAATTGTGTTTAGAAACTCTGAACTAGTATCCATATTGCACAATCAGAGAAAAATATAACGTCAACATTCATTGAAAACAGATCAGAACACATGGAAGAGCCATTATATATATATAATTTTCTTCAGTTATACTATTTTTAAGAGCATTTAATGCGAAAAGCATATTTAGTTTCATATTAAAGTTAAGGTTAAAATTGATACATTTATTATGCTTAAAGATTCAAAAAAGAAAAAAAGGGGGGATAAGCAAGTGTTTATATTATTGTGCTCAGGTAAATTTCCCAACATGTTTACTTTATACTATATATATGCGATTCGTTTAGTTTAACATTAGGGCTTGGTTAACCACATACTTTTTGAGATTATAAATTATAAATTTCAACTGGACAACAAAGTATTGAATTTGAACGATCATGTGATGAACATTGATAATTACTTATTTTTACAAAATCATTAAATAATTCAAAAAAATAGTATTATTTCACGCTATGTCTATGAGAGGACAACTATAGAACATGTTCATTGATAACTTTTCACCTAATCAATCATTCTACAAAAGTCATTCTATTTTAATTACTTTTTAAAACGAGTCAGTCTGACACTTGTGATATCTGATCTTCAGGTGATCTCTGACGCCTGTTTACATTAATGTGTATGTAACCTGGCGCTGAATGTTAGCAGTCCATTATCATGAACATGCATTATTTTTTTTACAGTTTCTTGTCAAACAAATCAATAGCTGAAATGCATCAAGTGGAGCAAAATCAAAAATCAGTTTTGGGAATGCCAGTCATGCCAGTCTTTAAAATCATCAAAGGTAGGTTTTTTGTCTGTATAACTTTATACAATTTGTGTTCAAAGATTAATCTGTTGTATATTCTAATTTTGTTAACCTTACATACAAAAAATGTACCATATATTATATTACATGTATGTTTGTCTTTATATCTGAACTATTCTAGTAAAGCTTCTTTTTTCATGTTAATGGACTTGGGCAGTCATCAATAAAAAAAAACAACATCATAGGTAAAGTGTTTTCATTGTTATAGTTAAGCCCGAAGTCTTACAAAACTCAGGTTGGAGCTTCTTCGTTAACAAAAAACTAACAATAGTATACATTAATGTATATATTTTTTATTTATGAAACCTTATTAAAATATGTGCTTTGTCGTTATGGTTTCGTTATGGTTTTATTTATTTTCTATGCTTCTAGGAACAAATTGAAAGATGCTCAAATTTAAGATATCTTTTCACGACATACAATTTATATTTATTATAATCTGATTTTTTCCAGAGGTTAAATATACTGCAAAAGTATAATAAAGATGTCATTTGGAAATACACATCTGATAAAGACCCCTCCTGCTTAAAGTCTACCGCAGAAAGATCTCGAAGTGGTGGAAGAATGATGACATGCAATAAGGACAAACAGAGACAAAGATAACAAATGAATTTATAAAATAAATATTGTATCAAAAGAAATATGATTGTATTACTTAATTTGATATTGTTCCTGACTCCTGAGTCGGTATTCATTTAATGGTTTATACCAATTATTGGTGTGAGGGTAATATTTATATTTATACATAAATATCATATATTTGTATATATAATCAAGGACCTTTGGTTTTTGTGGAGATTTGTCTGCCAGTGAGTGGTTAGCAGTCATGCAGCATTTTCTTATTGTAATAAGTATTGCGATCATCCTGAACACAAGTTGGACCTTATTATGTCTTCATGCTTCTTGGGATATACTTCTTTTAAGAAGGGCTTAACATTTTTTTGTCGTTAAATAAAAACTACTTTCAACTTGTGAGAATTGTTTAGAACTATATATATTCAACATCTTCTTTCCTTTCTGTTTGGAGATCCTTAGATATGACATGCATGTTTGTCTTTATATCTGAACTATTCCAGTAAAGCTTCTTTTTTCATGTTAATGGACTTGGGCAGTCATCAATAAAAAAAACCAACATCATAGGTAAAGTATTTTCATTGTTATAGTTAAGCCCGAAGTCTTACAAAACTCAGGTTGGAGCTTCTTCGTTAACAAAACTATCTGAACTATTTTAGTAAAGCTTCTTTTTTCATGTTAATGGACTTGGGCAGTCATCAATAAAAAAACAATATCATAGGTAAAGTGTTTTCATTGTTATAGTTAAGCCCGAAGTCTTACAAAACTCAGGTTGGAGCTTCTTCGTTTTCTTATACTCGCAAAAAGTGGTCAGTTTCGGATAAATTTTTAGTTTAAAATGCTGCAACCCTTATACTTAAATCACTTAAATACTTTCTGTTTTCGTTACATGGTATAATTAATATATAAGCTATAGTATAAGTACTATTTCAACCACAACATTTCTGTGGTGTCGGGGATGTTGTTTCAGTAACAGTTGATGTATTTATTTAGATGTTTCCCATTTAGCTTATCTATTTGGTTTATATGTGTCTTGGTGAGAGAAAAACACATTAAAAAAAGTGTATACTCAGGCTGCCTACCATCTAACAAAAGCAAAAATTTGGAGAGCAGGTAAAAGTGTGTATTTAGCTTAATAACAAATTTCATTAATATACTTTCAACTACTATTCAACCTTGATTTAACGTTGAATGGATGTTGAAACTTCAACGTTGAAATGTCAACGTTGATTTTGAAATGTCAACGTTGATTCAAATTTTCAAAATCAAACATAAATTTGACATTGTTTCAACGTTGAATCAACGTTGAGTGCCTGCTTGGGCTCTAATCGCTTTAATCAGAGTAAAACATATCGAGATAAAACACATAATAATTATTTTTTCGACAAAAAAGTGGTCAGTTTCGGATACATTTTTAGTTTAAAATGCTGCAATCCTTATACTTAAATCACTTAAACACTTTCTGTTTTCGTTACATGGTATAATTGATATATAAGCTATAGTATAAGTACTATTTCAACCACAAAAAAAAGAAGACTGGAACAATTTGATTATTAATGTTAAATTACCCAATACAATACGTTATCTAGTGTACCCTGTAAACACACGAAATTTAAAAAAATATTAACCACAGTATTATTACGACGATAGTCATGATAGTAAAAAATAATGATTTTCCTATAGTTTGTAAAAATAAATACGTTTTCTTAAACTCGTAAACTAGAGGACGTTTTAGACGCGAGGATTGCCACTGCAATTGCTGATCGCCCCCAACATTTTGTACAGACATGATTGACTAATTTGACAATAAGTTAGATCCAGCAGCAGCAAAAGTATGAAAACATACACCAGACACATTAAAAACATACACCAGAGACATTAAAAACATACACCAGAGACATTAAAACATACACCAGAGATATTAAAAACATACACCAGATATATTAAAAACATACACCAGAAACATTAAAAACATACACCAGAGACATTTAAAAAACATACACCAGAGACATTAAAAACATACACCAGATACATTAAAAACATACACCAGATATATTAAAAACATACATCAGATATATTAAAAACATACACCAGAAACATTAAAAACATACACCAGAGACATTAAAAACATAACCTAAAAATAAAACCTATCATACAAATCAACTCATTTCAACAACATTTTTTAATTAACTCTATGAACATTTTACATTATCCTCAAATTAGATCAGATATTTATTTTTAAGATTTCCAGAATAAAAAAATATGAACAGCACCAAAGTAAGACTCACCAGCAGTTCCTTTGTAGCCGCTTATTTCCAATCTATAGTTTGTTGAAGCGTCTCCAATGAAAAATCTAGTGTATTCAGCCCAAGCAGTATTTCCTTCAAAATCCTCTAGCTCTACTCGTAGTTGATAATTACCAGGTGCAACTATTTTATGAATTTTTGCATTTCCTGTTAAATTATTATAAATTACTCGATCAATAGTCTACTAGCTAATGTCCATAATTAGATAGATTTTTTTTTTTAGTTTTCTCTCTGAATGAGGACATACATTTTCATTGATAACGAAGAGCTACCGAAAAGAAAATAAATTATCGGTTTTTCAAATCTTTCAATAACTTTGAAAAAAAACTTGTGTTATGATAAACTTAAATCGGTATTTGACAAAAAGACTATCTAATAAGGTATGGTGTAGGTGGAGATCTTAGTTAAAAGAGGTTAAAGGATGACAATTTAGATCAGTTCTTCATGTTGTAATATTCGGTTACAGCGATGCTTTTAACAAGTCGTGAACCAATGTTAAGTGCAGAGATCATATCCGTTCCGTTCAAAACTACGTAACACTCCACTCATATTAAGTGAAGTATTGCAGAGCATGTAGGTTTAGGATTAGTGAGTAAACTAATCACACAATATATTCGACAAATACAGCATATTTTGACGATTTCCTGTTATCCTTTAAGTTACACCAATCCTTTTGTGTATTGAATAGTAGATTAAAGGATAAAAGATAGAAGGAGCACATTGTTTTGTATATCCGGCCTAACCAATCACAAAGGAGTTAAAGTAAACGACCGAGTTAAAATATTTCTTTTTAAAAGCTCAAAATGTCTTTATTACATATAACATAACTCGAATAAAAAAGAATAAAAAGTACTTTTGTGTTTATATAGATATAAAAATTTTCAATTAACTCTTTTTGTGATTATATCTTTTGTCTTTTGGCATGATATTGTTGCACTTTTTCCGAACTTATTGAAAATTTTATTTGTAATATACCTAGCCAGAAATTATGTGTAAGATTCCAAAATCCTTCTTCATAAGCTGTCCATCCTCTGTAAAAGTCTGTACTGCCGTCTAATCTCCCTTGGATTACCTAGGAATGATAAACTCAATTAAAATATTTGTAAATAGAATTTGAATGACGAGAAAGGGAGAAAACTATGTTCCTAGCGATCAAAAACCAAATTAAGTACATTTCTAACAGGAGCAATAACAAAGCTTACTGCAAATTGTTTTATACACCGAAATGTTGTCTAGAATGCTTTGCTTATATAGATTAATGACAAAAATATGTTATCAAATTGATGCAACAGGATCACATTTCTGAATATGCTTTACATAGAAATTTAAAAGTCAGTGATGTATAAAACCTTGCATACGTGTATAGCTAAATGACATAAAAAGAAACCAGATAGAATAAATAGATCTTGTCAGGATAAGATTTTTCAGAAAGAGTAGGATCTTTAGTTTTGTAATTATTATTCAGTTTATGAAAGAGCAATCATAAAATAGTCTAAAATGTATAACTCTAATTATGTTATTGCCGCCGCACTGAAGAAAAAATTCGGAAAGTGAAAGTTTGTTTAACAAATGGTAATTTTTTTATTATTTACAATTTTTAGTGAATTCAGTAACATACATCAAGGAGAAGTAACTAACGCTGTAAAAATTTAAAACGGCAAATTTCAATACACTTTAGTTAATGTAAAAAAAAACCTACTCATATTGATAACATTAACAAATAAAAATTAACAACCGAGCACCTTACTTTTAAATTAGATTCTATAATTCGAAGACTGTTCTTGAATCAAGTTGCCGTATTTGTTTAATAAAAGTATCATTATATGACTTTTTCATATTGGCCCTGTAACATGCCCTCGGACAGCTGTAATGGCCCTAGGCGATGCCTCGGGTCCTTTACAACCATCCTTGGCCATTATTAATACAGCTCGGGCATGTTACAGGGCCAATATGAAAAAGTCCATGCATTAATACTATTTAATTTTTAAGATTCATGGTTCCAATGTGCTTTCAATCAGCGTTAAGCCACTGTGAGTAAAAATATCGGGCCTTTGTCCTTTGTAACCAGTTTGAAATTGCAGATAATACCAATTGACCCATTTCGAGTGATGTTCCGATTTTTTTTTATAGTGAACTGTTACATCACTCTCCTAGGTTAGAGATGATTGTGTACTTTTTTTTTTTAAATATGTTCATCACCGCTGAAATTTTTTATATACCTTTTCCATAGCCATTTACATGTATTTAATTTGATGCATAGGTTTCTGTTTGTCATTTTATGTTTTTTATCAATATTTTGCTCATTGTAAACGATAAGATGAGCATTTAGATGATTTAAAGTGCAAAATAAAGCATCCCATCTCGTCATTGGCTCAATGACTGATTGTAGTTATGCACTATATCATATAAATAAAGGCAACAGTAGTATACCGCTGCTCGAATCTCATAAATCGATAGAAAAACTGAGGGAAACGTATTAAATATAAAACAACGACACAACAGTAAAATGTAACACACACAGAAACAAATTAAGCATTAGACAAAATCTAATGAGAATAAAAAATATAACATAAATACTAAATACATGAATTTGGGATAGAAAAGTACCGTGACACGTCTAATAGTAATGTGAATTCACACTCAAATATAAGAAGAAACAAACGACACAACAAAAATACAACGTTAAAATGTAACACACACAGAAACGAACTATAATATAACAATGGCCATATTCCTGACTTGTTATAGGACATTTTTATAGATAAATCGCCTGACTCTGCTGTTGCTCTTACTGCGCATGCGTCAGTTAATAAAAGAACTTACTGTCCATCCTACATCTTCTGAATCCATTTCACAATAGACATCGAACTTAATAGACGGCTTTGGATGAACTTTGTAGACACCTGATCCAGCGCGGCGTGGTATACCAGAACAGTCACGAGGTGGGTATAGGGCTTTCAAAAAAGAATCAAAACAGATACAAGGAATGAGTTTGCATATCGTCATTTTCAATATCTGCTAAGATTTCTAATAAAAGAAGCAGTGTAGTATCAAAAAGAGGCAGAAGGTATGATTAGAACAATCAAAACGCATAAGTCCATTTGCTTATCATTTTACTGAACATACACCAACGTATGCACGGAAGTTTATAGTTTTCTAACGCTATCATCTAGTTGTACATTTTTATGTTAACATTATAAATCAAAATGGTGAGCAAAAGTGATATATCTTTTCTTTTAAGGTAAATATCTCTGTATAAAAAAACCCGACTTTCAACTGTTTTCTTTTACTGTCTATATACGTTAGGTTGTCCATTTAGATGTTTTGGATACGTGTTGTCACCTAATGTCAAACATAGTGTCTATCAAGTCTTAAAAATCAAACGAAAGAGGATCTTTATTAATGAATGTTGATCTATGTAATGGTTTCAAAGTTTTAATTGTTTGTTTTATTTTATCTAAAATTGTTTTCTTAAGATTGATTTGTATTTTGAAACACTACACGAAAAGGCAGATTTACAACAATTTGGGCAATCATGTAAATGTTTGACAAATGTAACTACTTTTCTGCCAGATATATTTGCGGACCTACTAATGTATATGTAAATGCATTATTCCTTTGGCATTATTTAGGACGTTCTCAAAGATATGCTAAAGATAATTATTTTATTTCCATATCTTTATTCATATTCTAAAGATATGTAAAGATAGGCCTTATATTTGCATGCACTTTCCAGGATAGGAGATGTATGCAAAGTTTAAAATTTACACAAATGTTTTACAGAGGTGTGGGTAGTTTTGAGAGACCGCGGTTTATAAAACATTTACAACCAATGTAAATGCTGTCAAATGTTTATGTTATATTTGCAAACGTTTTTTGATATCGTTCATGCATGTAAAGAAATGTATTTTATTTACTAATATTTTCCAGTATTATAGTTATTTTGATAAATATCGATATTTGCAACATATCTTTACAGACGTATGCAAAGTTTTGAGAGACCGCGGTTTATAAAACATTTACAACCAATGTAAATGCTGTCCACTGTTTGTGTTATATTTGAAAACGTTTGTCGATATCGTTTATGTATGTAAAGGAGTGCATTTTATTTACTTATACTTTCCATTATCATAAATATTTTGATAAATATCGATATTTGCAACATATCTTTACAGACGTATGCAAAGTTTTGAGAGACCGCGGTTTATAAAATATTTACAGCCAAAGTAAATGCTGTCAAATGTTTGTGTTATATTTGTAAACATTTGTCGATATAGTTTATGTATGTAAAGACATGTATTTTATTTACTAATACTTTCCACTATCATAGTTATTTTGATAAATATTAATATTTGCAACATATCTTTATAGACGTATGCAAAGTTTTGAGAGACCGCGGTTTATAAAACATTTACAACCAAAGTAAATGCTGACAAATATTTGCTTATTTTTGAAAACATTTGTCGGATGTATTTATGTACGTAAAAAAATACATTTTATTTACTTCATAGTTAGTATATGAAACATTGATACTGTTAAGTTGTCTTCACACAGGTATAGCTTTGCGAGACTGCAGTTTATATCTCGCATGCACAACAAACGTAAATGAGGGTCGTGGTTAGAGCTAAAAGAAGAAAAAAAGAAAATAATTTACTCCCAAAAAATTAGATAAAAAGGGTCTAATATATATACAGAATAGAAAATAATCATGACAATGGGCATAAAATATAAAAAAAAATAGAAAAATATGATCTAAATTATCTTAGAATACAGATATGAAAGACCCCATCCAGACCCTAGTAAATGCTGTAAGATGTGTCGATTATTTCGCATTTACGGAAAAAATAAATATTTTTTTTAAATCTTATAGCCACATAATAAATGGGTAGATGGATTGATTTGTGTAAACGTCCAGTTGCAAATACTACATGAATCTCAGGTGTAGGGAGAAATGCACTATTATAATAACACTGTACTAAATTGTAAGCAGGTTTTCCTTTTGTACTTCAAAATATGAAAACAACGATGTCCTTAAGAATGAACTCTAAACTAGAATAAATAAGATCAAATCGATAAACACGGTACGTTTTCTCAACCCAAGCTTAAGTCTACCAATCTTGATGTGGACTTGGAAAAAAGTTAGTTTAGCTTCTGCTTATTTGTGATCTTTTTTTCATTTTAAACAAGAGAATACAAAATAATTATTTCAATATAACTTGAGCCAAGGCGTGTGTTTTGCATGATCCTATAAATTGAAAATACACGAGTATGCACATACATGTATTTTATCAGAATGTTGTCAGAATGTTTATGTTTACAATTGAAAATGTCTAATAATACAATGAAGAAAGAGATGATGATGATGGGAGTTTTTAACGACCTCGACTGGCTATACTGCGAAGAAAGAGCATGAATTACATTATGTAACTATCCCTTAATAGGTGGTAAATGTGTCACTTGTATGTAAATGAAGGGATTTTCCTGACTGTGAAATGGTTCATCTTTTAACACTACAGGGTACTTTAAAAGGAAAACCGTATGTGTTAATTACCAAAATTGATCAAATACAATGTAACGCTAATTGTGTATAATTAAATCCAGACGTTGTAAACAGATTATACCAATTACGCAAGCCAAGAGTTGCCAGATAAAGACATCATTAAACATGCAGATTGTATTTGTGAAAACGTGTTAATACTTTGTATATAAATATTGTATTATTGAAAAACGCAGATAATTAAAAAGTTTATATGCTTGAAAATTAAAAGAGAAATAAGGACAGTTACTGTAACATTGTATCTAAAAATATGTTTTTAATATTTTATACAGTAAAACTGTTTTTAAACAATTATCTTTTGTATATGAAAAAAAACATTCTCATGCAAAGCAAGTAATTTAATTTTTGAATCAGGTAATCTCTGTATTTCGTGTTTTAACAAGAATAAAAATGACCGACATTAATGGAAAAAAAACCTACATCAATTTCAATAACCTTTCTGCTCCTGTATCAGTTTTATTCTGAAGATATATATGGTAGTATTCAATCAATTCAAAATTTTAATAAAATATCTTGGTGCCCTTTGGTTTCCCAATCTTGACTTCATCCTATTTATAGGTATAATGATATAAAAAAAAATCCCAGTACATGTATTTGTTCTAATCGAAGGCTCAAAATTTTTAAAATATTTCTTAGCAATAGCATTTCATTTCAAATCAAAATAATGTTGTTGCTGAATGATGTAAAGTTAATCGTCAATATCGAACTCTTAACCTCCATTTTCTCACCAGTTACAACATATCAAAATTTGAAAACCTTTGGATGAAAGGTTCATAAGTCATCGCACGGAAATAACTGGAGCAGTCCGCCTGCTCGTCCGCAGTACAACAATAAATCAATAACGGGACTGGAAATCCGGTAATAAAAATAGCAAGTCATTAATAAATGTAAAATAAATTCGGTTTACTGTCACATTCTGACATCCTCATATTTATGTCGTATACTTGTAAACTGGTGTTTGTCTTTGAGTCGCTTTTTGTTTTTACTCAATGCAATAAGCAGTTAGTCGGCACTGATTTTGAAACTTGTCAGCAACAAGGCTGATATATACCTGATATATAAATTTTATAAAAATCTGGCAAGAATTGTACACGTTAGAGAGCTAACAAGACCGGACGAAAGGACGGACGCCCGATATTTCAATGTCCACATCAACGCGTCGCGCGAGGGACAAATCTTAAAATCATTTTGAATTTAGATTCATATTAATTTGCACTTTGGTCTTCGGAGATGGGAGTGTTTTTGGTGTTTTGAGTTAGATAAGATATACAGGCCTGGTACAGCTGGTAAAAAACGCACCTTTTCACAAAGTGGGGAGACAAAACGACTCACATGCGATTAGCAAAGGTGCCTTTTTGTGGGGGGCATATTGGTCACATGGGCGTCGGGAAAAGCACGAGAATATTCACAGTCTTATAAGGAGTTTTTCTAACAAGTATACGAGTGATTATGTAAATTAAAAGGGTTGCTATTTCTTTATTTGCAAAAATGGAAATGTGGGATATACGACAGCAGCCGGCCAATTATTATAACGACAATCAAAACCAAAGACATATAGATAACACGTGACTAATGCAGAATGGACAAGTATTTTTCTACTGCTAATCTGTTACGGTAGTTTTAGTAAAGATTTGTTGGGTTCTCTTGAATATGAAAGTTTATAATTATAAAAAAAGAAGATGTGGTATGATTGCCAATGAGACAACTCTCCACAAAAGACCAAAATGACACAGAAATTAACAACTATATGTCACCGTACGGCCTTCAACAATGAGCAAAGCCCATACCGCATAGTCAGCTATAAAAGGCCCCGAAATAAGTATATTTAGTATAGCAAGTATTTAATCTATCAAATTATAACATCACATGTTCACAACAATAGTAAGATTTAAGCTATAACAGCAACATAGTTTATTCTCCTAGTACGTATTTGTTAGTCTTGAAAAAACTCAAACCATTATGACATAAGGAGATGTGATATGATTGCCAATTAAACAACTTTCCATCAAAGTCAATATGACGTACATGTTAGTTTGCTATATTTGATATCTCCCAATTACCATCCACTATGAACTGCTTATACAAAAAGATATTTTGTCACCAAATGATTTATAATAATTTATAAAATAGAACATCATTATATATGCTAATATAAATTGTGTGCCCTTGGCTAAATACTGGGATCATATTGTTTTACCAGTGTCCTTTCGACAGTCCCGCACTTGGTATACAAGTATAGGATTATACGGCTGATTTCGTAGGATTATGTAGTTTTTAAGCTTAAACTTTTAAATGATGTACCTGGTGTTAGTACATACACTAACGATTCTCATCTTGTCAATGGTTTTTTTGTTTTTTTATGACATGTTGCTAAATTTGGCATTTTTAAATATATTGCGCCGATATATTTTTTTACCTATATTGAGGGTGCATATATATTCTAGGGATCATTTTTTTCTTTAATAAATTTTCACGAACGACAGAATGTTGAACTTGGTGTATTTGAGGGAAATTTTGCATACAGTTTGCAAGGTTTGTCCGACCATGGAAGTATATAATACTTCCACTTCCATGGTCCGACTTACTACGCACACAACCCACACGTTTACATCATACATGTACAAAGCATGCTATATTAAGATTGTGTATTGTATCAGGATGTTGATTTTCATTTTAATTTCCACAAATAACAGAATGTTTAACCTTTCTTGACTGCTGCACCAAATGTGTTTTTCAGACACAACAATTCAAATTGCACTGTATCGTCCTGTAAATGCATGAAATAGTTGCCACCGGACGTTGAGCAACCATCAATCAATCAATTCAAATTGTACCTCAATATCACTGTTTACCAAATTACTTTATTCTGTAACGTCACACGTTTTCTGTCAAATTCTAAACGTATCGGTCAACTTTGAAGCAATGTATATAAAACACAAGGATGATGACATATGTGTTTCTATATATATAAAAACAAAATAAAAGGATGTGGTATGATTGCCAATGATACAACTCTTCACAAGATACAAAATGACACTGAAATTTACATATATAGGTCACTGTACTGCCTTCAACAATGAGCAAAGTCATACCGCATAGTCAGCTATAAAAGGCCCCGAAATGACATATGTAAAACAATTCAAACGAGAAAACCTAATTTATGTACAAAATAATGAACGAAAAACAAATATGTTACATAGCAACAAACTAAATTACAGACTACTTGACTCGGGACAGGAACATACAGAATGTGGTCAGGTTAAACTCGTTTAAAGGCGCCAACCCTCCTTTCCCCTAACCTGGGACATAAACTGGACCCCTGTTGTGTTCCCTTATCGTTACACTAACGGTGCGAAGCTTAGATGGAATGACGGACCAGTTTAACTTGGGACAGTGGTGTAACAGTACAACATGAGAATAAACTGTAGAAATCAGTTAAAAAAGGCTTAACTCATCAGATGGATGCAAATAGAATACATCTTACAAAAAGAGAGTGGACGTGGAAGGGTACTTATACATCCCAACAACCAAAAGACTTTAAGTACAGAGTACTCGCAGTTACTGACAGCTAGTTGAAAGCTAATAACAACTAATACAAAAAGCATGCACCTTAGAGGCATAATCCGGGATATTATGTTAGTTTTTAGTTTTCTCCGTATATAAGAACAAAGCCATCTATTGAAAAAAAAATTAAAAAAAAGAAAAGTTAAAACAAAGCATTTTCCCTGTGTAAATTTGTCGTCAAAATTGACGTTTTCTAATCAAATTTACGAAAAAACAGAAGTGGTGACCCCCATTTTTTTTTATTACATATTTCGATGTAACTCGATTCAAAGTACAAGTATGCCAAAAATTTTAGAAATCGGGAGATATGTCATTCGGTGTTGTGTTATCTTGAAATATAAGTACACAGTTTTGGATTATGAAGAAAAATTGCCCACTTAGAGGGGAACACGAAACTGCATTGAAAATGAAAAAAATCTGGAGCAAAATTAAACATGTATACAAGTCTAGGTTAGAAAAAGACACTACTTTTAAAACAGAAATTAAAAAAAATTAACATTAAGAGATACAATCATAATAATTTAGTGAAATAAAAAAAGACATAGATAACTAGAATGGTATCTTCTATATATGAGGATGTGGATGGAGTTTACAGAAATGAGAATAATGTGCTAAAAAAATAAAGAATAGAAAAGAAAAGGATAGGCCAAAAATTTAAGAATAGAGAATAGTGGGCTTCTTGAATATAAAAAATAGAGAATAATGGGCAAAATTTATATAGAATAGAGAAAAAATGGCGTAAATAATATTAAGAATTGAAGAACACCCACCTCCCTCCTTTTCCAGACCCTCTTTTATCCTATGACTGTTAAAAGAAAGAAGCGCCGTAATTCATAGGAACAAATAGATTTGAAAAATATTATTTTTTCTCATAAAGTCTTTTGTATAGTTGGAAACATTGTCAACTAGGTATACTTATTATTACAAATGAAATTGATATCTATTCGTTATTTTACGAATCACAGAGTTCAGTTTACTAGTGCATTTTACGAATAAGGGACAAAAATTAAAAGGACAGGAAATCACATGACAAAAAAGTCACGATTTACAAAAAAGTTACGTACGTATTAAGTTTGATTATTATTATTTACAATGAACAAGATTTATATTTAGGTAGTTCATTTTATGACTTTCATATAACATAGTTCTAGTCTTAGGTTATTTTTTACTTTTGTGGACCATTTCGTTCATTGTATTCATCCGCTGGCGTTGTTGCATGTCTCCTCTCTACTCTGACGTCCTGGGTAGCATTTTTCATTTCTGTACTTTTGTCTTTGTGTTGTAAACGTTCACACTTAATTTTTTGTGTAAATGCTTAATGAAACTTGGTTGATAAAAACGAAGCACTCAGTCTGTCATAAATTAGTTTTGGCACAATCTTAGTGCTAAAGGTTAATCTCATCTGCTAAGAGTGTATCTAGTAGCAATCTTAGAAGGTTTGACAGCCTTTAAACTCATGTTGCGCTTGCAACCCTTAGAGTACTCTTTACCCTTCTCGGAACGATTGATTAATTTTTATTTGCTCTACTTAAATCGTCTTTGAATTCTCATAGCATATGATATTTGTCAACATTCTTTTTTTACTGAAAACTTTACAGAAAATTGTAAGAGTGGTCAGGGGCACCCATATCTTTATCTTAGTTAATGAAAATAGCAACTGCAGTTTTTTTTCCCAGCGCATAACTGTTGTCCTAACAAACTAAGAACCTAAGTTTACGAGACATAACACAGGAAAGCAGTATTTCACATACCCCCACCCCCCCCCAAAAAAAAAACAATAAAAAAAATCACTGTTGCTAGTACCTGGACTATGACCTGCGACCCCCAATGCTAGTCTATACGGGTGCAGTACTAGACCATAACTTATGTGCATTGATTAGTAGATACAATCATGAAATGAGTGTGTGTCTCTTGCCAAAAGCAATTCATTTTAACATTTCTTTTTACATTTGAGCCACCTGTGATTTTTTTTTAATTTTTGAAGCATTTTTTACAATGACTATTAATTTATAAACTAACCTCACATTTTGAATAGTAATTTGAATATATGGGCATTTGCATTGATAGATTCTGCCAGATTTGCACTTTGCATAATTAACTAATTACAAATTAATTTATTTAAAAAGGTCACGTTTGGTACCCAAAGAACTAAAACTTCAATAGATAAACCTTTAAATTGAAGTTCAACCTGCATAGGTATTACAACATCGTGAACGGAGGAGTATGTAAAATAAAAGTTTTTGTTTTATTCTTTTATTGGAAAATATTTCAACTTATTTAGAGTTTTAAACACTTATCAATGCGATTTAACAATAATGGTAGTTTATTTTTGTTGCCCCTCTTTCCTTATTTTCCGCCTGTGTGGAAAGCAAGTACAATGATACATGTAGTTATTTTAAGACTTTGCGTAAATATGTATAAGAAAGAAGTGCAAGATATTCCATTATTCAAACACGAATCATATACATTTCCGCTAAAACTACAAGTCTAGACTTCGTCTTGTTGTACAGGGTACAATTGCCTTATTTTTTAAAGATAGGTTTTCCATGATACGAGCCCCTATCAACATTAGTGTAATATGTATTTGTCGTTTACAAATCTTCTTCAGACTTGAATTATGTTAAAACTTTTTGAGACTTATATAACCTTCAATCTTGTTTCAATGTTATTTCAATTGAAATGTGTGCAAAGACTATGTTAAATGCAATTATTGCAACAACAAAAAACACAAAAAAAACCTTATTTGATCATGATAGAAAATATAAACAGCTGCGCCATGAGCGCATGATACGCCCGTCACTTTTTCAAAGAATAAAGTTCAATAACTTCTCAATGTCATATCAGAAAATCATGAAAAACTAAAGGGAGGTTATCTTAATAAATATAAACCAGTCACCAAAGATTTTTGATAACTGCTCAAAGCATTGACCGAAAACTGGAAAGTCCTCCCTTTTTTATGAATAAAATGACGTAACTCTGAAACTTAACATCTAAAATTTATAAAATTAAAAAGGGAGCTTACGTCAATAGATATAAACAATTCACCAAAGTTTCATAAAAACTGCTGAAAGCATTTATGAGTTATTGTCCGAAAACTGGAAAATCACCCCCTTTTTACATAAATAAAACCCCATAACTCGGAAACTTAGAATCTAAAATTCATAAAAAACGAATGGGAGCTCACGTCAATTGATATTGACGATTCACCAAAGTTTCATGCGAATTGGAACATAAAATGTAAAATTTATAAAAATCGAAAGGGAGCTCATGTCAATAGAAAAAATAAATTCACCAAAGTTTCGTGCAAATTGGCAAAAGTGTTCTTGAGTTATTGTCCGAACACTGAAAAATCCCCCCTTTTTTCATAAATAAAACCAAAAAATTCAGAAACTTAAAATCTAAAATTGATAAAAATCGAAAGGGAGCTCACGTCAATAGATATTAACAATTCACCAAAGTTTCGTGCGAATTGGGTCAAGCCTTTTTGAGTTATTGTCCGACATGTTGACGACGGACGGACAACGGTATACCATAATACGTCCCACAAACGGGCACATAAAAAAAACCGATTCCTGTCAAAGTACATATGAACGCTGTAAAATTTTAGGATAAAATAGGCGGTAACTGAGATTTCGAATGACTGATAGTTCGATAACTTGTTTTAAGTTTTGCGTATTTAAATAACACAATCAAATGACAACGGGAGCATTGTTTTAAGACAATTTATAAATCATAAAGAAATGATAATTATTTGTGCCTTATTATATTGATGGATATTGATACTAGCGGTTGTCTTCTATTGATCTTTTCGGACCAGATCTTTCTGTAAAAGGTGATAATTGTCACACTTAACTGCTGATAAACCCCGTTGATCGGAGGAAGGGCCGACATCTCGTCGATGGAATGATATTATCTATCGATTTTGTTTGATTTCATTGGTAAATTGTGTGTCAATTATGACACGTGACTCACTGGTTCTTTGTTTGTAATTTTTAACTTTAACAAGAAAGTTTTTGCTGAGGACACTTCATGAAGCACACGGAGTTCAACATCTCGTGACAGGACTAACGGATAAGGAAAATATTCGTCAATAGATTAACGTTTATATAATTATGTGTGCAAACTAGCCGATTCTTTTAAAAAAAACATTCTCTCAAGATGTGTTTTGTGTCAAATATTATGTGGCAACTTTACTACAGATGAAGGAATATTTCTACACTATTTCGGAAACATGGACTTTTAATAAAAACTTGATAAATCGCTCAATAACCTTCCGAATGCTACCGATTTTAAATTTGTTACTATCTAGTATGTTTTGGCTTAATTTGTATATGTGTATTATTTCTACCAGTAACAAGAGACATATATATATAGTATATATATGTCTCTGCAGTAACATATAATACATATTGTAGTATATGTCTCTTTTAAAAAAAGTAAATTCTATGTTTTATAAACAGAGTGAATTATGACTCGTGCAATTCCAGAAGTTTCAAAGAGATACTCAAAGGAAACGATCGTGTTATGCTACGCGAATGAACCATCATAACTTCCCGAGAGTAGAAGATTTTGATGGATAAAGAAATTCACGCAGTACATCAAGAGATCAAGAACCGATTTTGTAGACCCGATTTTTTTTTTTATTAAAACGAAATTATTAAAATACATGTATAATAAATGATATTACCAATATGCCAAACTAATCCCAAAGTAGCTATATTTGTCATATCATAGCTTTACCAGTAAAGATATGGCAGTATTTGTCCATATAATATGCACCTTTCAAATATATCAGCAAACTAAAAGCAAATATAACTATTTACCATACATTTCTAGCTGTCTTAAATATCTTTCTTTATAATATCTTTGCATACATATTCAAAGTTTCATATGCCCAATATATTTACACATACATTTCTAGCTGTTTGAAATATCTTTCTTTATCATTTCTTTGCATATGTATTCAAAGCTACATATGCCCAATATATTTACACATGTCATTGATATTATCATTTAGCCACATTTCTTAATTAAACAAATTGTCTGCAAATCTATGTATTTACCATACATTTAGGAATATGCTCAAAGGCTTTTGATATGTTGTGATTTGACATACATTTCAGCCGACTATAAAAACTAACAAAAATATTCCTTTACAATACATTTGACAGGTCTCTGCAGAATAAAGGAAATGATGCTTTACACCCCTCTATAAAGTTCTCGTTTTCAATTGGTTTACATACCAGGCAAATGTAGATGCACCTTACACTTTATAACCCCTATAAAATTATTTAAATGATGATGCTTTGCTACCTAGACAAAGAAACACATTTGCGGATGAATTTACATCATAGAAAAATACATGACAAAGATTTCAATTTGCAGAGGTATACAAATACATAAGTTTGCGAAAGTTTTGAGATGGTTATAAATATATGCAAATTCTAAACTTTAAAATGGTTTGATTAGGTGTTAATATATTTTATAAACCGCGGTCTCTCATAACCGCCCATAGGAGGGTATAGCACAAGAAATGTTGATATTTACTACATGTAAAGACAAGATAAACTAAATGCAGCGGTTTGTAAATATATGTAAATGTCGGTCTCTGAAAACATTTACATAACATTTGCATACCTCTTCAAATCCGGGATTTCGTGTAGTGAAATGCAATTTATTTCTTTGATGCATATAATTATTGTTTAAACAAAACAAAAAAAATCAGTTACCGCGTTCTATGCAATAAAACAAAGATTTCCATTCTCCATAATCCGTACAAACAGCAAATGGGCGTCCTACCAAAACAAGTCCATCTTTACATTCAAAACTTATTCCAGTGCCGAGGTTTTTATATAACCCAAATGTTTCTGTACAAACAGCATCTTGTATTTCTGGTAGGGATGCTTTGCAGTCTGCAAATAATAAGACATTTTGTACATTTATCATCACATGTAAAAGATAGGACGTTTTGTAATTTAATATCACATGTTAAAAGTATGACGTTTTGTTCTTTTGCATCACATGTAAAAAGTAGGCGATTTTTACATTTATCATCCCATGTACTAAATAGGACGTTTTGTACATTTATCATCCCATGTACAAAGTAGGAAGGACATTTTGTACACTTATCACCCCATGTAAAAAGTAGGACGTTTTGTAAATTTATCATCACATTTAAAAAGTAGAATGTTTTGTACATTTATTATCACAGGTAAAAAGTAGGACGTGTTGTACATTTATTATCACATGTAAAAAGTTCGATGTAAAAAGTAGGACGTTACTAGAATGTACATTTATAATCACATGAATCAGCTGATAGCATAAATGACACTAACAGTGGTATTTTAAAGTTTACAACTAACGCAATATATTGGAGCTTTTGCTAATCGTGCATTGTTCAAATACATAAAATTAAATATTAAAATGGGAATGTGTCAATGTGACCAAAGAGAAGAAAACAGGTCACCAATGGGTCTTTAACACAGCGAGAAAATTCCGCACTTGGAGGCGGCTTTAGTTGATTTACAGATATGTTTGCCAAGATGGAAAACGCAATCCTATCTTTATGTAATTTAGAAAACAAAATGAAAGCTACTACTTCAAATAATCTTTTATAATTATTATTTTGAAAGATAATATTTTTCATAGAATCATCGAATGTTTCATGGTCTATAAATTCAAAGTGAAGAGCATTTAAATCTACAATGTCAAATATGTATATACACTTATAGTAAAATGTCTATGTAACGCACATCTACCATGTGACAATAAAATCTACATATTTAAGACTGTTTCATATTTCAAAAGTATCAGATTAAACTATGTTTACTACATTTTGTGAGAAATGCAGGAAAGCTCAAAGAGCTTTCTTTGTAGCCGATTTTAATTTTAATTTTGTTTCCTTTTGAGCAGTTGATTTTCTGGATCGAATAATCATATCGTACATATTTGTTTCGATTCAGAAAATCAACTGCTCAATGGAAATGTTTTAAAAGAGCGAAAAAATGTTAACACATATTTGGCTTTTGATATTTTCACATCTGCTGAGCTTATTTGCACTCAAGATAACTGTTGCATGTAAAACAATTATCATCAGGCACTTTCGTGTGTCTGTTGACAAACCGGTCATACCTGTGTGTAAGTTTATAAAGACAGACAAAAGACAAAAAAAAATAAAAAAGAATAAGCAAACTTTCTTAATTTTTCACTTCAAAACATTTTATGGAAGCATATTTATACATTAGACCGTACTGCACTGGTTACTGGAATTTTAGATACACCAAACCAGACACTTCATATCTGAGAAACAGGCTATATATGCCCTCAATTTTAGAATTCAATCAGACATTTTGTATTATTCAAAATCAACAGTAAACTGTGTGACTTACAAGAATGACTAGTCCTTGACCTTTCATCTGATACATTAATTACTAAAATATATTTTACCTGTGCGTAGGAACTATATTGTTTAAGATATGTACTATTTTCCAGTATGTATTTTTCAAACCGGGTCGGATTGGGTTATGTTACATCTTACAAAGTCTATATGAACTATTTTTGCAAATGATTCCGCTTAAGCCGGTGCTAGGGGCCGTCTTCAACTTGTAGTGAAGTGAGAGTTTTTTTTGCTCCGTGTTGCGGTATCACTGTGACTTTAAGATGAAGAACAGCAATACAAGCGCTATTCTTTGCTTTTTGTATGTTTTGTTGTTGTGCATTTACGGATTTTGTGTCGTGGTTGGATACCACATATCCTTTGTTTTTCTATAAACTGACAATGCCAGGAAAAAACACTAAATTATATATATTCGAAATAATGTCTTGCGCAGTAAACGTTAAATGGCCATGGTACAATATCAATATCAATGTTTTGTGTTTGGAAATTTAATAGATTTTAAATGTTACACTAAAAGAAGTTAAAATAGTTTTGTCGATGACGCTGATAATATCATGATTAAATGTTTATTGTTTCATGTTGCAGTATAGATTATATAAATGATCAAAACTCTTCAGAGAAACCGGATGCTTAAGTTTATTTGACGCCCGTTTCGACTAAATAATAAATCATTCAAATATTCAATTGAATTTTCTTAGATTTAGACATTTATTTAGACTTACAAGCAGAAATACAAGTAAATCCTCTGTTTGAATCTCGATCTTTAACACACTTCTTTCCTGTGGCACAGTTGTGGTCTGCGCAAACTCCCGCAAAAGACTGAAAGATCCAAATAAAATAAAATTACTACTGGAAACTAAAGAATTTGAGGACAGTAAATTAAGAGGCACATTTTTGTGTCTTCAATATTTGAGACAAGATCAGATTAAAATAATAAAAAAATAAGTCAATATCCAATGAAAATCGTTCAAAACGAATTGCATAAGAATGTAGTTTATATTGTTTTTGTTATGCTTGTATTACTGGTATTAGTTGGGTGCTTTTCTTTTTATGATTTATATATTATGTCCTTGAATTACCTTTGGTGTGTTTACAATAAAGATTAAAAGAGGGTGAGAGCCAAGACCAACATAAAGGTGATCTTAAGATGTATATTTTGGTCCCTAATTGATAGTTGTCTTATTGTCAATCATATTGCATCTACATTTTTGTATGATTCCTATATAATCATATTTATAACATTGAACTTCTAACATACTAGTTAAATCTTAGAATTTGCCATTTATAATTATTTTTTTAATTCTATACATACATTTTGTTAACACGTTTTAGAGGGTTAAATTAAGGTTGAGTATTCAAATTCACTTTAAGTCAGTCTGTTCATTCACGTCCATTTTATAAAAAAAATAAAAATAACAAAAAAAAACCGAACTCCGAGGAATATTCAAAACGGAAAGTCCGTAATTAAATGACATACTAATGATTGGACAATACTATGGGAGCGTTTTTAGCGCCACACAACTTTTTTTTAAAAAGATTTCTTCCTTTGTTTGCGTTTAACGCAAACCTTTGCGATATATCGCAACCATCTTGATTTCAATTATTCATTGAGTTTTGTATATATGTCCATCTGTCATTAATTTCGGTTGTGTTATAATACTTCATAAGAAAAGAACTATAAATATACAAGGCCATCTCATTATAACAAACACGAATAAAATAAGGGAATACTTGAAATGCAATTATACATATATTAAGAATGTTTTGTGCATCAGAAAAGTATATAATTTAACAAGAAAATAGATATGGTATAGGCAAATTTTAATTGAAAGAGCAAAATAAATATCATACAAATGTGAAACTTTCAAGTTAAATAGACAAAGTAATCTTTCAGCTTTAAAATGAATTATTAATAAAAAAACTTTTTTTTTTAAAATCTATATGATGAAGATTCCTTGATAGAAAGTCAAGGAATTTTCATTTTATTCTAGTGAAGTAACTTTAAGATGCTTGGGTAACAATTTGAATAAAGAGAACAGAATTTTGATAATAAAACATCTTCATTTTATTGCAAAAATGTAGCTTCTTTATCTAGCAAAGCTTACACAATCGTCAAACGAGAGCTTACTTTGGAAATATATTTATATTTGGCTATAGCTGTATTAGCAGGGTTGATTTTTTTTTATATTCTTCGATATAACTTCAATCTACTCAATTTTCTTTGTAATATATATATATACATGTATTATTAAGTATATAATGTTTGGGGCCCTATATAGCTTGTTGTTCGATGTGAGTCAATGCTCTGTGTTGAAGACCGTACTTTGACCTATATTTAATGGTTTGATTTAACAAATTGTGACTTGGATGGAGAGTTGTCTTATTGCCTGTCATACCACATCTTCTAATATCGATCACCCTACTCATTATTAGTCAATATGTTCTAAATATTCAAGCATTTGTCTTTGCAATGAGTACAATGGAAGATACATTTAAATGTATGTAGCCTCCTCTATTTATAACTGCTGCTTCTTCTAAATCTCAAATAAGAAATTAGATAAAACAAAGGTTTGCGTTAATTCTAAAAGGTTTACATTATTAGCAAAAGTTTGAGTTACAACGCAAACATAGGCAGAAATAATAATAAAAAAAATGTGTCGCTAATACGCATCCGTACAATAAAATATATCTTGTGCACGTTTTTTTCTTTTAGTGTGTCTTCATTTAGAAATAATTTGCTATAGTCATGATAGTGCAAAAACCTTGTAATAAGTTTGCTATTTGTTTTTGTATGCAATATTACCTTAGACCAGGTTGATATTTCGCTAAAAATGCTACCATCTTCGTGTACCAATGGTTGATCATTATCACTTATGTCTCCAACTGCATCACATAGTTTCCAGTTCTTTCGATAATTAATAGCAATACATTCAGATGTCAAGAAACATTCTTTGACACATTGTAACAAGCTCATATTTCGAATTCTACGTATGACGTTCTTTCGGCTACTTTTGCCATGCTGTAAATGACCGCGGACGGTGCTATCATTTGGATGCTGGCATTCAACATCGTCCTTGTCGCAAACATCTTCCAAAAAAGCCTCGCAATGTTCATAAGAAATTAAGATAAACAAAACAATTGATAACAATGCTACCGAAATGTCCATTCTACTATCTGTTTTTCATTAATTAAAACTTGATAAAGTTTATTAAACGGGAGTATCAATCTGATATATTCTGCTCTTGTGAAAATAATGAGACTCCAGTACATGTACTAAAAATGTATAGTTAGAATTAACATATATATTGATATACCATTAGGGTGCTAAGTTATCATATCAAACATTACATCGAACCAATCAGTCTTTTTCACGAGTAAGTGGATAACAGGAAGTTAAACCTCTAAGGGCCACAAATAGTTAAATGTGCAGAACGAGAGTATGTCGATACATTCAATGCTTTCTATTTAACAATGCGCCATATGAATAATTAATGAGTTACTTGGACACGCTTGCGTTGCATAAAGATGTAATTGATAAAATATTTCATAACATTCATTTCTAGGAATTTAAAAAAAAAACGAGTTAACTTTTTCAATGGTTTATTGATTCATGAAATCCAATGACCTAAGCATTGTTCAATTCATCTTCTCATTTGTTTACAAAAAAAAACATTGTATAAAACAAAATTACAGAATGTCATGAATATTCTTCCACCTTGTACCTTTTTTTACCATTTTTGACACATATTTCTTTTTGCAATACTGGGTTTGAGATTATCTTAGATGTATTTAACATGACCGTTCATAATTTTGGGTCCTCAATGTTCAACATACATTTATCTTTTTATTTAAAGTGGTTTTTTTCGAACGACACAGATGAGCCTTTTGAAGATAAAGTGTAATTATCGTGTATACAATCACCAGCCTGTTATATTTGATATTTTTTATAACAACATTAAAGACTGAATGAAGATATTGAAAGCAGATCTAGCGATAATTTCCAATAGGCGCATTAAATTCGGGGAGAGGTTATAATGATCTGAATAACATTATAAGAAAACATTATTCAATATATATATAATAGATGTTTAACTTCATAGGTTCGATGTGTTTATTCTTTAGTTTTCTATGTTGTGTCATGTGTACTATTGTTTTTCTGTTTGTCTTTTTCATTTTTAGCCATGGCGTTGTCAGTTTGTTTTAGATTTATGAGTTTGACTGTCCCTTTGGTATCTTTCGTCCCTCTTTCATTCATTTTAACATTTTAGTTCTATTGAAAGTCATATAGATATACTTGAATGTAGACTTATCAAATGTATTTTCTAATTCTCACGCGATTTATCCTTTTCCTGACCTGCTGATTATTTTATTTAGTCAAAGTGTGGTGTTTGATGTTAGCTCTTTATTGGTCAAATTTGAATTATGACGTCAGATTTTCTTGCTTTCCTCTGAATTTCCTATTGTGACGTCATGAAAAAGGCTACCATGTCTGATGACGTGACATAAAAAGAACACATATTTTTGCAGATTTTCCGAAAAAGAAGATTTATTCTATGTGCATATCGCTTGAAAATGTAAGAGAAACAGATGATTCCACCTCAATTTCTTTTGCTTTACGATTGTATCTCTCTCATAAGTTAAATTTTAGATATCTACAACGCTCGACAAGCTTCGCTTTTTTAAATTTGAAAGTTAAACTGTCTCGAGTGGATAGTTATCTTATCACACTCGATACAGTGGTAGATATATATATATAATTAAATTTATTTGCAACAGCTTATTATTTAATATTGAACAGTCAAATATTGATATTGTTTTAACTCATATGTTATTGCTTCCGAAAGGAGAAAATTATTGAAATATTTATAAAGTAGAACCTTCAACAAGAACGAAAACGTCAGCAGGGACTGCTCTCCCAATGTAATATTAAATGGTAGACTAATTAGAAAATAAAAAGGTACTTTGCATTTATATTACCTGCATGAAAGAGTTATTTACAGATAGAAATATGACGATTGAGTTTATTGTAATGTTTGATTTACTTTTATGAAACATTGCAAATTATTTCTTAAGGATTTTTTTCTATATCTTTGAAATTGAATACAATAGACATTTTTCATGTAACGCTAAATGGCGCTGTATCAAATAATTCAGTCAAAGATATAGCATAAACATATGCCATGTATTTATATTTATACATTTAAACATTTTGTTACAAAATATTGTTATTAGAAAATGTTATATGCATCAATATTGCTTAAGAATAAATCTAAGATTTTGTTTTTTGATAATGAACCCAATTAAGGTTAAAAAACCACCACATTAGATTTTTATTGATAATTATCTGGTAACAATATGTATATCAACGAAGAAGGCGTAAATGTTTCATACAAAAACTGTGCTCCTAAATTGGTGTGCGCTTACTGAGTTTCTGTTTTAAGAGCTTAGATTGTATTTCGGTCCTGAAAACAATTCTTCTAAGGGATAAAAGGTGTATAAATTAAAATCACAAAGATACTGAACTCTGATAAAAATTTAAAACGGAAAGTCCCTAATCAAATGGCAAAATCAGAGGCGCAAACACAACTTATTAATTGATATGAGTCAAGTACTTGCGTACTTACAAACTTAGAAATTTCAAACAAAGTCCAAAGAGAAAATTGGACAGTTCAGACGTTTCAATTCTATGGTTTTTATATTGTTTGAAACATTAATTTGACTTTTCAATGCTTCCTGTTTGCAATAATTCTACTAGTAAAAATATATCATAACATTCATTAAACCAAATATTTAAAGCAAAACAAAAAATATTGTACCAGTAACACCACCTTTGAGGGGAAGTATATGTGTTCTTGGAATGTGGGATATAAGTGGTAAAGAAAGTTGGGATGTGGGATGTAGATAGTAAAACATTCGTATCTTGGAAAAAGAATGAAAAAGAAAGAAAGTATCTACTTCTGCTTTTGAAACATCAACAGTATTATCAACAATAAATATCAAAATGATGCTTAGCAGTGGTAAAGGGACTATTCTTAGTATTATTAGATATCTTCAGCATTGTTATGCGTTTGCACAGGGTTAAGTTAAAGCAGTTGTTAGATGTTCAAACTTAAGTATAGTTGATACAGACCTTTACTTTAGGACTTTAGAAATATTCTGAGTTACCACCCAAACGAACACACTAAAGGTTTGATAAAAAGTAAGTGGGAATAATAAGTCGAATAATATTCAGCGAACAGTCGATTCCTCGTTTCAAAATGAAACTATATCTTTATGATTCAAATTCAGGAAGATAAATTCCAATGGATTAAGTGTGAATTCGTCATTAACATTTATAGAAAGCGTTCAATGTGGAAAACTAGAAAATATAACATAGTATCAATAGGATGTAGGACCATCATGATTTCCTGTCCTATATGAGTTGCTGTCGCTATGACAAATTCTCCGTTTCCATTCTAAATTCCGTATCATCACTATTTTATCACCTTTTGGCCTTTATTTAAAACAACACATTCTTTAAACTGATGAAGAAAAAATCAATGTTACTTCTAATGCGTTTACTTTTCTAAATTGGCTAAAGGTATAAGGGGAGGTTGAGATCTCAAAAACATTTTTAACCAAGCCGCATTTTTGCGCCTATCCCAAGTCAGGAGCTCCTGGCCTTTGTAAGTCTTGTATGATTTTTAATTTTAGTTTCTTGTTAATAATTTGGAGTTTAGTATGACGTCCATTATCACTGAACTGTATATAGATTTGTTTAGGGGCCAGCTGAAGGACGCCTCCAGATGCAGGAGTTTCTCGCTGCATTGAAGACCTATTGGTGACCCTCTGCTGATGTCTATTCTATGTTGGGGTTGTTGTCTCTTTGATACATTTAAGGAATACACATATTGAAAGGACCAATGAGTATTTTTCGATCGTATCTTAACTTACTTATAAAATCGTTAATTTTTTTCTCTGAAAAATGAATTACATTAGCATTGACGAACTCACAAATATTGACAAAAAAATGCATCGTGACTGAGAAAAGATAACTACAAACTTTTACATGTACCTGTTTAAAGGTGAGTTACTCTCTTTTAAAGAATAATAAGAATTATTTGATTTCAGTGCTATGAACTGGTTGTTTGAGTAGTGGTCCATGTATCAGAATCTCCAAGACTGGGCCTGTGATTTTTCGACAAGGAAACTGTTGATATCATGAAACAATCACTGTTGCATTCTTTCATCAGAAATTTTCTATGTTAAAGACAAAGTTTAATGGAAACGTCAGAGCATAACGAACATTAATTTCGATCTGTGACACATAACGGTTAACAAACATACCAAAAAAATAGCAAAATTCAGCCCAATATCTGAAGGCATTTATCAAAAAATTGCGCATAATGAGTTGTTCCGTAATGATGGAATGACCAATAGACGGAATGATGAAAATAGAAAACAATATATAACCCCGACAACTGTATTGCAGCGCCATAAAAAGTAAAAACTACACATTTGGAGTTATTTGAAGACCAAAATTTCGAGATTATTTGCAAAAAACAGCAAAAGTGATCAGTAAACTACAAGCAAACTAAATATTATTGTTAGATTCATAAACATGTTCATGGATATACAACCTGTCGTTACCTGTACCAAGATCATGAGGTAGAAAAAAAGAGATGATTAATTTGTAGAAAAGCAAGACAAAGCTATGTAGATGAACATCGTTTATGGTAATACCAAAAAAGTCACGATTATGTTTGTTATAAATTTTATTTCAACTGACAAGGGAGTTTAAAACATATACATTAAAGAAAGATAACTATACACTATATCAGTCATAACGAAAACATCAGTGTGTCTAGTAACCATAATATAAATATTATATTGTTGATTTCATTGTTAGTATTTGTCCGAAAGAAAAACGAATTAAAATAGACTAGATATCCTTGGCGTTAGCAGTCTCACATAAAGTTTCAAATATGTATCGTGTAAATACTGGTGTTATAACAAAACAACAAAGATCGTACGAATTATGTTTGGATAAGCAGAAAGTAACGTGAGCAAAATATGAAAAAACAGCAAAAGCAAACATAAGAAATAATGACATTTTATAAGTACTGACTACTGAGATGATGACATCTCCAGTGACTAGAATTAATCTAGATAGTGTTTTAAGAAGTTGAGTTGTCAAGTGCCATGTATCCTTTCTTGTACAGATGCTTGTGAATTCATTAAGGTTCATAGTTACTGTTAGATTTGAGTTCAATGGAGTTCCAAAGAGTTAAACCGAATAAATTGCTTTATTTATAGAAGAGAAGGCCCACATTTGACAACATCGACATTCAATTAACGAGTTATTTTCATACTAGAGAAAATGATCAAACTTTTGTTTGCAATAATTCTTCTAGTAAAAATATATCATAACATTCGTTAAACCAAATATTTAAATTTCTTTTTTCTTTAAAAACATTTTCCAAGGGAGATCCTTGCATTCATTGTGTTTTATGAGTAAAATTGAAATTGGAAATTGGGTTGAGACAAGAAGCCAACCACCCGACCAACGAGCAGATAACAGCCGAAGGACATTAATGTGTCTTCAGCGCAACGAGAAAATTTCATACCCGGAGGTGAGCCTCAGCTAGCCCCTAAACAAAAAAAGTGTACTTAATCAATGAAAATGGACGTCATTCTAAACTCCAACACATATACATGAACTAAAAATTTAAAACAACACACAAGGCTAACAAAAGCCAGAAGCTTCTGGCTTTGGATAGGCGCAAAATACGACGGGGTTTCAACCCTCTCTCTATACCTCTAGCCGATGTAGGATATAGAAACACACATTAATACGCACAGTAAATCTCATATTAAAAGAAGTCCGAATCCGATGTCAGAAAACTAACAGAAGAAACAAAGCAAAATGACAATGATACATACAATAGCAAGCAGTGTAGTTTGAGTGCCTTACCTCTATTTTTGCTCTAGTTACAATTACAGTGAATTGGAGCAAAATGTTAATTCAATTCATCAGGTAAATATCACATTTAGAGAATATTATAATTATGAAATTATAAAAGCAACAAAAAAAGGAATCCAAAGTTTTCTGTGTACAACAACAAATTAATAATGTATCGATAGTTCTTCAACTGTTTACGGTTTTGAAACAATATAAATGATTCTCACAGTACTGCATGTCACATATTATCCGCCATTTATTTAAAACACGGACCTCCCGAACACATTTTTGAAATAAGTTTATTATTATTCTTTTCAAAAATGTGATTGTATTTTGTAACTATGTATTAACGTCAGGTGATCACAGTTTCTTTATCATTAGTCTTGTTGATTTTAGGGAATAATAGTGTCCTTTCCAATGTAGCCATATGACCCCATCAGCGTGAGATGACGTCCACCCCGATAGGTAAGCTCCATTTAGATTAGATTGATGACATCTTTGGTACCACCAAGCTCCTTCATACACAACTGCACAATTTGTAGTAGCAATGTCATTATCTCTGTCGTACGTAGAAAACATATTTCCATTATGGTATGTAAGGCTATCCCCTAAAAAGGACCAAATAAGTTATTATAATATCAGAAGTTTCTGTTTCATTTCCCCATGATCAAAAAAAATTAGAAGGCGTGGTATGAGTGCCAAAGAGACAACTCTTTCATTAAAGTCACAATTTGTAAAAATAAACCATTGTATGACAATGTGCGGGTATTAATTCAGATGAATTGAATGCAAATAAGATCGTGTTTAGAAAAAAAAACCAATCGCATAAAATGTTAAGTATAACCACTTCTCTACTCTTTGTGCATTTCTCACATTTCCCGACCGATGTGAGAAAAATATTTCTCCTCACTAGTGAAAAATCTGTTCTCAGCAAATGATTGATTGAAATTTAATTGTGACGTTGAAATCTCTTGTTTTCTTCTGAATTTCCTTAAAATATCGTAATACACTTGTTGCAGTTGTGGAATCTATATTTTTCAACGTAAGAAACAACGACCTTCTGTTTGTTTCTGTTAAACAGGTATAAGGGTTTACATAAATGAGTTTTACAGAATAGACAAATGTTAGCTAATATTTTTATTACTTAAAGTTTAGAAAAGAGAAACGAAAAAAAATAAGTATATAAATGTTTGCTGTTTAACGCCATCTGGCTAATTATTTATGTTAATGGCATAGTGTTCTAGACCGACACACATTTTAATGTGCTAGTTCACAATGTAATAGTTCACATAGAGACGTCGCCATACTCTGAACATTATTTGACTTTATAGTCGACCAGTCTCTGGTCTTACTCACAAATATTCGAGAAGCAGCAAATTGTAAGGTCAATGGTCTGACCCGAATGGCGATTGACCCACGATTGATTGATTGGTGTCTAATTCAATTTTCATAAGTTTTGTGCTAGTTTGAATTGGTCAATTTTTATTGATGAATGAAGTACCAAAAGAGAACCCCCGAACGTCGGTAGAAAAACTGATAATCCTTGTCAATTCAGATTGAAATCTTACGCAATATGTCATTGGTTAGACGTATTTGGCACAACTTTTTGGAATTTTGGATCCTCAATGCTCTTCAAGTTTGAACTTGTTTGGCTTTATAAATATTTTGATTTGAGCGTCACTGATGAGTCTAATGTAGACGAAACGCGCGTCTGGCGTACTAAATTATAATCCTGGTACCTTTGATAACTATTAGAACTCACTACCTCAGAGTTGACAGGCTGATGATACGGTAGTCCAACTGCAGCCACTGTGGCAACTTCACGGATTCGAACACTCAAAGCGAAAACACAACCACAATTTCATTAAAATTACATATTCAGTGGCAGCAACCCCAAAAATAAGGTTGTGTGGTTCGTCTGAAAATTTCAAAGCTGAGAGATCTTGACCAAATGCATATTTGTACTCCACGGCAGATTTGTTTAAATGCTTTAGGTGTTCGAGTTCTTATATTTTTTTTGCCATGGCCGCCATGTTTGTTTATGGATCAATACTTTGAATACAAAGTTATAAAGAAATACACTACGGAGCATTTATTTATATTTGAAAGTAATTGGCCCAGTAGTTTCAGAGGAGAAGATTATTGAAATGGTTGACGACGACGACGACGGCAAAAGATGACGATAGACGATGACAACTGACTATAGATGCCAAGTGATGTCATAAACATACGTGGCCCTTTGGGCCAGATGAGCTGAAAGTGACATATATGTTTCCTTTTCTGCTCTGGTAATATTTGTAGGAGCAATAATAGATATTTTCAAAAAAAAAATTCGACTGTATAAATGTTTGCATATTCTATATTTTTCTTTATCTCGAACTTCGTTTGAATAGCGATTCACTGTATAGACAAAAAGTATAGTTTAACTTTTTTGGATTTAAACGTCACTGATGATTCTTTTATAGACAAAATGCGCGTATGGCGTAAATACAAATTTTAATTCTGGTATCTATGATGATTTTATTAAGGATTTAACGTAGAATTATTGGATTTACGTTTTCGGTAGTATACAGCTTCTAAAAATTAGAAGTAAGACATGAATATCTCAGTAGACTTTCGACCAATCTTAATCGTAAGTGTTTTAAAATCGATTCGAGATATCTAAGTGTACAGATAAAAACTAGGTTTGTGTTAAGGGGCCAACTGAAACCCGCCTCGCTGTGTTGAAGACCCATTTATAATCTTGGGCTGTTTTCTGCTCTTACAATTCGCAACTTTATTTAAACACAATTCTTAACAAAAGGTTAGACTCACCGGCAGTACTGGACGCCATGTAACCACTTATTTCCAATCTATAGTTTGTTGTTGCGTCTCCGATGTAGAATTTAGTGTATTTAGCCCAAGCACTATTTCCTTCAAAATCCCCCAATTCTACTCGAAGTTCATATTTACCAGTTGAGACTATTTCGTGAATTTTTGCATTTCCTGTAAATTATATTTTACCATGTAAATAGCACTCGATATGTTTCTGCTATGAGAGTATGTTCTACTTCATGTACTTGTTGGAAACACAGTTCCATCAATTTGTTATTCAACAATAAAAGCATCGATTGAACTTTTTCGCTGAAATTTTACGTATACTGAGCATCATGACGGGTGCCACTAGTAGAGCAGGCTCTTTTTTAATTCTTCAACAGTAACACAGTTCACTCCTAACTATCGATTTCTACCCCATTCACATATATTTATCTTCACTTTAATATTTGGTAAGAGAAGTTGCATGTACTGATTGTTAATAAATTGGTAATAAAGTCATTAGGTTAGACAAAGGAAATTGCATTCATTCGATTACCCGATATGTTCCATGAACTGATTTTACAGTAGTAATTCGACGTGTGTCCCTTATGGACAAAGAGGGACGAAAGATACCAAAGGGGCAGTCAAACTCATAAATCTAAAACAAACTGACAACGCCATGGCTAAAAATGAAAAAGACAAACAAACAACAGCACACACGACACAACATAGAAAACTAAAGGATAAACAACACGAACCCCATCAAAAATCTAGGGGTGATTTCAGGTGCTCCGGAAGGGTTAGCCGATCCTGCTCCACATGTGGCACCTGTCGTGTTGCTTAGGTGATATCAAATCCGGTAAATAGTCTAATTCGTAACAAGTAATACCTGAGTCAATTTCCAGGTTGTTAATGAGGTGTTATTTGCTAGTTTTTTTTAAATCTATTTGGTGTCGGATAAAAATAAACCAAACAAATACATCAGTTTTACGATAATAAGACTCAGAAGTAATGATATTTCTTAACATATTAAATTATCAAGTCGAGTACACATTAGTATCGGTGCAGAAAAATTGGTACCGTTAATGTTATTACTACCACTGGGTCAATGCCTCTGCTGGTGGACTGTTAGTCCCCGAGGGTATCACCAGCCCAGTAGCCAGTACTCCGGTACTGGCATGAAAATACGGATTTTTTGTGTTTTAACTTAATAAATTTGCTGTTACAAAATGTTAAAAATTATTATAAATTAAGGAATGTATCTCCCTCATGCAAAGCTCTGATTCCTTTCACGGATTTGACTATACTTTTTTGGAACTTTTGAATTATAGCTCTACATCTTTTATATAAGCTTTGGATTTTACATATTTTGGCCACGAGCATCACTGAAGAGACATTATTTGTCGAAATGCGCATCTGGTGCAGAAAAATTGGTACCGTTAATGTTATTACTACCACTGGGTCAATGCCTCTGCTGGTGGACTGTTAGTCCCCGAGGGTATCACCAGCCCAGTAGCCAGTACTCCGGTACTGGCATGAAAATACGGATTTTTTGTGTTTTAACTTAATAAATTTGCTGTTACAAAATGTTAAAAATTATTATAAATTAAGGAATGTATCTTCCTCATGCAAAGCTCTGATTCCTTTCACGGATTTGGCTATACTTTTTGGAACTTTTGAATTATAGCTCTACATCTTTTATATAAGCTTTGGATTTTACATATTTTGGCCACGAGCATCACTGAAGAGACATTATTTGTCGAAATGCGCATCTGGTGCAGAAAAATTGGTACCGTTAATGTTATTAGTACAGTTAAATGCTGTCGTTCGAGATAAGGTCGAGTCGGGTCGAGTAAAATATGTTCTCGACCTTACTGATCGAGCACAAAAAACTGATCAATTCAGACTATGAACAGTTAGTAGTGTACGGAATTAATATGAAAATAAGAAGACGTGCCAATGAGACAATTCTCCCAAGAGACCAACTGATACAGAAATTAACAACTATAGGTCACCATACGGCCTTCGGTAATAATAAAAGCCCATACCACACAGTCAGCTATAAAATGCTCCAAATGACAAATGTAAAACAGTTTAAACGACAAAACTAACGGCCTAATCTATTCATTAATTAAAAAATGAACGAAAATAAATATGTTACAAAACAACAAACGACAACCTGTAAGTTACATGGTCCTGATTTGGTAAAGGAACACCAAGAATGTGATTAAAATCTATCAAAGGTACCAGGATTATAAGACTAGCTCGACTAGTTTGTTGGCAAAACAATAAACGAAAAAAAAAATATATGAAAAACCGCAAAACTGGACAAAACCTCAATTGCAGACTCCTAACTTTGGACAGTCATATAATAAAATGTAGCGGGTTAAACTCGTTTGAAGGCCCCAAGCCTACCGTCACATAGAACAGTGGTGTAACAGTGCAATATAAATACATCTAACAAAAACCACAGAGTGTATGTTTCCATTTTCCATTTATCTTGAATAGCTTGGCATGTATTAACATTGATATTTTAAATTCATTAACAAATCACACACACACAAACAATAATTTTGTAATGAAATACACAATGATGACGGCGTAATCATGGTAAACAACAACTGACAATGACGTCCTGTTTAATTTTATTTAACATTTATGTACTGGTTTTGCTTTATTATTATTTTGATCTGAGCGTCACTGATGAGTCTGATGTAGACGAAACGCGCGTTTGGCGTATTAAATTATAATCCTGGTACCTGATAATTATTTACACCACTGGGTCGATTCCACCGCTGGTGGACGTTTCGTCCCCGATGGTATCCCCAGCCCGGTAGTCAGCACCTCGGTGTTGACATGAATATCAATAATTATATGGTCATTTTTATAAATTTCCTGTTACAAAACTTTTAAATATTCGACAAACTAAGGATTTTCTTATTGGCTTAATTATTATTTTGATCTGAGCGTCACTGATGAGTCTTATGTAGACGAAACGCGCGTCTGGCGTATAACGTTATACTCCTGGGACCTTTGATAATTATTTACACCACTGGGTCGATGCCACTGCTGGTGGAAGTTTCGTCCCCGATGGTATCACCAGACCAGTAGTCAGCACTTCGGTGTTGACATGAATATCAATTATATGGTCATTTTTATAAATTTCCTGTTACAAAACTTAAAAATTTTCGAAAAACTAAGGATTTTCTCATCCCAGGAATAGATTACCTTAGATGTATTTGGCACACCATTTCGGAATTTTTGGTCCTCAATGCTCTTCAAATTTGTACTTGTTTGGCTTTATTATTATTTTGATCTGAGCGTCACTGATGAGTCTTATGTAGACGAAACGAGCGTCTGGCGTATTAAATTATAATCCTGGTACCTTTGATAATTATTATGATCATTTACTAAATATTTACATTTCAATTAAAAATATTCTGTATTAGTTTTGCATAAAATATAACAATAGGGATAACAAAAATATACCTAGCCAAAACTCATGTTCAAGATTCCAAAACCGTCCTCATAAGCAGTCCATCCTTTGTAATAGTTTGTACTGCCATCTAATCTACTTTGGATTACCTTTAAAATGTTAAATATTGAATTTACACTAAAATAAGGATTTCAATTGAAATAACAGTAGTTGCCTGGTAAAAATCAACGGTGGTTTATAAGCTTTTATGTGTTTACCAATACAGACATTGCACATAGCAGCATAACAAAATTAATATTGGAATTATCAACTTTAATCTTGGAATTCTTGGAGGTATCGAGTATTTATATTGGAATTATCAATAATAATCTTGGAATTATCAACATTAATCTTTGAATCATCAACTTTAATATTTTAAATTTTAACTTTAATCTTGGAACTTCCAACTTTAATCTTGGTTTGTCAAGTTTAATCTTGAAATTTCAAACTTTAATCTTGGTATTATTGATAATAAGATTAAAGTTGATAGTTCCAAGATTAAAGTTGAAAAAAAAAGAATCGTCCTAATACGCTTCCGTGATATCTTCTTATATCTATATATAATAAAAATCAACACAGAAAAAGCGAGAAAAAAAATACATATGTTAGAAAAGAAATATCAAATAATAAACAATAGTATACGTAATAACGAATGCCTGTTTTTTAAATCATTCCAGAGAAACTGCTGATACATTTTCTAATATCATCACATTGATATATAAATCTTCGTTCCTTCTAACAAACGTGTATGTAGCAAAAACACTACATTTGTTAGTGTTATCTTTCATATGTGTTTTTACAGATTTAAAGAGAGCAGCTGGAAATTAGAACTATATTAATAGAAACAATCATAGTCGGTTTATTATAAATGGAAAATGATAATAAAAAACTCAGCAAAAAAACTAAGTTTAACAATCACACATATTTAATCAAAAATAGACAAGGACAAGAAAATAATATGAGGCAGGCATTACCTGTATATGGGGACAAAGTCTGTATGATTTTTTTTATTCAAACATGTAAATAAAAGGAACGGAAAGACCGTAACGTTTCCGATGTTCTGTTGTTAGGGATTTAGTTATGACGTTATTTAAGTTATGACGTCATTTTCAATGTAAACAAAGAAACGCTTTCACCAGGTAATGTTTTTTTCATAATTAATAATTATTAAAAATGAATTAGTATTGAGTTCCGATTCTATATTTTACTTCACTGATAAATATATATTTTATTCACGTCTCATGCAAACGACCGAAAAAGGAAGTAGATTTCTGCGCAAATGCGTGGATTTAAAAAAGTCTGAAAAAAAAGTTAACGATTTTGAGTTCATAAATCGAATGAAAATTTTGGAAATTTTCCCGGATTTTTTTTTTATTATTATTTATTTTTCTTCCGTAATTAATTTCCCGCGCGTTGCATGCTTCAAACTGCCAGTATTACAAAGCTAGTGATTGGTTAACTTACTGTCCAACCGCCATCATCTGTTTCCATTTCACAATAGACCTTGAACTTTGTAGATGCCGTTGGATGAATTCTGTAAACCCCGGATCCAAATCGACGTGGTAGATCAGAACAATCACGTAGTGGATACAGAGCTTTCAAATGGCGAATAAAAAAGGTTAAGGTATTGTCAATTTTCTATGACTATATTACAACCAAATACATCTTGGTTTTATTGTTTTAACATTGTGTGACATTATCTATTATTTTTCGATCGGTTCATGCTGCAGATTATGTAGTCCTTGTGTAGATGGCACGGACACGAACTAAAGGCTCGTAATATCCTGTGTCGCTTACACAGGTCTGTGTGTCTCGTCAACAACGGCTCACTCGATCATTGTAGGCTAGAATATAATTCAAATAAAAATGTCTTTTTCTTGAATTGTAGATACCTTTTTCGGTTACATAGACAATTTGTACTGATAATTTAAAATTTCGGTATGTCTTTGTTTTCGCTTAATCGATTTATGACTACTGAACAGCGGTTATCTACTGTTCGCTTATGTCTAGAATCACATAAATATGATAGCGTAAAAAAACAGAAAAGATTTCATCTATGGACTATATCTACATGTACTATAGTCGTAAAATGATAGGCAACACACACAAATCATTTAAAAGTCCTACTTTAACCCTCTTAATGCCAAAGCGACACATATGTCGTTCTAGTGTTGATGCCAAAGCGACATATACGTCGTTTGGGGGTTTGATGCCAAGGCGACATATATGTCGTTTTAACAATAGTATATACTATAAATCAAAATTTTGCAATCTTCACTTCAGTAAATAATTAAACCTTTATAACATTGTTGACCATCGGTCATCTTAGTGTATTTTGAAGCAATGACGTAATATCCATGACGTCATTATGACGTTATAATTATGGCAAAAGTAAATTGAATTTTCTTTCTCAGAAAAAAAAACACGTTAACCAGCGGCAAACGGTAACGTTGGTTTTTATATTTGCAGATCTTTGCAAGCACATGACACTGGTGCTGAAATTTAGTGATTGACATAAGAGCTGGAAACACAAGATAATTGAATAAAACCGGGTCACCTTTTTTTTTGCATCGTTACTTACATGCATAATTTTACTTACATAATTAAAAACACTTTATTGACGCATTTTCGACACATTACGTATGTTCGAATATTAATGTTTATGTCTTTATCCTCAAACAGGAAATCGGCCCGTCCACTCATGACAGAATAATGGCAAAAGAAAACTCGATTATTAACACTGAAAAGAATGTTAAGATTTGGAGTTATGAAAATTTAGAAAAACACTAATTTTCAGCATGGAACCAAACAAAATTCACCTTAAATGATCGATAAAACACACACTGTCAATGTTCACATTTTCCTATCTAAATTGAGTTCCTTTTATCCAAATGGTGTTTGATTGATAAGCGACAAATACTTGCAAGTTGACTTTAATTTGATAAACTAAAATTCATATTTATTAGTTTTCGCCCATTGGAATTACTCCTTTTGATGTTTAAAGTGTTCTTTATTATTGCTAGCTTAGTTCCTGCTATGAAGGCGGAAAGGGTTTATTCATTTTTTTACAAACATACGTTTCGTAAACTTAGGACTTTTATTTGTCTGAATCCCGTAGGAGAAATATTTATAAACTTTTATTTTAGGACTGAAATCGTGTCACTATTAAACATTATATAATATATGGTGCATTATTGACGGACACTTTCAGTCGGCTTCACATAATTGATAGACGAAACATTTAATTTTAAATTTTAACTAAAGCTATTTTAAAACTGAATTTACGATTAATTAATTACGTGTCATTTAGTTCAGCGACAAATATTTCATACTTATAATTATAATATAAAAATAAGGGGATTTGGTTTAACTGCCAATGAACATGATGAGACAACAATCAAAGAACGTTGAAATGAAGTGGATGTTAGCAATTTTGCAGGCAACCGTACGGCCTTCAACAATGAGAAAAAAACAGTAAAACTAATCGCCTACAGAAGGCCCTGAAATGTAAAATGGGAAACAATTTAATCGAGAAATTGAATGGCCTAATTCATAATACTATATTTGGCTTATTCATACTCGTGTATAACAAATAAGTATTAATCATTTAATTGAGAGGGAAAAATGAAAATTAACGAATTTTAACCTTTAAATATTTAATATTTAAATATTTGTAACGGGTTCTGTATTTCTATATCTAATATGATTTCTAGGAGACTGTATTGCTCAGGGACTATTCATCTATATTAGCATCAGCTTAATTGAATTCCATATAGACCCTTTACAGATCCTTATTTAAACATACAGGTTCATGACATTATTTTGGTATTTTTTAGCCATGCATGCATACATGCACCATCTGTAACTAGCTTGATATTTTAAAGGCACCAGTCTTTTTTATTTGAAGTAGGACTTTTCCGGATTTAATACAAGCTAGGGATTTGAATTTCACTAAACGGGAAACCAGAGACCTGGTCATGAAATATTCATAACCAAATTATAGAGAATAAACTGATGGAACAATATGTTCTCCGAGTGTTTGGCATTCATTTTTGTAATTTAACTTAAAAGGATCTTGTCGATAAAATAATTCTCTATTTATCTGTGCGATGATTCACACTAAAAAATCCAAAATGAACACCCATTTTTTTGGCATTCGTTAGAAGACTTAGAAGAGAACACGAAAAGATATATAAGAGGAGACACCCTCTAATGGCACAATTTTGTTACACAAAACCAGAAGCGGTTTTTAGGCCTTTAAAATCTGGACCTATTTTTATCTTTTGATTCGGATAATGATGTAACATATACAATTAAGAAATAATATAAGTTGTTTTGCACGCGAGGAGTACAAGGAGTATGAATACTAAAATTATTTTAGATAATAGCTACGGGCAATACTTCCTTTCATTCTGTTTTGTATTTGCTAGGATTTTGAAATGTATGTGGTTCTTCAGAAATTTACACAAAAGGAATTTCGTGACCTTCATGTTATTTTTTTTTTATATAGGCCAACATCAAAAGACACAATAAATTAAAACAAACATTCAATACGTAATCACATCTACAAAATGTATAAAACTTCATAAAGTAAATAGTCTACAAAATGTATAAAACTTCATAAAGTAAATAGTCCCGTGTCGAGACGGGGATAAATTCAAGCCAGTCTTCTGAATTTATCCCTACACATTATATGCAAGAAAAAAATGTGAGATATAAAAAAAAAGGATTCTGCTCGCATGGTTCCATGTATTCAGACAGCACAGGACAATGATATGAGGCTACAATATCCCGACAATATTCGCCTCCTTTTGTATCAGTAATTGTTATATCAAAATGTTACTTATAGAAAAATAAAAGTTCTTGGACATGGATAAAAAAAAAACGATTATAACTGACGCTTTATTACCCTTTTAGAAGAAATGATGTACGAACCCCTTTCATAAAGTGGCGAGAAGAATATTGTCACGAACAACTTTGTGCTATATATTGCATTTTTTTAATAAATTTTATAAAGTTATTTCTTATGGGATGTCAATCAACCAAAAGATTTATTTGTTATCACATATCTATTTGTTTATCAGGTTATATTTATCATTGAACAACTATCTTTTACTGGAGATATAAACACTATTTTTTTATCTGAAATTTGCCATATATTTTACCAAAATTGGTTTGAAAAATATTATAATAGATGTCCACATCAGTAGAAAATAAAAACAATCAAAGATAAAATTATGACCATATAAACAAATGTATTTCCGGCAATTCCGTGTCTTTCAACATAAGGTTTGGTAAAAATCCGCCCATAAATACCCTAAAATATCCTTTTAAAAACTGTTATGATATGAAAATATGTAGCAAAAAAATGTAGGCGGCGCATAATACTTTAAAAAATTCTCTCTCAATTAAAAAAGATATTTTTCTAATTGCACGAATTCAACAGCATTTTGAAAAAAAATATCAGTTTACTTTTTATTTGTGAATCTCCTTGGTCCATCAAGATGCAAATTTGTATAAAAAGATTTTAATCAGTCAAGGGCGGTGACCAGGAGAACAAAATGTTCTCCTGGTCACCGCCCTTGTGAATACCGTTCGTGTAGAAAAAACTACTTTATAAATCAATATGAAAAAAATAACGCCAAAAAGACGACGTCAAAAGAATTCGGCACTGGCGACGTCAAATTGTTATTGCCTATTGACAACGTCGAAACGTTGATTTTTTAAAATCTGGCATCAAGAGGGTTAAAGAAGTGGGCAACTATTTCGGCAATTCAACTTATTTGTATATTTTACCTTTTGAGTTCATTTTTGCAATTCATAGTTTTTCTCTATCTATCAAAGGTTTGAGATAATCGTAAAAAACGCCCAAAAAATTGGCGAGTAACTCATATGAGAAGTTGTATTACAATTTCCATGTACAATGTAAATGTCTTAATATTTTGAACATATCTGTCACTGTCAGATTTTCACTACCTTGTTTTTGATAATACAAAAGTTGAAGTTTGGTTGACAAGAATTATCTATGATAAGTAAAAACCTAAAAAGTGACTGTGAAAATGGTTGGTTTATTTGTCCTAGTAGTTTCAAGATGAGATAAATTTTGTTCAACATAACGGACGATGACGTCGTATGCCAACCAAGGATACTATGTCCATTGTCTACCATTCTAACGAATAAATGATACGCCTACTTTATAACGATGACGTCGTATGCCAACTAATGATACTATGGCAATTGTCTACCATTCTAACGAATAAATGATAAGTCTACTTTATAACGATGACGTCGTATGCCAACTATTGATACTATGCCAATTGTCTACCATTCTAACGAATGAATGATAAGCCTACTTTATAACGATGACGTCGTATGCCAACTATTGATACTATGCCCATTGTCTACCATTCTAACGAGTACATGATACGCCTACTTTATAACGATGACGTCGTATGCCAACTATTGATACTATGCCAATTGTCTATCATTCTAACGAATAAATGATAAGCCTACTTTATAACGATGACGTTGTATGCCAACCAAGGATACTATGTCCATTGTCTACCATTCTAACGAATAACTGATACGCCTACTTTATAACGATGACGTCGTATGCCAACTAATGATACTATGGCAATTGTCTACCATTCTAACGAATAAATGATACGCCTACTTTATAACGATGACTTCGTATGCCAACTATTGATACTATGCCAATTGTCTACCATTCTAACGAATAAATGTTACGCCTACTTTATAACAAAATGATTCACGAAAAACAAATACGACAGAGAGGAACCAAAGAAAACCATGAGGATGAAAATGAAGATGTGACAAAGAGACAACAACCTGCACAAAGTGCAGACAACAGCCGAAGGCCACTAAGACGTCTTCAAAGCAGCAAGAAAATCCCGCACCCAGCGGTGGTCTTTAGCTGGCCCCTTAATGAAATTGTGCACTAGTTCAGTAAAAATGGACGTCACGATAAACTTCAAAACATATATAAGAACTAAAATTAAAAATAAGAATAAAATTGACAGATTTTTCTCAAACGGTGTTAACTTGATTAACTTTAGGAACAAGCGTATGCAAAGTATAAATTTACGGACACTTGAGTGGGTTACGCAGTACAAATGTACTTACAAGAATTCTACATGTACAACCATTCTAATCATACTTTATTTTGTTCACAACCATTCTAATCATACTTTATTTTTTAAATTTACGACAGAATTTAGTAAAAGTTTTATTTTATTTAGGTTAACGAAATCCCATACTTAATAATTCACCAGTTGTACATAAGTTTTAGAAACTTCAGACACGGACGTACATATACACAACGTTAAAAAAAAGGTGAAGAAAATTCACCTTCCAAAAGGAGAAATTTAAATAGGAAATAGGCTACATGTAGCATAAAATATAATATTTGAACTGCAATTTAATAGCAATAGTATATAGTAACAGACAGTGGTTTTATATATATTTTGTTATTAAAGAAGGATACGAGATGACACCTCGTTTTCTAAATGAACAATCATGTGTCGTATACTAGAAATTTATTACATTATCATGAATCATATAAAAATTTTTGTGGGCCATATTTTTTTTGTTATTTGTGGAATGGTTTGTTTGATAGCATGTTTGCCTTTTATGAAAACTACCAAAATAGTTATCAACAATGGGCAAATTCGGCTGTTGTCTCCTCTTTGGTCGGGTTGTTGTTTCTTTGACACATTCCTCATTTCCATTCAATTTTAGAATCTATATAATAGTATATCAAATGTAAAAATGTCAAGTTTTATCCCTCTCTCAATATGTTTTCGTTTACACTATATTTTTACTTGTTCATTTCTGTCTGTAATAGATATCAAAAGCAAGCCCAGCATGAAAATATTATTTCAAATACGTACATGAACTATGAGGCCATGAAATGAACACTTTATCATAGAATACCAATGTTAGGAATCTGACTTTAATTGATCAAAAATATTTTTTTATGAGAATTAAAAGATCAAAAGTTGGACAGTTTACGTTTTTAAAGATTTAATGGGTACAATCCTGCCTGCAGCTGTAGTTTATAGTGCATTTGCTCTGTGACTACTCCGTGTATTGTAGTATTCTCAGACAGTTCGGCGATATTCAATATGCTTTCTAGATCATATAAGTAGTCAAACCTACATGGGGATATTTCTATGTCTTGATTTGGACAAAGGTTGTTTTATTTCGTTGGACACTTAAATTTGTGGATAAAGTCCTCCACGAAAACAACGAAAATTGGTACCCCACAAATAAAAGTACTCCACAGTAAACCAAAACTAACCTTCTTCTATACAGTTAAACAATACTGCCCATTATCCGTGGTACGTACAGACAGCATACGGACGTCCTATCAAAGCAAACCCGTCATTGCATTTAAATTTATTTCCAGTTCCAAGATTTTTATATAAGCCAAATGTTTCTATGCTCACAGCTTCATATATATCTGGCAACAAAGTTTCACAGTCTGTAAGAAGTAGAAAATTGTACATATTTCTGCTCCTGATTGACAGAATAAAATGTTTATAGCACTGAAAAGTATGTTTCACGGAATCAAGCCATTTCTTTTCTTGTTCATTAACAGTTAACGTCTATGACAGGTGTGTCTGCATTGTTAATAAATCTTCAATAGGGCTCCTCACGGTTAGTTCGGCCATATTGGATAGGGGCAGATTTTCATAATGGAGGTGAAAATAGTGTAAAAAATACGGGAAAACATCATTAAAACAGAGCAGTTTCTTGGAAACACACATAGGATTTCCCATACTTTCATACTATTTCCACCTCTTTCTAAAAAATCTGCCCGCTATCCAATATGGCCGAACTAACCGCGAAGAGTCCTATTTGTATGCACGTTACGTGTGAATTTCGGTTTCATGTCGTACATGTTAAAGAACCCTTGCAACAACTCTTTCACGGGTCAGTGGTTGGTTTGTTTCTGCTCCGACGCAAGATATCCGGATTTTTTAGTCACATCAATATGCTGAGCATACCTAGCAAGTCTTGTGATATTTTTTCTCGTTCTAAATATAAAATTCCATTGTGGATAGTTATCATAGTTTTCAAAGTCTTTCGAAGAATTAACAAGGAACATAACTGTGTAATTGAATCTTTATTTCACACATGTTTAAGAACATTTCGGACATTGTGAAAATTAATGATAGAAGTAGAAGCATATTACCAATTTAAGTATAAATTGCTAATCACAGGGGTTAAATTTATGAAAAAATTGCATCATAGAAAATAGGATTAGAATTGTGTTTGCCAGTCGCACATTTCATTTACAAAAAACGCATGCATAAGTGATGGCCGAATCTAAAAAAAAAACCGACTACAGAAAGTCCAAAATTGGTGACAGACTGAAGCTGCAGTTTAATTTACCTATTGTTACATAATTGTTTATATAAATTTTAGGTCCTCCAAATAATGGGACATTAAAATTATCAACAGAGCACAACTAAGTCTTTTGACAAACGTATATAACAATATGGAAGACAAACTCACCCGAAAGCTCGCGACAACAGTATGTGTGTGTGTGCGTTCCTTTTATCTCAATACGAAAACCATCAATCATTTTGTTAGGCATTGATAATTCTGAAAACGTTTAAACCCTCTGCATTTGTTTGCACCTGTCCGAAGTCAGGAACCTGTTGTTCTGTGTTTGTCGTTTGTTGTTGTGGTTCATAAGTGTTTTTCGTTTTTTTATATAGATTAGGTCGTTGGTTTTCATGTTTGAATGGTTTTACACTTGTCATTTTGGGGCACTTTATAGCTACATTATAATTACACCGACAATATAGAAATAAAATGAATACTATCATGTTGTAATGTGAATGTTTTATCTGCAATGAATCGTTTTAAGAGAAGGGTATGATAATGCCACGTGTCACTGAGCATCTTGTATTTGACTTTTGAGATTTAAATTGTATCATAATGCTATCACAATACATTATTCAGTCGGCATGATATATATATATCAGTATTTATGTATGGATTGTTGTCATATTTAGTTTTGAATTTTGAATTTGAATTATGAAAAACTTGAAACACGTCTTATTGTTTTGTCTTTCATTTCGCAGTTTTTATTTGTCGACTATTTATTATAAGTTATCTACGTTCATATCCGTAGATATGGGTATTTTAACACCCTGAAGTACCCATGTACACCCTGAGGCGCAGCCGAAGCGTGTACATGGTACTGAAGGGTGTTAAAATACCCATATCTACGGATATGAACGTAGATAACGAATTTATCCCCGGTCTTAGTCCGAATCGGGCGAGTTTTAGGGAAATTCGGGTACAAAGTGTAACGTGAAAACAACGTTTTTTTTTCATTATCTAAAAAAGTTTTATTGAAATTTGGAAATTTTACATATTTTTTACGGGTGTAGGGTACTACTACCTTTGGTAGAACCCTACAGGTAGTCAAATATAAGAAGCTTTTAATACGGAGACCGAGAAACTGGATTGAGTCAAATTTGGCGCTCAATGTTGTGTGAGTTACGTCATAGATGGTGTGACGTCAACGTGGGTCATTTGCATAGCTAGGTCAGTAGTCCCATTCCTTGAAAATGTGGCAGTCAAGTGATGCATTTAATGAAATGAATGTAAACGATCGGCATAATAGGACAAAATCGTTAATGAATTAAATATCTAATTACAGACATCATGAATATTCTACAGAATGCAATATTTGACAAGGAGCAACCATGAGCTAACCATTGAAATAAGGAAAACTTGCGTGAAGTTCCCCGGGATAATGGTTAGCAACGTCCGGGGATATTGATTAGCAACACCCAGAGGCTATGGGTTTTGTAACGACGTGCGTTAACCAATCAAAATCCTAGATATATACTAAGCCGGGGATAATATTCTATAAACCCTATCCAGACCCATATCTATCTATGCATTGACTGGTATGTGTGAACGTTATTCAATAACGTCAGGAACGATAACTCGTGGCGTAACGTTATTCGGTATCGTGTTACCTTTAAGTGTCATTTTTAATCTTTCTATTTATTTATGATGAATCCATTTTTTTAAAGGACAGACACATTAGGCAATGTTTAAAAATGGGTTGATTAATTAATTGCCTCTATCAAACCTTTCAGCATGAACTGTATTTAAACTTACAAGCAGCAATACACTTGACTCCCCCATTACCATCTTTAACACACTTTCTTCCTGCTGTACAATTGTGGTCAGCGCAAACTCCTGCAAGTGACTGGCAGAAACAACGATATACAATTATGGCTTACAAAATTTTAATCCTGGTATCCTGGTATATATGATAAGATATAAAATCATTGGGTCAATGCCACTGCTTGTGGAGGTTTCTCCCCGAGGGTATCACCATCTCAGTAGTCATCATTGATATGATCATTAACTATTTATAAAACTTTGAATTTTTCGAAATATTATGGATTTTCTACCTCATGAGTAGATTATCTGAGCTGTATTTGACAAAATATTTCGGAGTTTTGTTCCTCAATGCTCACATTCTTGCTTTATTCAACCTTTTTTACTTTTTGAATCAAGTGTCACTGATGAGTCTTTTGTACACGAAACGCACGTCTGTCGTTCACATTTTATTCATTGTTTTTGCCATGGTGTTCTATGTTTGTTTTCGACTATGAGTTTGAAAGTCCCTTTAGTATACTTCACGATAGTTATGACACAATATGAAATCTTACCTTTGGCCAAGTTGATATTTCACTATAAATGCAACCTTCTACATCTTCCAATGTTCCATTAATCATTTCTCCTAAGACGTCACAAAGATCCCAGTTCTTCCGATAATTAATGGCAATACATTGTGATGTTATGAAACATTCTTGGACACATTTGAGTAAAGTTATTTGCTGTATTCTACGTAAGATGTTAGTTTGCTGACTTTTCCTAAGTTGTAAGTGTCCCATGATAGTGATGTCATTTGGGTGCTTACATTCAAAATCGTTATCGTAACAAACATCTTCTAAGAATGCCTCACAATGTCCAACGGAAATTAAAACCAGCAAAATTACAGGGTATGATCCAAACAAAATGTCCACGTCGTCATTCCTCTTTGAAATAATCAGTTTTAAGCTTTTGTCAACGATTACAGAACTTTGTAACGCTTCTATACCGATGACTCACAATGATTGACGACTATTCCGTAGCTAATTTAAATTTCCGTTCTACATGTACATATAAAAAATATAACCGTCTGTCGAGAATAATTTTCATTAACTTCGTGTTTCCATGACTTGATGGATAACTGGATGCAAAACCCTAATCGGTAATATTCAAATGCATCAATGAATAAAAACTGTGTTTTGAACTGGATCTTAACGCTATATATAGGCTATAGGTTACAGACGATCGAAAGTCGTCTGTTCTCTCAGAAAAAAATGTTAAAAATTATAGTGAACTATTTTTTTCTCTTTATGTAAATGCCGTGTGGTTATTATATAAATGACATGAACTGTTGTTGCTCATCGAAAATGATGTATGGGTCAAGGGAGCACGCGTAATTATCGTACAAATGCAAGTTATTACGTTATAAATCGATTGCTTTTATACTGCTTGGAACATTAATTTCATATTTCAATGCCTCCTGACTTCAAACATTAATTATGCATAGTCTATACAAAAAAAACCACTAATTTCAATTAGTGGTTTTTTTTATATATTTATTGTTTACAAAAGTGTGAATTTCGAAATACTAAGGATTTTCTTATCCCATGCTCAGATAACCTTAGCGGTATTTGGCACAACTTTTCTGGAATTTTGGGTCCTCAATGCTCTTAAACTTTATGCTTGTTTGGCTTTTCTAGCTATTGTTTTTATCTAAGCGTGATTTTTTCGATGATGGCTGTGCAACAAATTCACGGAAAGCAGGCACTTATCATTATCATTTTATATTTGAAGCACAGACTTAAATTCTGACATTATTTGCAAATAGCCAGTAAAAGACAACAAAAAATATAACACAGTAGTAAGACAACAGTAAAAATTACAGAGTTTGAAAAATGAAAGCAAAATATTGTTTATAAATAGCATGTTTCTGCAAAAAAATACTGGTTACAAGTATACAAACTTATCGTTCGTCACAATTAGACAGATTTTGAGTATCGAAAAGACATCCAATTGTTCATTTGTGTTTAATGTTGTTTACCCAAATAAAGAGAACATCAACCATGCCTAATAGTTAAACACATACAGTTATAACCAATAAAAGTATATAGATCTGAGTTATACCGCTTTGTTCGACAAATATCACTTTAGAACCTGACAAACGATGGAAAATCACAAAATGTCGGCTCAATCTGACTAAACAAAACTTCTGTTAGTCTGTTAGAGCATATTAAAATGTTCATCAAGAAAGAAGGGTTGTTCTAATCAATCAGATAGGAAACTCTCAAATAAAGACCATACACACGGTAATTTTATGATCCCATGGTTTTAATACGTAAACTGAAAAGTATGAAATTCAATGTTTCTCAAACAATGCCTCATTACTTGAATTTCAGGTCGTCTGCGAAACTTTTGTTTATAGCAAATACCTCAGACAGTGGAATTCATCATTTGGAAGACAGGAAAAGTGTGAAAAAAGATAACTTCTAAATTACCAATTTGTTCAAACGACATTCAAGTCTCTGTTATTACTTTCAGTTTTGAGGCACGTGTAGCTTTTCATTTTACGAAACATACCAACTTATCAATCCTGACATCTGATATCCAAAACATATCCAGCGAAAAGGTTGGAACCTTTACTGCTAAGGTTCTAAAGAAGTCAAGAGATGTAATTATAAGACACTAAAAATCAAAACCATGGAGTAAACAAAGACTCATAAAACCAAAAGACATTTACATTAACAGTTACAAATAAAAAAATAAGAAACAACACGAACTTCACTAAAAACCTGGAGTGAAACCAGGTGCTCCGGAAGGGTTAGCATTTCCTGCACCGGATACAACACACGTCGTGTTACTTCTTTGTTCAGTTCGATAAAGATTTAATGTTATTATGACTGAGGAAGAAAATCAGATATGATTTCTGACACACTTTTGTCATAATGGCCAATAAGTACAAAATGATATACTAGTAGCCGATATCAAATGCAATTGTGGATACAAGTTCAAATGATAAGTAAGCATAGAACAAAACATCAATTAGAAATCATAAAAAACGATAATCAGTTATAAAAATAGCTTTGTTTGAAAAGACGAGAAATACTTAATCATCCGATATTTAAAAAGAATAAATTTCAATTACACAAGACTCGAGCGGGCGAACAATAAGATGCATCTATCTAGCGAACAATATGCCAGCGAACAATAAGAAAACGCACCAACCTGATCATGCCTAACAGCCGAAGACTTGCAATAACTTAAAACGTCGTTTGAAATTTGATGACAACTATTCCAATTAGTGCTACACTATTATGGAATGAGAATGAGATGTCATATGCAGTATGTTATTGAGGGAACATTGGAAAAAAGCGAAAAGCAATTTATCAGTTTTTTCAAAACTGAAATAAGTATCACGGCTATATTTCATTTCAAGACTTTTGCCATTCGATGAAATTGTTGACCTAACCACATTTCAGGACCAAATATAATATATATGAAACATGCAGCATGCAGCATAAAACAATAAAACGATGTTATATACCCTCATACGTCAATTTTAAAAACAGAAAAAAAACTTTATAAGAGAAATCAGAATCGAATAACCTTAGAGGAAAGTTCGATCAGATTTGACAACATGGTAACAAATTTTTCATCCGTGATACGATTTCACAGTGACAGCCAGTGTAGCAAGTGTTGAAACTAGGTACAAGATCAAACTGTTTTTAGTGTCAGAAAAAAATTACGGACTGCAAAGAACAACCAATCCATGTCTTAATTTAGAATCGCTCACTTTGTAGTAGTTCTAAATTTGTTCCATACTATGTAATTTCTTACAAACTAATTGTTCGATATTCCTTTCTGAATGTTATCTTTGACTTTATACGAGTTTACGTCCAATAAAAAGAAGTACCGAATCGTATTGTACGACGGCTTTCAACAGACAGAATTGAGGCCCATAACGAGTCATTTTCTTCACCCAGGTACGACTATCATGACTATAGAAATTGGTAACTCTGTTGGCTATGATGAACCGATTAATGTTGCAACAGAGACAAACCATGCTTTTACATATCTTCACGTAGATGATACCTTTTCCAGACTGTTAACGGACGCGGCAGAGCATGTTAGCGCAGGTTGGCAGAAAGCTCGGTCCGTTTCTGTGTGTGTTACATTTTAGTGTTATGTCGTTGTTCTCCTCTTATAATAAAGCGTTTCCCTCGGGTTTAGTTTGTTACCCCGATTTTGTTTTTTGTCCATGGATTTATGAGTTTTGAACTGTGGTATACTACTGTTGCCTTTATTCATAGAGAAAAATGTGACTTATTAAGTAAGGAGACTATAATGGAAAGTTATAATGATCGTACATCGTTAGCCAGCTTACCGATCCTAGTTATAGACTACTTTAGCGTAAATTACTTTTACAATATAAAGAACAGAAACATGTTAAAACCAATTTATTAACTCATTTGTGTTATCCAGGTTTAAGTGTGTCTTCTTTATGTAGCTCTAGGTGATTTGGAAGCTTTTGTTGGTGACGGGACAGCCAATGTGTTAACCCGTTTACCAATATTTCTTTGTGCTATTAATTTCAGTTCTTCGTGTGTTAGAGGCCTTAGCTCAGTTTGTTCCTCTGGTACTTCTAATTCTTCGTCATCACTATTGAAGAAAGAAAAATATTTTTTTTTTTTTAAATTTGATCTTCATCTCAGCTTGATCGTGTCTGCCTGATCGTCTTTAATCTTTCATTTACAATAGACTGCAAATTCCGTCAACCTTATTCCTACCCATATCCAAAATACTTTTCAAATTTAAACGTCATTAACTCTTTTGTTTTACATAATACATGTTTCTCTATAGCGGTTGACTATTTCTTTAACTAATAAACATGCCATTAATGGCAAACACGAATACCATTCAGGCAATAAACCAGGTTTAAGATTGAAGAATATAAAACAGGACTCAGATGGTTAACTATCGAATCAACATACACCTAGGTCTGACGATCAAACATAATGTAGTGAAATGTGGATGCGTTTATAAGTTAAAACATATGATATGAATAATAGATATGAGCACACATTGATATGTTTTGAGTCTTCAAAGGTTGCTGAAGTTAAAATGTACTTACGCAGCTGATGGTGGATTAATGGAAATAGGTGGCGGTTCAATCACCTTTGTCATCTGTGTACTAGGAGTCGTGGGCTCTCCTTTCTTGTCCTTCTTTTCAGGAGGTGGAGGATTTTTCTGAAATTCAATAGGTCTGTTTTTAGTATTTTTTAATAATTTGCTCAAACTTCTTATAGGCAAATGATTCCATGTACATCTCACCGAAATATAAATACACATATGCATTTGTTTACGTTTGAAAAGAGTGAAAGTTAAAAGGTAATCACCCGGTCTTCTGAGAGACTTCGTAAAACAGAAACAATAAGATATTCCGCATAAATAATATTATATGGTCCTTTATATGGGATGGGAAAACAAACCAAATTGCTAGAACAGTGTGCTGTTTACCGAAAGAAAAAGGGGGATAGGAATGATAAACTTGAGGGACTTTATTAAATCAAAACAGGTGAAAAGTATGTACAGTATTGTCAACTCAAAAACACAAAAATGGAATGCAATAGGAAAATACTGGTTAACGTCACTAGACGAAAAATATGATACAGATTTTTTTATATGTTCTTGTTCGGACACTACATGTTTTAGGCAAATACAAATGTCCAAATACTATAAAGAACTTTTAATTTCCTGGTCTGACTTACAGAAAATCAAAACACCGGTCACGAAAGAGGACCTTTTAGAAGAAAATATATTCGGCAATTTTAAATTTAAGTTCAAGGGACATGCATTATATTATGCAAATTTTGCCTCCAGTGGAATAAAAAAAAATTAAAGATATATGAGACTTAGACAATAAATCCTTTAAAACTTCTTTTGATATTTTTAACCGTCTTAAAGATAAAAGGAATTGGATTGCACAATATAGCCGCATTAAATCTTCGCTAACACATAAACAAATTGACGTTTTAAAAACAGACTCTAGCATGCAAAGTCACTCTGATAGACCTATATTTTGTCAATTTATAAAAAATGGAGTTGTCGTTGATGCCAACAAATTATGCCTTAAAGATATTAGATTCTTCTATGAGAATAAAACAGCTCCAAAAAGCCAGTTTAAGTGGAATTTACATTTTGGGAATGAGCTACCATGGGAATACATTTGGGAAACCTTGAATAAGAATTTAGCTAATAGGAAAACTAAACAACTTCAATGGAAGTTACTGCATAATATAATTTACACTGAAGAAAAATTACAAAAAACGAATCGCTCAAACGGGAAGTGTCACTTTTGCAATGAAAAAGAATCACTTTTTCATCTTTTTATTTATTGTAAACTGGTCGAAGACGTTTGGCGGGAAATTTTTGAGAAAATATGGGAATTTTGTTCACAATTAAATATCGAAAAATTACAAAAATCGGAAACAAGTATAATATTTGGGGTCATTAATGCAGATGCATCTTATACCCAAATTTTAGATACGGTACTTCTAATCACGAAATGGGTTATCTGGAAAACTAGAAATATCGCAAAATATCAAAATAAAGGGATAAGTAAATCGTTGATTTTAAATATGATAAAACAAGAAATGCAATTTTTGCTCAAATATTTTAAACCGAATACAAAAAACGAAGCCTTTTCTATTATGTGTGACATTTTGTGTATATAAATATACATTTTGTGTGGTCAGGTCAGTGCAATGACCTCTTTGATACTGATTGAATAATAATATGTTGTATACTGCTCTCAGCTCCCTACATGTAATTTCTATTGTGACTTGTGTATGTAATTCAGGTGTACCATATAATTGTAACAAGACATGTTGTATCAACAGGTTAATTTTATAAACAAATATTTACTCACCATATCTTTGAAATAAAACCTTTTTGGAAATCAAAAATCATTAAATAATCCAATTTTTTTATGAATGAACTACGGTAACACATCCCTTTAACAAATCGCACGTGGTAATTGATCACATGACCAGAATTTAAATGTAATTGAAATTAACATAACAAAAGACTTGATGTACGGTAACTTTGAAACTGCTTAATAAATACAGGTAGCTTTTGTGAGAAATAAATAAAGATACAAAACATACTTTATTTAAAAAAATTATATATGGTGAGAGGTAAAGATATATAGATCGATAATGATTGCAGGTACATGTACATTTGTACAAGGACAGATAATATTTTTAAAGGTTAATAATTTATAGTGGGAGTTTTTTTTTTTCTCATTTGATTTTTCCCCGACAAATGAGACTGTAACAATTGGGGGCCCCTTAGTTGCTCCCCTGGGCAACTGAGGGTTGATGTAACAGGCGATTGTTAATAAAATATGTTTTATATTTAAAAAAAAAAAGATATTCCGCATAATAAAATTGAGTATGGAATTGGGGAATGTGTCAAAGGGAGAAAAAATACCACCAAGAACAGAATACAGCCAATGGGTCTTCAACACACAGCGAGAAAATCCCGCAGCCGGATGCGGGCTGTTTTGTCATAGGTTACATTCAGACATCATATGACACAATGCAAACTTAAACGTCGTAAATTGCTTTGTTAATCTTTCATTTTTTTCAAATAATAGAAACTTATAAATCATACGGCTGTTGCATTTTTTGTTTAATTGGCACGTGATATATATTAGAGGACAAAAAAGAAAATGTTATGCTTAATGGTCCAATATTAATAGTTATCAAGTGTATCAGGATTATAATTTAATACGCCAGAAGCGCGTTTCGTCTACATCAGACTCATCAGTGACGCTCAGATAAAAAAAAGTTATAAAGCCAAACAAGTACAAAGCTGAAGAGCATTGAAGACCTAAAATTCAAAAAGGTTGTGCACAATACGGATTAGGTAATCTATGTCTGGAATAAGAAAATCCGTAGTTTTTCGAAAATTTCAAAGTTTTGTTAACAGGAAATTTATAAAAATGACCCTATATTTGATATTCATGTCAACACCGAAGTGCTGACTACTGGGCTGGTGATACCCTCGGAGACGAAACCTCCACCAGCAGTGGCATCGACGCAGAGATGAAAATAGTGATCAAAGTTACCAGGATTATAAATTTAATACGCCAGACACGCGTTTCGTCACATCAGACTCATCAGTGCCGCTCAGATCGAAATACAAATCGAGATAAAGCCAAACAAGAAAGAACAAAGTTGAAGAGTATTGAGGACCCAAAATTCCAAAAAGATGTGCCAAATACGAATGAGGTAATATATACATGGGATAAGAAAATCCTTAGTTTTTCGAATTCAAAACAGGAAATTTATAAAAAAAAAAAACCATTTGTATATTTGTTAATCTAAGTTACTTTAATGAGACAAGCTTTTTTGCTTTTTGCTCCCTTTTGTTCAACTTCTAACTTATCGTTTCCAAATCTAATACATTATTGGTAATTCATTTGCAAAAACGTTGTGATTAGTTAACAAAGTCTAAAATAAAAGACATTCAACCAATGTTTTTTTTCTGATGAACCAGTAGTGATAAAAACCCACAATTCTTGTTAAGAATTTCTAACACGAACGAATACGTACCTTCATTTCATTGTATTCATGTTTCTGTAAGTAGTCCATAGTTTTTCCCTCAATTATTCCCATGTACTTCATGATATTCTTATTGGTGACGCCCTTTTCACTGCCAAGCATATCTTTAATGGATGATGGGTCACAATCTATGGCTCCAAACAGATGCAGAACACCACTTTTTAGCTGGTCTAGAGTTTTATTTATTTCCACTAGTTTTTTGTTGCCCTGTTCCGTTTCCTTTGTTATTTTATCTCCCCGTATCTGATGGAACAAACAGATTTCTTTTACGATTAATCATGTCTCATTAAACATTTCAGTTACTTTAGGGACAAAACATGGAACAAGGTAACTTGGCTAGTCCTTATTTCACGAATACAAGTAAAATTCACATATTGATCAGAGACATAAGACTGCCTGAAATACGCAATTCTTAACTTTTGAAAACGGGCATAAAAAATATTTCTAATTTTAATTTTTTAACAATGTTTGTAACTTTTTTTATTTACTGTATATAATAATCCACTGACCAGTGGATATCACTAGGGATAAACTAAAGTCTACACATGGTACAGTAGCTCTTGACAATCATCATTAAATATTATTTTTTAAAAGCTTGCTTGGTATAATCGTCATTAAATAATAGAAAAGCTTGAATAAATAAAGATAATGATTGCATAACAAATATATTGTCTCCTCTGGGACTTGAAATTGGGACCTCTTGTTTTACAAGAACCATAATATTTCATAAGCTTAACTTCATACGACTAACGAAGTATCTACTTTCAAGGGAAGCAATCCTGTCACACTTACATCACAATATTGCACCTTTTATATATATAAATATATTATCACAGTTTTATTTACGCATTCTATTGTCAGGCATAGGAATTTTTATCTTCGAAATCGAAGTTGAAGGGTTAAAAAACGACTAAAACACTTCTTCAGAAGTCGATATTTAATTAGAAAAGGTTTAAATAAAACGTTTACGACCATCAGCGTTGCACTATTTTAAGTATTCATTGATGATGCGTGTGACGTCGCGTACGGTGTTGGTGATAATACGGGTTTTGCTTTCTAGTTCGCCTTTATTGCATTTGTTAGAAGTTTCGGAATTGATAACTATATAAATGTATATATCAAAATGTGCGTAATTAAAAGTAGAAATGGAATATGCCTTAAAATCAATACTTTTATTCATTGTTACTCAAATGATCCCTAATAACACTGATTTTGAGCGTGTAGACAAGTAACACCGCGACATATGATCAGCGTTGCTTTGAAGTTATGCTTGTCATTTTTTAAACTTATTAAAAAAAAGTTGTACTGCTAACAAGAGTAGTCTTTGGTGTTAATGGTGTATGTTTTATTTATGACGTCATCGTTAACTGGACGCGTCTGACCAGGACGAAAAGTTCACTTTGTTTTGTGGTCAAGCCGAAAATTGAAAAAAAATATGGATAGGGGTGAAGTTAAGAGTGATTTTTAAAGGTAATTTAAATAGATTATTCCGAAAATGATACATCTTTTTATTCCGTATATAATAAGGAAAAAAATTATAAAAAGTTGTGTTACAACATTTCAAAAGTTTGTGGCAGAATTAATGATTTTTTGAAATTTGTATTTCTGTCACAAAACCCAAATCTCGCATATTTTTTGGAGCTCTTCAAAATTCGAACGAATGCAGCAGATCCAAACCACAATTTACATATCCACCCTTCCTGTGTCAAAATTATACAATAAATATACAACTTTCTATGTCTTCAATTAGTAAGTATTGTTTAAATTATGTCCTAAATTGTTCATTTTATTAAATCCGTTGAAATGTCACACTCGCCGTTTTCTGACGTTTTGGCGTATTTGTTAATTGTCTTATGAAAAGTAATAGGCAGTTGCATTCTTTTCTACGATATGAAATTTTATTCAAACGTGAAAACTTTTTTTTTTTTTAAGTGTATGAAAAAAAATTGTGTCGAAGTTTTAAGAGAAAATATTGAAAAAAAATTAAACGCGATCTCTTTGTTTTTGTCTAGTCAAAATGTCACAAAACGCCGTTTTTTTACATTTTTGTTACAAGTATAATAAGTCATATTATACAGTTTTGGAGGGGGAAAATTTGAAATTATAATAGCACAAAAAATACTATATTACATTAAAATCTACTGTTCAGGGATTTTTTTGAACCCATTTTCGATCACATGTCGGAAGTATTAACGACACAGTCAGCGACTACTTTTGTCTAGTCATAATGTCACACCATGCTGTTTTACTTGTTTTGACGTTACGTTCTGTAAAACTTGACATGTAGTGCCTAACGTCGAAAATTGCGGAAGCCTTTACGTGCCATGCTAATTAACTTTTTCCAATTTGATATAACGAATTATGAATTTGATATAACAGATTATGAATTTGATATAACAAATTATCAGTTTAATATAACAGATTATCAATTTGGTATAACAAATTATCAATTTGAAATAACAGATTATCAATTTGATATAACAAATTATCAATTAGAAATAACAAATTGTCAATTTGATATAACAAATTGTGAATTTCTCTACCAATAGTATGATTTAATTATAATAATGAGATTGTTTGAAACATTGCGTAACCCAAATTGGCGCATTTTTTTGTGTATTGATTCATTGTTTATCTGACGTCCAGCGACAAATATGTCATTGAATGCTTATTCAAAACTTTCTTAACAGGTTTAATGTTTCTGAAACCCTCTCCCTCCCCTTTTATCTATTATTTGAGGCAGTTTGGGGGACTAGTTTGAAGGTTCTCTATTCAGTACATGGGACCTGGTGTTTTAGAACGAACGATTATAATAGAAAAAGGATAAATTTATATTGCACATTTGCAAATCAGAAAGAATGGATAGTGTGTTTCTAGGGACATAGGAACATGCAAGGATAAAAAATGCTGGCATGCTTCTTTATCAATTTCGATGGGCACATACAAGGATAAATGAAACATCCTTAAGTTCATCCTTGCATTTTTCTTTATATATTTGTTTCAATATTTATTTTGTTTGCACACTTTTTATTAAAAAACAAAGACCCATGCGCGAGATCTAGAAGAGAAAACCGAAGCACAATCAGTACAATACTGTTGATAAAGTTGCTGATTTTTCTCTTTATCTTGTCTAGATTGTGGAGCACATTCGCCTATACATTGTATTTTTTTTTTGTATCAATGCTCAGTATTAGACTGTATCATAAAGTTGTGAAAAATTGACAGAAATATGCGGAGCAAAAGACTGTGTGCTTGCATCATCCATTTTTGTTCAGCAGGTCATAAAACACTGATAACTTGTACAAAAATTCTGTACAAATTATAGTTTGTACAACATTACAACTTGTACACAACATATACATACAACTTTAATATTAAACCAGCATAAAATATTGCTCGTGGTTTTAGTATTATTCAACTAGGAAAGTTTTCGCTAAAATGGGCTATCGAAAATACAGCTGAACGGATTAATCCTGCGTTAAAATTGGCTCTAACGTCTGCGCTAAAATGTCCCCTAGTAGTTTTGTGCTAAAATTATCTGCGCCCATCTGTTTTTTTGTTCATAGTTGAGATTAAATTTCTTTTTGTTTATGAAATTGGCAAATTCAATTATATTAATTTTATTGTGGTTAATTTTGAATTTGCTTTCAACTGTTGATTCTTTTAACATTTAATACAGGCGATGAAACAAACGATTCAACTAATAACATTTTTATTCGGAAATTATCAAAAGCGGATAAAAGAATAAGCCCTTGACACCATTTGCGAGTATGATGGTCTTGTGAAACAATGATAGTCCGTCGGCAGGGGGCGATAAATGACTGACCCGTGTTTTATTAAGAGAGAGCAATATCTCTTGCACATAAAACTCACCCTTTTAGATTTCGGAAAGAGCAGGCTAAGGCTACAAGGAAGTACTCGCACCCTCAAAGTTGAAACGGATTAATATAAGTTGTAATAACTTGTTTCTCAATCCACTATAAATAAATATGTTTAAACTAAAAGAAAAAGCAGCAGAAAAGACAGTGGTTTAAACTTGTTTTTAAAATATCCTGTTTCAATCAAAAGAAAGAGAAAATATCTTTGCTCCAAGGGGATACTAATGTAAATGAATATTATTTTTCCGTTTTAATTTAACTGTACTTAAAAAAATGTGTGCCACTTTTGCATTTCGGTTCTATACGTAGCAAGTCCAGCAAACCGCTCATATAAATTATGCTGTATGATTGAGTTGCACGAAATAAAAAAAAGTACGACGTTATTATACAATGCATGAAAAATAACGTCTAAATAACGTTACCAAAACTAACACCAACACCGTACGCGACGTCTGTATACATTATAAAATGACTATTATTACCTCTAATTCTTGTAAAACTTTAATTCTCTCGTCTTCCTGTTTTATACCGTCCGCTTCAATTCGTTTGATTTCTTTATTCATTTCATCTATTTCACGTTGGAGGTGTTCAACTTCGTCGTTTAGTTCGTTGACATAGTTGTACAGAGCAAAATTTTCATCTTCTTTTTTGATGAAATTGTCGACGATTGTTTCGATATCTGTTTCCCCTGTGGCTTCTTTTATTTTATCTATCGCTTCCTCGAACGTTTGTATTTGTACATTTTCGGCGTCAGTATCTTTATCCTTTGAATCTGGATGTACATTAAATTATGTAAAAATGAAAGATTTCTTTTATCAAAACATTAAATTAGTAGTACATTATTATTAAACCTCTAAAGATATGTTCTATGAGCAGTTTGTGAAACAATCAAAATATGACACTTCCATTAAAATAACCTGATGCACCCGTTTTATAAATTAACCTGATTCATCCGAGTATTACATAATAATGGATCAATATACAATCATGTAATAGACAGCAGGGGCGGATCCAGCCATTTTAAAAGGGGGGACGGGTTCCAACTATATGTCCCATTCAAATGCATTTATCGGCCTAATAAAACGGGCGAATCCAACCCCCGGAACCCTCCCTCTGGATCCGCCACTGGACAGAACAACAAAAGACGAACATGGAATCCTGAAGTAATATTTTTTTTTTCGCAAGCTTTACTTCAAATATTCTCAAATCTGAAGTCCGCAGAATATTGAGCCAGAAACCCGGACTTAACAAAGCACATCAACCGAATAACTATCCGAATAGATGTACAAACAAAGCCAACAAACAACGCATGAACCAGATCTATAGTATTTGCATCCACCTTAATTTTTGTGATTGTTAGATAGTAGCTAGGTGACAAACTTTAGAGGTAAAACGCAACATCTACAACATTTCTTACTTTTGCTTTTCTTTGCCTCTTCTTCCTCTTTATACAATGCACGGTCATTTGATTTCGCATTGAAAAACTCTTTCAGTTTGTTGTCATGGTGAATAACTCGCTGCAGATCTTTCATTTCCGATTCATGCTGTGCAATGTCCTTTTCACTTCTTTCTTTCAGAGCTATCATCTTTGTTTGTGCTTCATCTCTGTATAAATTTTATAAAACTTAAGGTGGTACATAACACTTTCACTAAAATTAATTTGGCTCGTTTAATTTTGATAAAATTTTGACAAAGTATTTACTTTGACCCTTTAACAAAAATATAAAAATTTCAAAAATTTTACACCAACTGTTTTGTCGGAAAAGTACACTGGTTATATAGCAGTTTGACAAACACCTATTTTGATCATTGAGAAGCTTATTATTCCCTTTATAACACAACGTAATTAAAACGTTTAGCTGACTTTACAGAGTTCTCTCACTACGTAGTGTTAGGTACCACCTTAACCAGAAAATGTGGCTAATATAAAAATAAATAAATTAGTTGCCATGAAAAGACATGATCTCCAAGAAATAAGTGAACCCGAGAAATACATTCCAGTATCTTACTCATGTGCCGGCTATGGTCATGTTAGAAAAAGAAAAGCTTATCCAAGAATTGAAATAATATTTAACACGGGACCGAATAACACCGATAGTGATCTCGTTTGCTACTTGCATTCGTAAATTTTTAATGTGTTGGGATACTTTCGATTTAAGGGTACAAAAAATATTACCAGTGACTAACTCAAGTGAGACATTTTTGCAAACAAAATAAGTAATACATTGTAGTATGCTTTTTTTTTTAGTTAACCGTGATTTCTTTACAATTGTTGTTATAGTACGTTCGCAGTTATTAATAACGGTCTGAGGTGAAGTAAAACCAATGTACATAATAGCATCCAAGGACAGAAGCCATTATTATACAAACCTTAAACACAAAACAGGACAATCACGAAAAAACCTTTATCAATACTATGCAATTACTTGAAATACATTTAACGAAAAACACCCAAATGATCTAATTCTCAAGATGCTTGATTTCATGATTGACAACATATTTGTTACGTTCATTGGACGTGTTTTTCAACAGACTATCGGCATTCCAATGGGAACGAATTGTACCCCTCTTCTTGTCGACTTGTTTCTTTATTATTATGAGGAAGAAAGATAAGAAGTTAGCAATATTCTTTAACTCTACTTTCCGCTATATAGATGATGTTCTTTCACTAAATAATTCAAAATTTGGTGACTATGTCGAACGTATCCATCCCATTGAACTTGAGAAAAAGGATACAACAGGTACAGTTAAGCCGGCCTCATATCTTGACTTACATCTAGAAATTGACAATGAGGGTCGATTGAAAACAAAACTTTACGACAAAAGAGATGATTTCAGCTTTCCAATTGTGAACTTTCCATCTCTAAGTAGCAACATTCTAGCAGCACCTGCATACGGTGTATATATCTTCCTATTGATAATTCCGTGATATTCCCGTGCTTGCATTTCCTATCATGATTTTCTTGATAGAGGGTTGTTGCTCACAAGGAAGCTATTCAATCAAGAGTTCCAAATGGTGAAGTTGTAATCATCTTTTCGTAAATTTTACGGACGCCATCACGAGTTGGTTGACCATTAGGGAATAACCGTTTCACAAATGATATCGGATATGTTCCTCACGTCGTAACTACAATCCTCTTCCCTTTTATAAATGTGACCTACCGAATAAGACTATTTACCGGATTCGTAATCTCATAAGCAACACGACGGGTGCCACATGTGGAGCAGAATCTGCTTACCCTTCCGGAGCACCTGATATCACCCCTAGTTTTTGGTGGGGTTCGTGTTGTTTATTCTTGAGTTTTCTATGTTGTGCCATGTGTACTATTGTTTGTCTGTATGTCCTTTTCATTTTAGCCATGACGTTGTCAGTTTATTTTCGATTTCTGAGTTTGGTATATTTCGTCCCACTTTTATATTTACCTTTCTTCATAAGCCACAGAAGCTTTAGAGATGACGTCATTCATTTTCTTAGTAGTTTCATTGAGCTCCTTGCTTATCTTTTTGTACAAGTTATCAAATACACTCCTCTCCTGTCTAAGATGGTCTATCTCCTTACGAAGATGTCCGTTGACAGCTAACTGGTTGTTGAACTTAACTGTAGCCTACAAAATTTGCATTTGTGTTTAACCTATCAGATAATGAAAACGAACCTCACCCAAAGTATGCCCAAATAAAAAATAACACTTCAGACATTTCAACATCTTATTGTGTCTATTTTTAAATTATAAAAAATGCTCATAGAGTTAATTGGAAATCTTTTTTTTTTTTAATATCGATTTTAGTTTAAATGATAGGACATTTTTTTATTGGGAACTCATTTTTGTCCTATGATTTAATATATGTCCGTCAACATATCAAAATTGTTCGTAGTTTATACGTTACTCTCAGAATATTGAATTGAATTCATTAAATGGGCGAGTACAATACAAAAAGAAGTACGAAGAGAGAAATATTTTCTATTCAAAAGTTATCATGGGTTATTACACAGAATTATTAAGAAGTAAAACTATAATAAAGACCAATGTTGCAACGGACGAGGGTGCGTAGTAGCAATTATTAAAATTCATTTCACAAATCTTGAAAGTGATTTTTTGTCTTTTTTCATAATAATATTGATTTTAAAGATAAACTTATTATATATACCTTATTAAGACGATTTTCCATAACATTGATTTTCTTCAGGATATTTTTTTCTGTTATGATCTCCGTGTTACTTCCGTTTTGCTTTCTCTGGTTGGCAATTTTTCTCTCTGCCTTAAGGATCTACATTGAAAGAAAAGTTAATCACTGTGGTACAGCTATGAGCCTAGGTGCATTATCAACCTTAATAGGCTGGAGAATTTTTCCTCAAAAACTACCCAGTATATGTAAAAAATTAGGAAAAAAGGCACGTTACTTAATACTTACATGGTGATTTGATTGAAATTTTTAAACATCATAGGGTTGACATCTCATAAACATATTCAACCCCGCCGCATTTTTGCGCCTGTCCCAAGTCAGGAGCCTATGGTCCTTGTTAGTCTTGTATTATTTTTAACTTTAGTTTCTTGTGTATAATTTGGAGTTGATCATGGCGTTCATTATCACTGAACTTGTATATTTATTTTAGGGACCAGCTGAAGGACGTCTCCGGGTGCAGGAATTTCTCGCTGCATTGAAGACCTGTTGGTTATAACCTTCTGCTGTTGTCTGTTCTATGGTCGGGTTGTTATCTCTTTGAGACATCATTCCCTATTTTCATTTTAATTTTTATCATTTCTAAGTCACAATGATTAACTGTTTATAGGACCTATTTGCTTCTAATAAAAGTTCCGAACTCGAACTGTTTAACAGGTCGTCTCACTTCAGCTATGAAGTGTCGTTGAAAAGGAACAGGACTAAGATATAGCAGCATACACTTTTTAGAAATGAATAAATAAATACTATAAAACAAGAATTTGTCCATGGTACACAGATGTCCCACTCGCACTACCATTTTTTCTGTTTCATGGACCGTGAAATTCAAGTCAGACAGATCATAGCACGAGGAACTTGTATACTAAGTTTCAAGTTGATTGGACTTCAACTTCATAAAAAAAAAACTACCTTGACGAATTTTTTTTTAAATTGAAGCGGGACAACGGACAAACAAACGGGCGAACGAACGGGCGAACGGGCGAACGAACGGGCGAACGAATGCATCTGTAGACCAGAAAAACACAATGCCCTCTACTACCGTAGGTGGAGCATAAACATATAAGAAAAAATAAATTTGCACGACCCTATCCACATTAATACATTACCTCGTTATCTAATTCATTTACTCTCATTTTCTCTAACTTGATGCTGTTGTTATAGTAATCCAGACTTTCTATCAGATTGAACAGTTTCTCTGTATCATCCAGATCTTTGTTCTCGTTCTTGTCACTCTGAGCTAACTTCATTACTGTTCTCATATCGAGATTCTCTTTAGATAAGTTTGCTATTTCAGACCTTGTTTAAAATATAAAATTGTTTTCGTGAAAGTAACATTTTGGTAACAGATTTTGATTGATTGATCGATTGATTTTTGTTGTTTAATACTGTACCACCTTTCGCAACACCGGTGTTGACAGTGTTAACTACTTAGACTCGGCCATCGAGGCTCCATACAGATTTTGAAAGGAAAATTATCGTCCTTTTTAAAGTGTTATCATCTAATTGCTAGACCAACTCAATCTTCTCAACATTAAATATGTCAACTCAACACTTTATATACATGTAACTCATAAATGTATTTAATAAAAGTAGCCTGACGGGTTTTGCATTCTTTTTTGTCTTCGGCTTTTATTCCAGCATTGATGTTTCCCGTATGTCTCCGGTTTTAATTTACAGATTTTTGATACATTGGACATACTTTGAATTTAATTGTACAAGTATATCATACGACCCATTACAGTTCATCATTGAACACGATTTTGTTATATGTATGCGATATATTTCAAATCTCCATTTCAAAACCTATAAGGGGAATCGTGGCAATGTCATTGTTCATTCCAAAAGATTAAAATCTTGGCATGTCATTTGTTGAATTTTCATAGTGTGGGATGTATGATGTACATGTAGTTGCACAATCCCACCGTGTTTTTTTTGTACCCTTTTAAAATTTAAAGCATATCTATATAGACTTACTGTTGCTTTCTGAGATAATTTTGAGCCTCCTCGGCATAGGATCTTCTATCATTTTCCATAACACGAAGTTGTCTTTGTAACTTTGCTAACTCCGAAGCCTGGGATACCTCATCAGACAGTTCATCGCCACTTTCCTTGTTTGCGGTTCCACGTCCCATTGTGGTGGATATTTATAATGCTGAAAATAGAATATCAAAATATTTCTGTTTTCGATGGAACTAAGTCATGGTCACAACTGATAATCCGCGTTACACATGGATTTTTTTTTTAAATTCGTGTAATTTCATACATCTAAAATTGAGAAAGGAAATGGGGAATGCGTCAAAGCGACAACAACCCGACCATATCTGCCTACTGCATGGGATGTATAAGGTGATATTATTATATTTTTTTTTATTTAAGGTTCGACACTTTCTAGTACAGAAGTAATTTGAAATGAAAATCATACTATTCATTTTGTGCCTCAACTAAAAACAACAGCAAAATTATATTTTAATTGAATTTCTTCAATTTTGGACTATTTTTTTTATATATATATGTCGTGTACAAGTTGCGATTTTGTACAGGTTATAACATGTACAAAAATGTTGTACATGTTATAACTTGTATAACGCAAAAATACAAGTTATAACATGTACAAAAGTACCTCATACATGTTATAACCTGTACAAAATATTGTTAAAAAAAGGTTTTAACTTGTACAAAATTTAAGATAAATCTTAATGAAGTAAAATATACATTTAAATTCACCAATGCATAAAGAACAACAATAAAAAGGCCAGAACGTGTCTTTTTCCGTAGAGGACAATGATCACAAAGTTTCAGGAATATTTGTTTCATGACTTATATTGGCAAAATGTGCTTTCATGTAATTGTATGTTTTATGCAGTCCATCATGGCTTAAATAAGTGTGACACTATTTACTAATAGCTTGCATTTCCTAAATGACAATTACATTAAATACTAGTTCTAGTAACTAAATTCTTTCCAAAAATTTAAGAACAATGCCTACTAATTTTGGGTAATATTCCTCCCTCTCGTTGTAAAGCATGCAAAGACTTAAAAAATGTCTTATATGCTTACTCTGTAAAAGCAAGAGAGAGCTGAAATAGTTTTCATTTGACCACGCTTCATTATCAATGTCTTTGGATCTACTCTTCAACATTTTTGGCCTTCAGCATGTCACTTATGTAAATTTATAACTCTTTTTTTTTTTATAAACTATAAGATCATTGCATGAGGCGAATGTCATTTTGATGTTTTAAATATATATCCTCTACTTTGAAAACATGTTTTGTGGCATTTGGATGTTGTCTGCTCCATGGGCGGGTTGTTATCTTTTAGACACATACCCCATTTGCATTCCCAATTTTATTTGTAGACATCTATCCTGGCTGTCTTCTTATGTCAACCAGAATGAAAGTATTTTACTATTGCCCTCAAAGTGGACACTCACAATTATAATTCATTAAATAAAGATATGACCATAGATAGACATAACAGGATCATAAGACATGTTCTAAGATATATCATAAGATATGGCCTAAGATATATCTTATGACAGGTCTTAGGAATGCTTCGTAATACCGACCCCTGGCCATTTACTATATCAAAAAAGGACAAAACACACTAACATGAAGGAATAATAAAAAAGTTATGAAAATATTAATGAGGTTAATAACGTCTGTTACGATAATAGAAACATATCCTTATTTTTCGATGTTGTACAAGTTAAAACCATTTTTAAGCAATATTTTGTACAGGTTATAACATGTACGAGGTACTTTTGTACATGTTATAACTTGTATTTTTGCATTATACAAGTTATAACATGTACAATATTTTTGTACACGTTATAACCTGTACAAAATCGCAACTTGTACACGACATATATATACCGTGTTTTCGCTCTCGACACACCAAAAATTATTTCAGTAGTTTTATATCTGAACTTTTGAATTACAAAATAAAATTACAACAGAGGAGGCAATGCCCTCAACACGGGTTTTTCATTTGTGTACACTCCATATCATGTTTATATATATTTTTTATGTTTTTATGTTTTTATCGATCTATGAGTTTTTATATATAAAACTAAACTTTAATTCATTTTTTAGTTCATTTTTTTACATAAATGAGGCCGTTAGTTTTCTCGTTTGAATTGTTTTACATTGTCTTATCGGGGCCTTTTATAGCTGACTGTGTGGTATGGGCTTTGCTCATTGTTGAAGGCCGTACGGTGACCTATAGTTGTTAATGTTTGTGTCATTTTGGTCTTTTGTGGATAGTTGTCTCATTGGCAATCATACCACATCTTCTTTTTCAACTATTTTTTTATAATTTGTTCCTATGTTTTTGTTAGGGGGTGGATAGGGGTTGAGCGCTCACAAACATGTTTAACCCCGCCATATTCCTTACGTGTCTGTCCCAAGTCAGAGCCTGTTATTGATTGGTTGTTGTTTGATTCATGTATGTTGTGTTTGTTTTTCGTAAATAGTTTTGTTATAAAATAAATGCCTCCGCAACGGAGCACCCGTGTCACACTGTAGTAAAATATACTCCTTATATTTACATTAAACATTAATTTAAAAAAGAGAAGGTGGTAAAGGGATACATTTACAGGCCATTATTTTATACTTTTAAAATTCTTAAAAACATCATTTCGTTGTGGGGTATTTAATAGACGACAATACGGTATGGATTTTTCACATTATTGACATCAACTTCATTAATTTTGAACTTTGGTGTTTCCCTATTCTTACATTGTCAGATATAAAACAAGATATGGTATGATTGAAATTGAAGACAACTATATATCGAAGACCAAAGGATGTGATGCATACAACTATGTGTAAAAAAGGAGGTATGATTGCCACTGAGACAACTCTTCAACAGAGACCAACACGATGTCGAAGTAAGTAAAAACAGGTCACTGCGTGGCCTTCAACAATGTGCGAAACTGTGCGCACAGAAAGTTATTAACCGAATTGACACATGCAAAATAATTCAACGAGAAATCAAACGGTCTGGTCTGATTTATGTAATTAAAAAAAAAAGAGATACAACAACAAACAATAAAACTGAACTACAGTCTCCTGACTTACAGGTCACCATAAGACCTTCATGAACCATGACTGGCCGCGGCAAACCTGTCTAAATCTAATAATATCGGAATAAAATTCAGGTAAAATTATTCTGAGTTCTCACGTAATTCGAATTCGATTCGCATTAACTAATTCGAATTAGTTTAATTCGCATTCGAAACGTTTTACGTCCTAATGTCAATTCTAATTCGAATTACATGCGCGTCAAATTCGCTTTACTGTCCAAACGACGTTAACTTTTAATTCGTATTAACAAAAACGTATTTCTAATTCGAATTAGCCAATTCGAATTAAAAAAGAAGAGTGTGTGAACGCAATTAGCGAATTCGATTCGCATTCGATTCGAATTCAATTCGAATTAAATGTCCGTGTGAACGAGGCATTATATTGCTATGCACATAAAATTTCCCCATCCAAAAGAAAGAAAGAAAAAATAAACACTCAAGAATAACAAATGGAAGCATTTATAATAAGAATATTAGAAGCGGTAGTTAGTCAGCACTAATATAGTATGTCAATCCGTATTTCTGCACTCAGTCAAAACTTATTTTTTCTTCCATTTAGTAGTCCAAACCCATTTACAGTTGTTCTTTTCCTAAACCTATCTATATCCTATTCCTACATGTAACCTTAACAATAGTCCAAGCTCTGCTCTAGAACAAACCTTCTTCTGGCCAACTTAAAGCCAACTTTGATTTCTCACTAGTAAGAGCTTTTTTGTCTAACAATCAATAATAGACTCCTAGTAAAGCTTACCTCTCTTATTGAGACACTCTCACTCACTGGACTTGCTTTCAAAATGTCTTCCTCTGTTTGACGTTGACAAGGAGTCGTGGACTATAGTGACGTTTATGACGGCATGGGACTATGACGTTTCAGACTCTGTGAATGAAATCTGAAATCGAACTTCCAAATCGTCATAGGGTCTCTGATCGGTGCCAAATATCTTGACTGATTTACGATTTTACGATCTGCTATCCCATCTTAGAAGATGATCGTCCTGATTGGAAGTTGATGTTACTGCTCTAGTGTCTAAAATGCGATGAACTTAAGTAAAGGCGTCCGTTTTAAAGATAGTATAAACAAGAATATGTCCACAGTACACGAATGCCCCACTCGCACTATCATTTTCTATGTTCAATGGACCGTGAAATTGGGGTAAACACTCTAATTTGGCATTAAAATTTGAAAGATCATATCATAGGGAACATGTGTACAAAGTTTGAAGTCGATTGGACTTCAACTTCATCAAAAACTACCTTGACCAAAAACTTTAACCTGAAGCGGGACAGACGGACGAACGAACAGACGGACGAACGGACGCACAGACCAGAAAACATAATGCCCCTCTACTATCGTAGGTGGGGCATAAAAAACTACAATTTGCATTATAAGGATTATAATGAGTGAAACATTGTTAATGTTTCACGTAGAAATCACTGGGTTTTTTTTTAGATGTGGGGTAAACGTCATTACACTGTTTCCCTGCGAAATAAATTTCAAAGTAGCCGACTATACGGTATACTTCTTTTAGTTGTATGAACAAAACTAATGGAACCTTAAAAGAATAGAAAAACACATTTAAAGCCGTTTAACGTATCTTTTCTAAATTTCAAGGAACCTTAACATACTAGCAAAATCCATGAAAGGCCAACCTTTAAGATAAGCTAAGATAAGATAAGATAAGATTTATTTTATTAAAGTGTCACCATCCATTACAATATCAATATATATATACACATAAAGTCACTAACATATAAGTAAAAGGATGCCAACCGAAAACGACTTATGAGACACTATCATTAAAACAAACATCTAATACATACATAAAAGGACAGCTTTGTTACATTTAAAATGTATTTCGTAAATAAAAAAAATAAAAATAAAAAAACATATATAATTTCTAGATGACATGTTTTCGTCGATAAAACCCATGATAAAGGGAACTAGCTAAAAGAGGAACCATATTCTCATTACACATAAGATAACGAAGTTTTTCAATATCGCATAAATACTCAAAATCAACATTTAAAAGACAGGCTTTGGCATATAATTCATGTCTGATATCAGAGTAAAAACAACAATTAATGGCATCTATTATTAACTACCTTTACATAAGGCTCCGTACCAATACGATCTATAAAATCTTAATTTATTATTTACCATTGACATTATTTTTATCATTCATACTTCATGGTGCCAAGATTCTGTTTCAAAAGTTTGTATAGAGTCCCATACATTACTCATATTAATTTTATCTTCCACATTTATAATCAAACTATATTTACGAGCTAACTGTAAAACTCTATAATCCCACGACGATTTTCTTCTAATCGCCCAGGTATGAACCTTTTTACATATATTACTGGTATTGTCACATTTAAGACGATTCCATAGTTTAAAAACTTCAACGTTTAGTAGTGCATCACCTGATAAAAAAACCCTTATCACCTCTAGCAGCTAAGCTGCTGCTTCTTTTGCTTAAGCCAGTTCAAGTTAGTGTCTTTTTTAAAATTTCTTAATTCAAAAAGGTATTTAGTCACAGTATACTGTTTTCAACGATGAACCAGTAAATACCACAAGTTTTCTCTGGCTGTCGATCAAATATATTGCATTATTTTTCTAAATGTTAAAACACATTTTTCATGACCTTTTTCTAAAACTACAAGTACAACATTTACTACAAATTGCTTATTAATTTCATATAATTTGAAGTTTAACAATGATAAATGTGCATAATGCTACACATTTAACATTTTTTTGTTTCACACGGAAAAATGATGTCAACAGATTTATTAAAAAAAAAAAGATAAAACCGATTTAGAACCTGAAAAAAAAAATGAACAGCGATACAAAGATTGAGATCACGAAATGTAGTAGTGAAGACGACGAATATAAGCTGAAAATTAGGCCTTTACATATTGGTTTTTTTCGTGTCGGTTTCGTCAGGTAAATTGTCGGTAGATCAAAGGATGTTGGCATTCAAGGAATAAACCTTTCGTTGGTTTATTCCTTTAATGCCAACATTACCGACAATTTACCTGTAAATTTATGTTGGCATTCGAGGAATAGGTGTAAGTAGTTATCACAACAAAAGTGCATGCTTATCAAAACAATCATACTAATTAAACAGATGGGTAAATTTCAGGTAGCTAAATCTAATTCCTGTTTGTCAAGTTGTTGAAAATTATTTGTTGCTGTTAGGCAGCAACCATTTGATTTTCTGGGGGGCTATGGGTTTTTTTGGAAAAAAAAGTTTGTTTCCAGTTTTTGGAGAAAAAAATAATTTGTTTTTGATTCTGAGAAAAAAAAATTGTTTGTTTCACCCTCAGGTGCCACTATATGTAATGCTAAAATTGAAAGAAAAAAAATGTTTTCGACTTGTCGCGAAAAAAATAGATTGTTTTTCGCCGCAGGCGAAAAAAAAATTGTCCAGAAAAAAAAAACATAGCCCCCCCCCGAAAATCAAATGGTTGCTGCCTTACTGCTTGAACAGATATGGATTCTTTTAAAATGAAACTTTGAAAAGTGTTGCATCACAGGATCAACATAAGCATATTGAGAGAAATTCTAGTTTGCACAAATTCTACAATAGCCTCTTTGGACTTTTTTTAACTATATTTCATTAGTTGTGTGTGCTGTAATAAACTACCATATAGCTTCAGGGAATTTCTTTAAACTTTGTATCACGTGTTAGATTACTCTGTTTTATTTTGATCAGTTTGTTCAGGATATTTTGCTTGGTAATAAAATTATTACCTTTTTTGATTGCAAGTAATTCATAAAATAATATTGTTTAGGTGTTAATTATATTTGCAACTCATCTGAATTCTTGTTACCCTATGTTATTGATTTTCTTGAAACTTTGTAGAGTTTCCATCTGGCATGTCTAGGAAATAATCAAATTTACTTTATCATTTCTGATGATTTTTAAAGTTTAATCAATAGTTCAATTTAAATCTTCATATTGTTCATATTAACCATATAATTTAAAATGATATGGAATTAAATAAATCTCTTATGTCCTTTTTTTAGTTTAAAAATAATTGTATTTAACTAAAATTTCTTCAATATTTCTAATACATGTATGTCTTATGTTAATTAACATTTTAATTGCCAATATATCTTCTTTTTAATAAAAAGTTTTTATTTTATTATTTTATTTTTTTTATTTCAAAATTCATAATAATTTTAACCCTAAAATCTACAATTTTCATATAAAAAAGTGATAAAATGTTGCAATTCTATCAAGTTCACTAATTGTTTTTAACAGTTAAATACTTGTAAAAACACCTATTGTTATTATATAAACATCTATTGAAATATTTTTGTTCAACTTCAACTTTTCAACTTTTATTAACACTCTAGACAGTTTACACTGTAACAAGAGGCAGACAAATAATACAAGTAATTATAGTTTACAATGGTGAACAAGATAGAAAGAAATATACATACATAGTTCATCATACCTAAATCTCTGTACACAAGTATACACATACATAACACGTGATAATCATTCAACGCTAAAATAATGGGATATGAGATCGCCAGTCGATTACATGTAAGTGATAATATATTAGAATCATAGGTATTTCATAAGTTTTTTGATAAAAATAGACAAATTATTTAAGACTTTTACATTACATAGAGACATCAAACCTTTCATTTTAGATTCTGAAGGGTTAACAATATAGTAATTTGGGATACATGCACATCTTAATTTTTTAACCTCGTCATTTTGACATACAAATAAGTAATGAAACTGATTTCCAATACAATTATTTTTGCACAAAGTACATAGTCTTTCCTCTTTTGGAATATTATGCCATCGACCAGTTTCTAGTGGAATTCTGATATTTGAGCATCTAAGTTTGGTAATATATATTCTATTTTCTTTTTTTAATTTAACCAAATAATTTTCTAAGCAAAAAACGTGTTTAAACAGTAAATAATATCCACCTCTAGAAGAGTTTTCAGCATCACTAAACCACTTTTGAATAAACTGATCTTGTAAAATTTGCTTTACATATATTTTTATGTCAACATTTCTTAAAATACATTGATTGTTCCATACATAGCTTAAACCTGTGTTTTCTAATGTAGATTTAATACAATTAATCCACTTAGAAACAATATTTCCAGAATTATGCATTTTATACAAAAATTGGTATAATAATCCTGATAATTTCGTGCTGTTTAACAATAATTTTGACCAGAATGATAAAGTTCGTAATCGAAATCGAACTTAATTTCCAAGGGGTACGTGCCAGTTTCACCGTACACCATATAATTAGGAGTACTGCTTCTTAATGAAAGAATTCTTTTCAAAAATTTTAAATGAACTCTTTCTAAAGCATCTATGTTTTCGAAACCCCATATTTCACAAGAGTAAATCAGTATGGGTTCAACCAAAGAATCGAACAATTTTAATTGCAAATCAATAGGAATATTTAAATTCCTTATTTTTCTGTAGAGAGCATAGAGTGCCTTTTCTGCTTGTTCTATCAATTTTTTTCTGGCGTTTGTAAATCTACCGTTACAATTAAACAGCAAGCCTATATAAGGATAAAAATCTACTATTTCAATATCAGAACCATATAATTTAAAATCATGTAAGTGGTTTCTTTTGCTTTTTCTTTTTGAAAATATCATAATCTTTGTCTTATCTGTGTTCACAGAAAGTTTCCATTGTGTACAATATAGTTCAAACATATCTTATGTATTTTGCATATCACTTGCTGTTTCTGCAAGTATGATAGTGTCATCTGCATAAAATAAGATAAAAATTTGTAAATATAGTCCAATATGTTCTTGCAAGGCCGTAACTACCCTTGAGGCAAGTGAGGCAATTGCCTCACTAAAATTTCGACACTGATTAATTTTTTTTAAACATATATATAAATATAATAATCGTTTGTTCTGTCTCAACCTTAATTTTTATAACTTGTCATCACTCCTTTTAAACTATTCTTCCTGGATATAACTCAGCATCTCAACGGGTGATGTTTCTCGATTACATTAACCTAGTAACGATAATCATCATGGATCTCTAGTTAAAAGCAGGCTCTTGCAGAAAAAGGAAAAGTGACACTGATGGTAAAGAAGGAATAATTCTAGTAAACTAGTTTTTTTGTGAACAGAGTCTGAGTATTGCATATAACTTCATTAGAACAATCCAAAAAACGATAAGCAGACTGACAAATCAAGTCTTGGTCTTTGGAAGGGGGCAGTCCTGTCTGCGTATTCATTTCTCCGTTTCACCAACTTTTGACAAATCAACTACTGGGCATCGCAAGGGGGCAGTCCTGTCTGCGTATTCATTTCATGAACTTTAATCTTTCTCTTTACAGATAAATAAAATATAAATAATATGAAACATGCATGGATTAGTGTTTATCCATGTTTCTTTAACCTTAAAAATTGAAAGAATATCCCATATTCCAGTTTGATATTATTGAGGAATGGTAGAACCTTTAACACAGGATTTTGTCTTTACTTATTTGGGACTACGGAATTTCGTTTCTTTATAATCGGGGTTTCGGAATCGAACACCCCAACCCCTAACCCTAAATTTATAGATTCTGGAACTAAAATACCACCAACTATTTCCAGAAATAATTTGAAATTACGGACCTACATGTAAACGTCAAAAACTCCATCCCAATTCCCCTGTACCCATATCATATATACTTACTTTAGATAGAATCATATACATATATCTTATCTCATTATATCCCTAGTTTGTCTACTCTTTGTCAGCGTAAAAGCGAGTTTAATATTTTGTAACTGCGACTGTATGGTGGTGCTTACAGGAAAGCTTAATTCCCTTTTGCAAACAAAACTGTTACTACCGATGCTGCTACCGAATTGCTGATGGAGAAGGAATTGGAAGAAGACATTGATCATTGTGTTGATGATGGACTGGTGATGATAATGTGCTACCTTTAGAAACACAGACTGCCCTGAAACGACTGAAAACTTGGAAAAGAGCATGCATGAGTGCGAGAGATTGTGCGGTCTTGCCATGCTTCCTTCATCGCGATAAGGATATCAGCAGACCAAATTCTGATTCTGAAACGATTTGACTGAACCGGCGATAGAAAAATTTGGCAAACTCTGACTGAATCGATGTTTGTTCTATGTTCTGGCAGCAGACTCAAATCAGTGATATTTGGATGATTATCTTACACATAAATTAAATAAAGTTGTTAAAAATTTGGTGTAAGTAAAAGTCTTAAAATATGAAAAATTTATATAAAAAGTGTCCAAATTCAAATCATTATCAAACTCTCTAAAAATGCCTAGAATGCAGGATTTTGCACCATTCATTTCATACCCTCCAAAAAAAAATTTCGCCTCGCTTCGCTCGGCTCAATTATTTTGCCTCACTAAAATAAGATGCCTAGTTACGGCCTTGTCTTGACAATGCGTTGATACTGTTTCAAGTCCATTTATGTTATTCTCACACAAAAATTCTTCTAGATCCGAAAGAAAAATAGAAAACAAAAAAGGTGATAAATTTTCTCCTTGGCGTACCCCGAGATCACTAGAAAAGAAGCCAGAAATATCATTTCCCTTTTTGACACAAGATTTAATGTTATCATACATATTAAAAATCACTCTTAAAATTTTTCCAGTAACTTGATTTTTTACCAACTTTTGCCATAACCCCAATCTCCAAACAGTATCAAACGCCTTCTTAAAGTCGATAAACGTACAATTAAGTTTTTTACCAAATGATAAATATAATTCTATCAGCACATGTAAACAAAATATGTTATCCAGAGTTGAATAGCCTTTCCTGAAGCCAGCTTGTGCTTTTGGAATTATTTCAAATAAGTCTGCATATTTTGAAAGTCTCCCATTCAGTATGGCAGTAAATAATTTTCCCAGAGAAGATACTAGAGTAATTCCTCTGTATGAGTCAGGATTAAGGGGGTCCCCCTTTTTTTTGAAAAATGGCAAAATAATACCTAATGTCCAAGCTTCAGGAATGGCTCCAGAGTCTAATATTTTATTAAATAACTTATGATAAAGGGGCATCATAAATTGAATGGTAGATTTCACATATTCATTGATGACCATATCGTAACCTGGCGCTTTTCCGTTTTTTAAATCTTTAACGGCTTTAAAAATTTCATTTTCTGTAATTTTACCATTTAAGATTGCATTTACACGTTCGTCATTGCAATCTGGTATTACAAAATCTACATCATCTCGTTCTCCGTCTGTGTTCAAATTTTTAAAATAAGTGTGAAGTTCATCAAGATCGATTGGTGTGTTTTTATCCTGTGGTCTTTCAAAATTATTCAAAACATTCCATAATTTTTTAGGATCATGTTGATCCATACTACGCAGCTCGTTTTCAGCTTTAAATTGAAACTCCTCGTAACTTTTGTTCATTACTGTTTTATATGCCTTACTAGCTATTTTCAAATCGTATCTGCTTTCCTCCGTTTTAAATAAATTATGTTTTTTTCTTTGCTTGGTGAAAATTATCTCGTTTTAAACGACATTGCGCATTAAACCACGGTTGATGTTGTTTTGAAATACGATTAATTTTTTGGCGGGTTTATTTCCGAAATTTTCGACGGCTGAATCAATAAACACTTTATTTAAACTTTCGACTAATTCGTTAAGGTCAGTTTGAAAATTTTCATTAGTTATATCAAGCGTGTCTAACTGGTTCGACAAGTTATCAATGGTCAATTTACTTTCAACGCTGTCAACAAATTGATCTCTTTTGTCACCAATCCAACGAATATGCTTACTAGGCACATTCGGTGAATTGTTTTTATCAAGCAAATCATCAGGTAACATCGCTGAAAGATTGAATCGAAATCTACAATGAATATCAGAAAATAACGAATCAAAATTAACAACTTCAAATTCTGTAATATAAGGGAACAAATCACCTGATACTATTAAGTAATCAACTAGACTAGTTTCTTTGCTAGTTACTTTGCCCATATTTTTGTCGTTACCAATTCTGCCATTAGCAATATATAAACAATTGTTTTTACATAATTGCAAAAGTTTGTTACCATATACATTGATGCGACCTTTGTCCTCAGACGACCTTTGTAAGGGTACATTATATAAACATAAATTATGAAAGTCATATAAACATCTATCTATCTCATCTATTCCATCTTAATTCAAAATTTTTGAAAGTTCATCGTCTGGAATAATATAATCACAAAGAGACCCTGTTCTGGCATTAAAATCGCCAAGTAGTGCAGTTGCAGTGCTTTGATCTTTTAACGTAATTAATTCTGTTTCAATTTCATCAAAGGCATCCTTGGAGGAGTACCTTGAATTTTCGGGAGGTACATAAACACAACAAACATAATTTTAGTTGATTGCATTGGAATATCTACTTTAACCCAAAGTACAAACTCAGAGTCTGTGTTAATAAATGTAAGAATTTTTTTTAAACATTTTTTATAAATAACTGTTATACCTCCAGATTTTCGTTCAAATTTTTTTCTATTTTTGGTAAAATAATCATATTCCTTAGGCAAGTTAAGCATGTCTAAATCATCTAGTTTTGACTCAATACATACAAAAATGTCATTTAGTTCAATCAAATCAGTAAATTCTTTAAATAATAATCGACTTTTTAGGCCACATACATTTAAGCATGAAATATTTAATGAGTCAAAATTGTTACATATACTGGGTTTAAAGTTCAACTGTCCTCTTGTTTGCCTGTCCTACATGTGACGGGGACGGACAAAACCTGCTCTTGATTCGTCTCGTGAGCCAAAGTGCTCCCTTAGAAATTGACTGCCTTGTTGAGATGGATACATGTTGTCTTGCGAAGGGTTGTTGGGTACATTGGA
>CM034360.1:86278728-86318339 GCA_019925275.1 Mytilus edulis | reverse complement strand
CAAAATTCTATGGCATAGTTTTCGTTTTATGGCAGAAAATTGGATTTTGCATGCATAATCTATACCAAATTTGTCAATTTTGCAAAACCTGTAAGATGAAGATAAGCCCTATGACCCATTCTTTTTCTTTTTCTTTTTCTTTTTAAATCTTGGTTTAAACTACAATTTGAAAAATTATTAAAAATTCTTTGGATTATAATTTTTCCGGAGCACCTGAGATCACCCCCAGTTATTGGTGGGGTTCGTGTTACTTATTCTTTAGTTTTCTATGTTGTAACGTTTCTTCTGTACTATTATTTGTCTGTTTGTTTTTTTATTTTTTAGTCATGGCGTTGTCAGTTTATTTTCGATCTATGAGTTTGACTGTCCCTCTGGTATATTTCGCCCCCCCCCTTTTTTTTTAGACAATCCATCTACCTTAACTGATGTCTGACCCCTTGTTTTGGGATTTGGAGATTTTACATTTCAGGACGGAAATTGACGTCACTTGAGTTTTCTTATGAAATAATGAAAGCAACATATGAGCTGCGTCGAATAGAAATCGACCTTATGCAAATGAATATCAATACATCGCTTAACTTATTTCGGGTTGAACAAATCTCTATGCAAAGTGCATAATGATTCTGTCTTAGGACTGTTGCAAACAAAGGCAACGGGTTTAATCGTTTTAATAGATACCAACCTTCACCCTTTCCTGAAACAATAGTGTAACATCACAACAAAGAAATAAATAAAATATGCAAATGTTTGAAAATTGAGTTGATATAAGAACACTACAAAACAGACCAAAATTCGTCTTTTATTTTGTATTTGAATCTTCCAAAATCAATCAAAGCCTTATATAAGTAAATGTATACCGGCACTTGCATACGGTCGATTTCTATCCGACGCAGCTCATATTATATTTAGAAACTGTGAAAATATTTTTATTTACTGGAAGTGCGTTTGATTTCTTTGGTTTTTTTTATATTAGAAAACATAAAATATGCTAGGAAAAAATTAAAACTCATAACAAAATATTAAAGATAGTTCACAATTTCAGAATCGAACATCACTTATCCAAACAATAATGTTAATTCTCATTGTAGCGTTGTGCTGTTCCCATTGGCATTGGAAAACGCCAAAGAAACGACAAGGGCAAAGCATACAATGTAAACACTATGAATAGTTCAAGTGATGCCAACCATATTTCTGAGGATTCTGTTATTGTGTGTACTTCGTGTTGTACCGATGGAGATCTCTGTAATAGAAAGGGATGTGGCTCTCCTGGTAAATACTGATTTTTTTTTAAAAGGGAATGTCTCGACATATGCATACCTGTTATTTATTAGAAGGAGGGATGAATAGTCATAGTGTCTGGCATATAAAGCAATCATATATACCAGGATTATAATTATGTACGTCCACGATCGTTTTGTCTTCAAAAGAATAAAAAAAAAGTTTAATGCTGAGTTCACACGTAATTCGAATTCGATTCGTATTAACTAATTCGAATTAGATTTATTCGCATTCGAAACGTTTTACGTCCTCACGTCAATTCTAATTCGAATTGCAATGCGCGTCAAATTCGCTTAACTGTCCAAAGTCTCAATTATTTATTCTCTGTATGAACAATTTAAGTATAGATTGTAGTAAATGAAACTTAAATTACCAGAATGTTACCCATTTCGTTATTTTCTAAAACTCAAAATTGTTAATCATACCATCTTCATATGCATATCTAGATTATTTGTGTGCTGTTTTATCTTTATTTGCTAGAAAGGCTACCGATAGAAGGAATGTTATGTTACAACTGTGACCAACAAGCAGCACCAGATATGTGTGATGATATAACGTTGTGTGGACCAGACAAGGTAAAGTTAATTACTAATTCAGTATATACGAATTTGTTTTACATTATTTTACATGATTTGTTTTAATACCCAAAAAATTATCATCATGGTATAGATTGGCGTGATTTGAAGATGTTTTATCACAATTATTCGTATGACATACTCGATTTGTCGAATTTTCATGGAACCATACGAGAAACAATAGTCTAGAATCAAAGCGGGTATTTCGCATTTTGATAATTTTGTTTGTTTTGCCTCTTAGTTTAAATCTTTCTATTGATATTTAATTGTTATTAACATGTTTGCTTAATTATACCACCGCTTAAAAAAAGTGGTGGTATACTGTTTTACCTCTGTCTTTTGATCCATCTGTCAGTCCATCAGACCATCAGTCAATTTAAAAAAAAATAAGCTCTTTACTCTCATATACAATAAGACTTTTAGTTCTTAGATATTATGGTTCAGGAATATTTTGAAAAACTCTAATGGATTATTTCTGGATTGAATCAAATGTTATCTATTCAAAACGGTGTTTTATTAAATTATAATTTATTTGCTTTAAGTTGGTACCCAACACTTTCACTAAAATTAATGTGGCTCGTTTAATTTTCATAAAATTTTTACAAAGTATTTACTTTGACCCTTTGACAAAAATATAAAAATTTCAAAAAATTTGAACTAAGCATTTTATCAGAAAAATTACACTGGTTACATGTATATAGCAGTTTGACAAACACTAATTTTGATCATTGAGAAGCTTAATATTCCTTTAAAAACACAACGTCATTAAAACGTTTAGGTGATTTTACAGAGTTATCTCCCTATAGTGTTGGGTACCACCTTAGTACATTTATATCATTATGTTTTGAATTCGATTTGCAGAACTGTTATATAGAACAGATACAGTTTGGGAGTGATAATCTATTTTCCACGAAATGTATTCAAAAGACGGTAAGATGTAAATCTAGAGTTATTGCGTCTTACAATACTTAAGGAGTAAGAGTTGTCAGCCTTTGATTTGTGTATACGATTACATCACGATGATAGCATTCGATTTAACTTTTCATGAAAGAAAATTACTTATCCACTTGTGTCATTTTTATACGCCCGTCAAAATTTTGACGGGACGTATTATGGTATACAAATGTCCGGTGTCCGTCCGTCCGTCCGTCTGTCTGTCCGGCGTAAACATGTCGCACCGTAACTTGAGAACGACTTATCTAAATTTCATGAAACTTAATATGGTTGTTCTTTATGATGGTCAAATGATCTGTATACTTTTTGGTGAAAATAAGATTTAAACTTTTTGAGTTACGGCACTTTGTAACTAAAACAGGGGGGTGTTTTTTTCACATGTCGCATTGTATCTCAAAAACGATTCTTGATTATTGCTTAAAACTTTACACACTTCTTAGTTATATTAATCTAGTTATTGAGTATTTTGTAAAAAAGGGGGAGGGTTTTTTACATGTCGCGCCGTATCTCAAAAACGATTTATGATTATGGCTTAAAACTTTACACACTTCTTTGTTATATTAATCTGAAGATCTGTATACTTTTTGGTGATGATTAAAAATTTCATTTTTGAGTTATTGAGTATTTTGTAAAAAAGGGAGAGGGTTTTTTTTACATGTCGTGCCGTATCTCAAAAACGATTTATGATTATTGCTTAAAACTTTACACACTTCTTTTTTTATATTAATCTAAAGATCTGTATACTTTTTGGTGATGACTCATAATTTTATTTTTGAATTATTGAGTATTTTGTAAAAAAGGGGAGGGTTTTTTTTACATGTCGCGCCGTATCTCAAAAACAATTTATGATTATTGCTTGAAACTGTACACACTTCTTTGTTATATTAATCTAAAGATCTGTATACTTTTTGGTTTGATTCAAAATTTTATTTTAGTGATATTTGTATAAAAAAAAGGGGGGGGTTCACATGTCCCGCCGTGTCTCAAAAGCAATAAATGGTTATTGCTTAAAACTTTCTCAGAAACTATTTATGATTATTGCATAAAACTTCCACACAAGACGTCGGGCGTATCATGCGCTGATGGCGCAGCTGTTTATTAGCAATTGACGCGCATTGTATGAGCTTTTGATAACGTCATACAACAAAATTGATGGTGGTAATTATACCATATTTTTGTAAAGTTTTGAATGGGCGTAGGAGCCGGAAGGGGAGGAGTAAAACAAAACATTTGGACTATAGAACGGATTTTAATCCAAAGTCTTTTTGTTTGTCCCTTTCAGAGCCATACCCTCCCCGACCCCAACACACATAGTGTCAATTAACATGTACGCCACTGAGTTCTAAGAGAGATTAAAAGTATGTTTTGTTATTATTTAATATAAAACATGTTATACTCACTTTCTAAATAGTAAAATTCAATATAAAATTGTTATCATATGTTTTAGGCCTGTACAATAAGTTCCAGTAAAGCCAGATGTTGTAATACAGAACTATGCAATGATCACTTTTTAGACAACAGTACAACACATTTCACAAAACAATCAACTAACTTTGTATCGACCACAACTAGTACTACAACGCAGACATCCCCATCTCTTACTACAACAACAGGTACTCAAGGAATCTTAGAAACTAAGGTCTTTAACATTAAAAATGCATCACTTTGAATACAGACACATCTTCTATAAATGAAACAGTGTATTGATTGGTTTTATATCTGATATATCAAATATTAGTTTTAAATATTTCTGCTGTTGTAGTCACCAGCATTCATTTTTTTATGTTGCATCTTTATTTATTTTTTTATCACTTGGGATTGTAATGTTAATATCTATAAAACAGGTTTCATATTGATAAGTATTCCTTTCTTTTATTTCATATTAGAATGATACAATAGAATACAATTCTCAATAATATTAGAGTTCATTGATAAATTTTTCAACATTTAGCCAGATTGGAGGAACGTTTTACATCGTTTTAATTTTTTAAAAGGGATTAACGTACGCAAAAATAAACATAACGTCGAAACTTTATTGTCGATTTGACTTTTATTATATTTGAGTGTGTATTCACATTACTATAAGACATGTCACGGTACTTTTCAATCCCAAATTCATGTATTTAGTTTTGATGTTATATTTGTTATTCTCATCGGATTTTGTCTAATGCTTAGTTCGTTTCTGTGTGTGTTACATTTTAATGTTGTGTAGTTGTTCTCCTCTTATATTTAATGCGTTTCCTTCAGTTTTATTTTGTAACCCGGATTTTTGTTTATCGACTGATGAGTTTCGAACAGCGGTATACTACTGTTGCCTTTATTTATTACCGCTATCTCATTCAGTTGTTTTTAATATTTCCGTGTAAATTTTTTAACAACAACATATAACTGTCTTAATTTTCATGTCAGCTTCACCAACGCTGGCGAATAACTATTATTAAAAGTTCCCCCCTTTTTTTTCTTCTTTTTTTTTTTAATTAAGAACGTTATAACACAAAAATAAAAAAATGAGCATTTATTTTTATAAACTTATCAACTATGTTATACGCATATGTTTTTTTAAATAATACAAAAAATATGTTTTCACCCTAACATATATCTGAACTGAATTTTGTAGGCATGCGATGTCCTTATCAATGGCATTACCACGAGAGTTCAAAATATTGTTATCTGGAAAATGAAGGGACGATGACACTTGATGAAGCTAGAGTAAGATACTCCCATTCATTTGTACTGTAGTCTTGTCGTCATGGTGGTATTTTAATAAGATATTTAACATTGCTATAAAAGCGGAAGGTTTGACCTGTCACAAAACCAGGTTCAACCCACCATTTCTTTCTTAAAATGTCCTGAATCAAGTCAGGAAAATGGCCATTGTTATATTATAGTTCGTTTCTGTGTGTGTTACATTTTAATGTTGTGTTTCTGTTGTGTCGTTGTCCTCTTATATTTGACGCCTTTCCATCAGTTTTAGTTTGTAACCCGGATTTGTTTTTTTTTCTCTATCGATTTATGAGTTTCGAACAGCGGTATACTACTTTAATATATCACAATAGGGACAAATTATTTTCAAAATAATCGTTATCGTTTTTTTTTTTTTTAAAGAAATGGCAGTCAAACCCTTTATAATGAAGGTAAAATGAGGTAAAATATTTAAAGAAATAAATTTTAATATTTCATATAAAACTAAGGAATCTTTTATGTAGTTGTAGAAAATAACTAATTCTTGTATAAAGCTTTTTGTATAAAAAGATATAATTAAAAAGTCTTTAATGTTATGTAACTTTTAATATATAAGTATTAGATGTGAAATTCTTCTTATTTGACACTTAGCGACATAAATAAGGTTTGACAGCTTAAACTCTTAGAAGTATTTCCTTTAGCAAATATATCTAATGCTTTCCTTTTGTTCACCTAGAATTCAATCTTATCAAAATAATCGGATTCCCCTAATGGTCATAAAAACAAAGTATTAAGTAATTAAAAATAGTAACACCAAAAAGGTGAATAAGGTAAAAGAGATCTAACCAATAGAAACTGTCCTTATAAAAATAAGTATTCTAAAAGTCATTTTGATTGGTGAATAATACAAGTCCAACCAGCACGTGTTCTTAGGGTTTAAAATAGGAAACCCTAAGGAGTGAAACATTAATTTACTTGTATGGTTGGACTCCAAATAAACATATATTGACATCTTTGTTTTATTCACCAGGTTCGTAAACTTATATCTTTTGTTAAATGAAAAGTTAAAGTAATCTTAGTAATGTTTTAATGTAATAATTTTATAACAGAAATCTTTCTTTATTAAAGTTACCATAAATATCATGATAAACTATTTTGATTAATTAATAAAGTATTTTGATAAATGTTAATTCAAGTACATTTTAAGAACCAAATTCTTTTATTTCATATTTATGTATTTGATTAATTTACTTGTATGGTTGGACTCCAAATAAACATATATTGACATCTTTGTTTTATTCACCAGGAGCCTCGAAAGAACGCAAACGATAGTCCCCCAATTATCGTAGTTAAAGTAGAGAACACAAACATGTAAAACAGCAGAACAACAACACATTAAACCCTTCAACGGGAAAGGGGAGGCGACTGCCTTAGTCTGCGCTTTCCCCCTCTTTCCCGCATAACAGAAATGGTGGAGGCAAGTGGAAAGATCCATGGTACCCGAAAAGCGAGTAGTTTCCCGAAGAATAGTGTATTTGAAATTCGAAAAGGAAATAAGTGTGTTAAATGTATTCTAAAGGATAAAGTAGAAAGTAGTACGGAGAAAGGAGAATCGATAAAGGAAAATGGAGAAAGGAGACAGGAGAATAGAGATGGACCATTTAGAACAGAGAAAGGAGAACAAAGAACGGAGGAGGAACAATCGAAAAAAAGAAAATGGAGAAAAGAGACAGGTGAAAGGAAAAGGAGCATGCAGAACGGAGAAAGGAGAAAGAAGTACGCAGAATGGAGAACGTAGAAATATGGAACATTACGGAGCTTAATTTGGACACTGATTCTGAACAGTGGGATATAAAATGAACTATATTGTTTCACTCTTTGTGTATATATTGTATATATGTTCTATTGTGAAAAAATATGTTTCTTAAATAGCAAGTAAGTTAAAAAAAGTTAATTTTAAAAATAAATCGAAAAGCAAATAAGTTTAAGATGAAATTAAAATAGATAAGATAGGGAATATACTTAGTAAAAAACGATAAGATAGAAAAGTTAGTAAAACAAAATCTATGTAAGAATAAGGTTGACTTGAAAATATGGTAATTGATAAGGCTAAATTTGAAAAGAAATGTATAAATTGAGATAAATGGAATATGACTTATTATGTTTAAGTGCAAAACTATATAAAAAAAGTATTGATAAAGAAAAATATTTAATTTGGAAGACTGTAAATGGCAAATAAGAAACTAAAATGATTAAGACTAAATGTAAAAGAAAACAAAGAAATATGAGATGAGAAATAAAATATGTATAGATAACTGAATAGAAAATACAAAAATATAGAAAGTACGAAAAAGTAACTTAGAGTAACTATATTAAAATGCAATATCTGAGAAGTTAACGTTCAGGCGATTCAAATTCATTTAACGTTAAAGAGTATAGAAAGAAATACCCTTGTTTATATGAGAATCATAAAATAATGCCTAAAACTTTAACCTTCAAAAGATAAAAGTACATAAAAAGAATCTGTAAAAAGAGGTTGGTTGTTTAAAGACTTTAAAAAAAAAAAAGCAGAAATTGCCGAAGTAAGGCACAGTGTCCTATAAGGAATAAAAATAGAGAAATAAATAAAGAGAAATTTAAAGAGAAATGCACGTGTAAAAATGAATAAAATGTTGGTAAATTGTGTAAGTTTTTAATGGTTCTATAGCGATTACGATAAATGTTGAGTTAAACATGTGTTTTAAGGTTCCCGTATGTAAGAATTTAATGTGAGTTTAATCATAAGAATTAGGACGGTACAAACCTAATTTAGTGCTAAATATGTTGACCTAGCTAGTCATCATGTAAAATCTTGATTATAGCAAACATAATGTATTCTAGCATAAGCAAATCATTAACCATAATGTAAAATCTTAACTGTAATCAAATGTTTTAGAAAACTATCCATTGTAAAACAAACAACAAATCCAACTAAAGAAATATAAAAGAAAATGAGGGTATGACTTGCGGTATTTCTGGAGTCGGAGCAAAGTACCCAGGAAATGAGCATACTCCAGCGAGAGGAAATGACTCGGGTATGTTTGGAGTTCGAGCAGAGTACCAAGAAAAGCGGGCTTACCACATATAAGAAATAGAAAAACGATAATAATAATGGTAATAAAATAAAACACCAACGCTCTTACAATAAAGATGAAGAGATCGAACATGTAAAATATTAAAGAATACAATTGTTTTATTAATAAGAAAAATAAGAATAAGAATATCTAAAACGCAATAAGTCATCTTGGTCATAACAACTTGTATTTAACCAAAACATCTAATATAAACTGATCATAAGCCACAAATCAAATAGTCAAATCGAGTAAAGAGAATATTAAAAAAAAAAGTTTTTAAAATTTAAACAAGTTATAAACGAAATAAATTCAAATGTTAAATTGCGGAGCAATTTCTTCGAACAACAGGGATATATAATGAAGGTAAAATGAGGTAAAATATTTAAAGAAATAAATTTTAATATTTCATATAAAACTAAGGAATCTTTTATGTAGTTGTAGAAAATAACTAATTCTTGTATAAAGCTTTTTGTATAAAAAGATATAATTAAAAAGTCTTTAATGTTATGTAACTTTTAATATATAAGTATTAGATGTGAAATTCTTCTTATTTGACACTTAGCGACATAAATAAGGTTTGACAGCTTAAACTCTTAGAAGTATTTCCTTTAGCAAATATATCTAATGCTTTCCTTTTGTTCACCTAGAATTCAATCTTATCAAAATAATCGGATTCCCCTAATGGTCATAAAAACAAAGTATTAAGTAATTAAAAATAGTAACACCAAAAAGGTGAATAAGGTAAAAGAGATCTAACCAATAGAAACTGTCCTTATAAAAATAAGTATTCTAAAAGTCATTTTGATTGGTGAATAATACAAGTCCAACCAGCACGTGTTCTTAGGGTTTAAAATAGGAAACCCTAAGGAGTGAAACATTAATTTACTTGTATGGTTGGACTCCAAATAAACATATATTGACATCTTTGTTTTATTCACCAGGTTCGTAAACTTATATCTTTTGTTAAATGAAAAGTTAAAGTAATCTTAGTAATGTTTTAATGTAATAATTTTATAACAGAAATCTTTCTTTATTAAAGTTACCATAAATATCATGATAAACTATTTTGATTAATTAATAAAGTATTTTGATAAATGTTAATTCAAGTACATTTTAAGAACCAAATTCTTTTATTTCATATTTATGTATTTGATTAATTTACTTGTATGGTTGGACTCCAAATAAACATATATTGACATCTTTGTTTTATTCACCAGGAGCCTCGAAAGAACGCAAACGATAGTCCCCCAATTATCGTAGTTAAAGTAGAGAACACAAACATGTAAAACAGCAGAACAACAACACATTAAACCCTTCAACGGGAAAGGGGAGGCGACTGCCTTAGTCTGCGCTTTCCCCCTCTTTCCCGCATAACACCTTGATTAAATTGGACGTCAGTTTGACTGTGCGGTATGTAAAATTTCGTAGACTCGTTTGATAAAAAAAAAGTAAAATCACAAAAATACTGAACTCCGACGAAAATTCCAAACGGAAATTTTCTAATCAAATGACAAAATCTAATGATAAAACACTTCAAACGAATGGACAACAACTTGGTACAGGCATTTTTAAATGTAGAAAATGGTCGATTACACCTGGTTTCATAGCGCTTAACATCTCACTTGTATGACAGTCGCATCAAATTCCATTATATTTACAACGATGTGTGAACAAAACAGACATAATAGGTAAATTAGTCAAAATATGGATACAGCAGTCATCACTGTGTCACAATCTCAAAACAAACAAATATTTAACAAAAAAAAAAACCCCAAAAAAACACAAAATATTGGACTTGCATCCGACGCCTTGTGTAGAATAAGAGCCACACTCCTTATAGGTTAACGAGATCTTGCAACACCTGTTTGAGGGTGCGTAGATGACTTGTTGCATGTAAACAAGTCATATTCAGCTTACCATCATTTTGCTGTCCAAATATATATCGTTCTGAATCCCGGTTTGCTGAACCTATCTAATTTGTTAGTTGTTGATTTATCTTTGTGTTGAATATGCATGAAATATTTGCCAATGGACGCTAAACAAGCAATAACCATCATTTAAGTGTGCCCTTTGTTTGATTATGTTTGATTATGTGTTACATGAACAATCCATTCGGATGATATTTGCGGTTTCTTTTTGTTGCTTCTAAGGTTTTAATCAGACTTGCATTAACGATGTTATATTTGCGCCATGTCGGTATAAACATTGAAAACTTTTGTTACAGGAAACGTGCAAGCGGTACGGACAACATCTTCCAATCATAGAAAACTTAAACGAGCAAGATTTTATTAAATCTATAATGGAACCTATGCATGTAACAAGTGAGATAGCTTTATTTCATTATAAAGAAATGCAATTATATCTTAAAATAATTAAAAATACAATATATAAAGTGTGTTTTGATTTGTTTGATTGTTTGATTGTTTGTTTTTTTTAATGTTTTTTTTAAAACATTTTTTTATATGAATTTGGTAAATAAAGTTACTGATTTCTGATGAATGATGAAATCAAAAATGCTAAAAAGCACAAAAAAAATACTACAATATACCAGCGTCGTGATCTTGTTTCAGTCTGGTTAGATGGTACGGATATTACAAATGAAGGGAAGTGGGTATGGTATACTACAGGTCAGTCCATTGGATATTTTAACTGGAGTCCAGGACAACCAGGCCACCGTTTCACAAAGCCTTCTTAACTTACGATGATCGTATCAGTTTACGATCGGTTTACGTGTGGTTCTACGTTTCCGTTACGTGTGTTTCACAAAGGCATCGTAAAGAACTACTAAGTTGATCGCAAGTTACGTCGTGTGTATCATCGTAAGTGTATCGTAAACCGAGAAGAGTGCTTTCTTTCACGTCCGCACTTTTATCGAGTATGGCATGCCAAATAAACATTTTTAAAAATAATTATTATGGATGGCGAATTATGGAGATATTTTTATATCAATATTAATACAACTAAAGAATTTTTGTCCGTTTTCAATATTAATTTAAGATATATGACGCTTACAGTCATAGGACAAAAGTGAGTTCCCACTCAAAAAATGTCCGATCATTTCAGATCATTTCAACTAAAATCGGTACTTTTCAAAAAAATATTACCAAGTAAGTCTATGAGTGATTTTTATAAAATAGATACCATAAAATGCAGAAATGTCCGAAGTTTAATTGTTTATTTGGCCATATTTTAAGTGAGGTTCTTTTTCATTATTGAATGGGTTAAACAAAAATGATTTTTTTTTTACGATTTTAATTTGGTTAGAATACATTTTTCTTTGTGTTCACCTCGTCAGTAATTTAAAATACATATGTTAACAACACTTTGTACCAATATTCTTTTTGGGGGCAAACACAGTCAAATATATTCAACGAAATTATCCGACACAGTGAGGGTTTAGATTAGGGGCAACGAGGGGTGGGGTGGGGGGGGGGGTGGGGGGTGGGGTGGTTGCATTTCTTTGTTCTGTTATTCTTTTAGCCATTCTTATCTTTTCAGCATTAAAAATATGCTTATACTTTAAATTACAGCCCGTAACAGAGAAGTGATCGAATTGATGTTTCTTTACCGTCAAAATTAGCTACGTTATCGACAAACATAATTGAGTAGTGACCGAACTATTGGTACTTTAACGTTAAAAAGATTGACAATGCTGACAAACTTTCATGTGTCGATAATCAAGTTTAATACCGATAATATTGAAAATAATTCTAATAATATATAACAAAATATGTCCATGTACCATTTCGATTGGGCAAAAAGTAGTCTTTTCTTCAAAGTCAAAACAGAAAAAAAAAATATTTATGGAAGGACGTCTTGATAGTATTATTTCCTTTACAATTTTACCCAAAACTGAAAGAAATATACTGGTAAACAATTAAAAAGGTGTTTGATAGGAATGAAGTCCTTTATTTTTTCGGACTACAATGTGTACCGTATGTGTGATGGATTTGAATTCAATCAATAACTTTGAAATGTTTTCTCATATGTATACACAAAAGGGAGGACTGGTATTTGTACTTCTGTTAGAATATGTCTTCGTCCGTTTCACATGCCAAACTTTTTTCTAGTACAGTTTAAACGGGAAAATTTTGTTGAGTTTTTTTTTTTTTTGATATGACACAATAACGAGCAAAACTATTTCTTGCAATCGCTCACACAGAGAATATTTTTTTTAGTAAAAATCAGTAAAAAAATAATTTCTCCAAAATATACCATGGCCAGGACCTGACAGTTATTAGCAGTGAAGAAATGAAAATCGTTCGGGAAAACTGCGCTTGCTGTCATTTTGAGGGATCATGCAACATTTCACCTATTACCCATAAACAACATAGGTTCTCAATTACTAAAAAAAGTTCTAAAAGATAATTTCAAATCAGAGTAAACATATAAACTTCCTTATATCCAGTCGAATTTGTCTATAGGTTACACAAAGCTGGTTCTTAAAACGTTTGTATCAGGGAAAACATTTTTCGTTGACTTTCAAAATATGTAGGAGAAACGGATTTCCTAACCATTCACATATAATATTCCGCATTTCTGATTTTTTGTTCGATAACGTAAATCATACGACTTTTTTTTTATGACTACGTGAACCTTGTGCCATTTATTTTTGTTGGTCTTTAGGAAGACAATTTACAATTTTGCAATGCATGGACGGAGGCACTTATACATAACCTTATAATTCTGTTTGGAAACAAAAATAAATTTCCAATATATAAACATACATGTATGAATATACATGTATTAATATACATGTATTATATGTCGTGTACATGATTGGATTTTGTAGATATAACTACCGCACAGAAAAAGTATCATGGATTCGAGGATTTCATATTCTCTATTTGTGTGTCATAAACATTCAATTCGGATTTGAATTTAATTTACCGAAACATTTCCGAACATTAAATCTTAGGACGGTCAGAACATTTTAAGGACGCAACAGATCGAAGTACAATTTTAAGTAGTATATAGATGTGCAATAATTCAGCTTCCTGTACATGTTCATGAAGTTCTAAATTTTGAATTTTTGTTACAATAAAAAATCTCAAAATGTCCGTTAATAATGAAAAAGTTTGACCCTGAAAAATCACATATCTAAGAAAAGCAGTCGTTTAATTGATTATTAGAAAGTTTCAGTATAAAATGTCAAATTTCTTTAATTTGAGAGTTTTCCTTTAGTTACAAATGTAGCTCCATGTCTGATGGTGAAATAAAAATGAATGTCTCAGAAAGTGGTGAATTAGTTTCCATAAATGACAGATGATTTGGGCCAAGCTTAGTAACTTACAGTAAACAAACTACTGTAACATTGACGCACTCGTCGAACTGTTTAAAAGATTTGTGTTTATGACCAAAAATTGATATACAACTTCATTTGAATTTCATAGCGCGTCGTCACAATAATGAAAGTAATTAAAAAAATCTATAACCAGCAGATCTATAATTCTTTAAAGAAAGTATTCCTGTACAAAAGGGTATTTATTATAAAATGGTCCTAACTATAGAATAGATAGTTTACCACAGAAATCTTAAACAGAAGAGATTTGATAATAAATTTAACTTTAAATAAACACTGAATTAATTTTAATTGCTCGTAGGTGTAAAGAATAAACCAACAATCTCAATCTTTAAATTAAAGTGTCTTCATTGCAGTGGCGGATCCAGAACCTCGATTGGGGGGGGGGGGGGGGAGGGGGGGCACCATGAAACCAAAAGGAGTAGGTCCGGTAAGGGCCGATTTTGGCCCCAAATTTCAGTTTCATCTAACGAGATATTTAGGACACTTTTTAAACACTTAAAAATCTATCAAATATGCCAAAAAACGTCACTTTTCAGATGGTTTTCGTCAAAAATGAAAGTGGCCGCATCCGTGTTCATCCTCAACCTTTATATATGTTATGTATTATCATCAGATATTTCAATATTATGAATGAACACGAATGCGGCCACTTTCATTTAAGATGGAAATCGTCTAAAATTGAACTAAAATGCTATAATTGTGAAGATTTCAGTAATTTAGCATGACTGTATGATGCTAGTACACGATATATGTGCTTTGTATTGTCAAAAACAGCACATATTTATGTAGCAGAAGCATTCTACTTTCCAAAAAATAGCTAAAAGATTACATTTTCACAATTTTGCAAAACTGCTTAATTTTGGGGCCAAAAAGGGGTCTTACTGAACCTACTCCCTTATATATTTTTTTAGAGATGTATACATGTATATATGCGAGTGTGGGTGGGTTTGTTAAAGTTGTTTGGTTTTTTTTTTTGGGGGGGGGGGGGGTCAAATCATCGTTTTCTATTTTTTTTATAACTATTTCACTTTATACTTTATTATTGATCTTTTTTATATTCGTTCTTAACATGCATCAAATATTTACCACTGGACTTTAATTAAACAACCAACAATCAATCAATATTTTCATTATATTTCATCGCCTCTACCTTCTTTTATCTATACTTTTTGACCTCCCTTCAAGGCTTACTTTTTTGCACAGAATTCTTATCTCTGTAAAACACCTTCATATCCTTATACATGGTGACCTATTCATTTCCTTGTACATGTACGTACATATGGTACCGTAATTAAAACAAGAAAAATAAACAAATATAACTGTATGCTTGGGCTGTATAAGTCCCAGATTCTGTTTTAATGTAGATCTTATGGAAATAAAATAGCATTTATAAATGATTATTTAGTAGAAAATATCAATTCATTTTTCCTGGACCTGGTGAAAAGGGGGAGGGGTAAAACAAATTGTTAATTTTCCATGAAAATAAGAGGGGAAAGAAATATGACATGCCGTTTAAAAAAAACAAATCTTATATGGTATTAAAAAATAGTTTAATTTGTTTGCTGAATAAATTCTCAAAACGAGTTTTGAAATTGCAGAAGAAGAAATTTTATTTGTGAGTACTGTATTTTGGAATGAAGAGATACCCAAATATAAATGCATATGCCATCCTTATCGACTTCAAACATATATTTGTACCTATTTAAAAAAAAAACATCATGCAGATGTTTCACCTGGTAATCGATAATTTGTCATAAATCACACATGTGGACGCTGGTATTAATTACATAACGGCCAGTGAAACCTCATTCACAACCTCATATATCTTGGGTTATGCCAAATAAATATCTGGTATTCAAGCGCCTGTTAATGGGATATGATGCTTAATACTATAAGAGTATCCACAAGTAGAGTTTTTGTGGTCTCTTTTAAAAGTCGGTGCATGAGAATATTATGCTACAACCAATCAACAAAAAGGGTTGCCTACTAAGTATATAAAAGCTAAAGAATATGCAAAGCATGTAATTTTTACAACGCAGGCGTTCGGGTTAAAGGGCCGGTTCCCAACCGTGAATATTAAATAATATATACCGATTTGATTGGCCAATAAATGTTTTAACACACGACGCCATCAATTTACGTAAATATTTTGGAAATATACAGACGATATTTCGCAATCCACGGCTCCTAGGAAAGTTTCTTGTAGTGTTACGTAAAGCGGGAAATACGCGTTTATGTAGTTAAAAATTGGTAATTTTAAATTATTAACTTTTTTTACATTTAGGCTTTTTCCTTTTTTTCCTAGATTGTTACATTATTTGGGGAATTTCGATTTAATGTTATTTTTTTTTTGTATCGTTTCTATCAAATTTTATTTTTATATTAAAACTAGAAATTGATCCGTTGTCTCACAAGGAAACAGCTGTTTTGACGTTTTTTCTAGAAAAAAATCCTTAATTTTCTAAAAACTTTTCACCTTCATTTTGTCAGCTTCAATTCAGTGAGCAATATTGAATTTCATGCTAAATACAGGAGCTTACCAGATTAAATTAACGCGACCTATTAAAATAGTCAAAACAATAAGTTTTTATTCCAATTACAATTGAACTTTTTATATCAATTCGAAATTTATGTCATGTTGATCTGTAATATATTTATTTGTATTAAAACTTGACCAACTTCTTAAAATCTGACAGACCGTACGCGAACAGTCCGACGTATGCCGCGTATTTTGAAAAAGTACGCGTACGGTACAAATACTCATATGGTCTGGAACATAGACATCTATCTATATTGTTGAAAACTATACTATACTATGTTGCCTTCTGGATGTCCTTAGTTTGTCTTTGTCATTTGGTTACTGTCTTATTAACGTATAACCTACATTTCCAACAGTTTTGTATAGCTAAAACGGCTAATGTGTATAGAATAATTGTCTTTCTTTCCCTAAATAATATGCTTAAAAGAAGAAGGACCGAGGAGAGATGTGCACAGGCACTTGTTTCGATCTATCAATGGGAAGGTCGACTATCCATATATATTAAATATTGATAGTCGACCTTCCCATTGATAGAAACAGGTGCATGTGGCGATGTCCCTAAATAAAAATAATTAAAGTAAACAGAAAAAAATGCTTCACTTTTCAATCTTTAACATCCCCTCCCGCTTCCAATTTTTTTTCTACTGTATTAATTTTTGAAGACATGTCGCATCTACACAAAGTCTTATTGATCTGCAGCTTACTCCCTATTAGTTTTGATATATATGATCTACATTAAATTCGAGTCAAAAATAGTCACTCGAAAGTCATATATATCTAAATACAATGTAGTTGCAATAAGTTCCATTAACCACGAAACTAATTACAGTCAGATATTTATTTCGATATTCTTATTAAAATACATTTCTTTTTTGTCCGAAATTACAAAAAAATAATTATTATCTGGTTTGACTGTGAAACACTGATTTCTGATTTATATTGTACACATAACTTTAAAAATGGGAATAAAACATCCTTCTTTAAACGTTTTATCGATTACCACTGTGCCTGTAGTGATATACATTTAATTATAAATATAGATTTCAAAACGCGGACGTGATAGAAAGCCTATTTATTAAATTGTGAAGACGTACGCTGGTGGGAAATAAGATGAGTAAACAATGATTAATACCTTAGATTTGCATTAAGTTAGTTGCTTAAATATACAAATAATCAAACGAAAAAAGACTATAAGTGTAGTTCTATAATATTGAAGATTCTTCTTCGTCTTCTAACATTTGAGGCATCTTGACAAAGAATAAAGAACGCTGCAGCCATGTTAGATGGATTAATTTATTTTCGTAGAAAAACTACGATGGAGTTACGACTGGGTATAGCTGTAGTAAGTTACGCCAGGATTTACGCTTTATTTACGATCATCTTAACTTACGACGGTTTTGTGAAACGGCTGTAAATCCTACGATTTATTTACGATGGACTTACGATGACACGTAGACTTACGAAGGCTTTGTGAAACGGTACCCAGACCATTACTTTGGGGTCCATAGAGAAAACTGTATGGACTATGGACCTGAATACAACATGCAGTGGAATGACGCACCATGTCATAATAGTGCCAGGAAGCACAATGTACTATGTGAGGGAGGGTAAGTATAATTATATATTGATATATAGGTAACATTTCAGTAGTTTGTCAAAGTGTGACATTATTTGTTGGGAAACTTCACCAACAAAAAACGTATAACAAAAACACCGATCCTCAAGGCAAATTCAAAAAAGGAAAGCCACAAAGAATAAAAGAATGAAAATGGGACTTCCGAATATCTTTCTTCCGTCAAAACTTTCGACAAATTATTATCCGAAATTAGCATTTTGTACATTACATAGCCGTTGTATTTTTTATTTATTTGATTTAAAAAAGACAAATTGAAACTTTCGTTTCCAATAAAGAGCGAATGAGAATTAATCTGTAACTTTTTTTTACAATGTTTTGAATTTCAATTTACCTATACATTTGTTTTTTGTTAAAAGTTTTGATATCAAACAGCCGAAAGCTACAAATGGGTCTTCAATGTAGCGAGAAACTCCTGCACCCGTAGCCGTCCTTCATCTGGCCCCTTAAAAAAATATGTATACTAGTACAGTGATAATGGACGTCATACTACACAAGAAACTAAAATTAAAAATCAAACAAGACTAGCAAAGGCCAGAGGCTCCTGACTTGGGACAGGCGCAAAATTGCGGCGGGGTTAAACATGTTTATGAGATCTCAACATTCCCCTATACCTCTAGCCAATGAAGAAAAGTAAACGCACAACAATACGCACATTAAAATTCAGTTCAAGAGAAGTCCGAGTCCGATGTCAGGATATGTAACAAAAGAAAATAAATAAAATGACAACAATAGATAAATAACAACAGACTACTTACTAGCAGTTAACGGACATGTCAGCTCCAGACCTCAATTAAACTGATTGAAAGATTATGTCTTCATCATATGAATATCAGGCACAATCCCTCCCGTTAGGGGTTTAGTATCGTACTATCATAAAATATATGAGAAGAACATAACCCCTGTCATGCAAACAACTGGGTTTTTTTTTAATAAATGTGTTTAGTTCCGAATATATATTTTATAATACGAAAATGTCTTCCTGTACGATACTTACGTTTTTAATATGTTCCAGTGTACAGACAACGGTTCCAAGTAAGTAAAACATCGTAGCACTATATTATGAGCCAAGGATTATGGTCAAGCGAGAAATTAACGCAATAGAAATTGAGAATGGAAATGGGCAATTTGTCTAACAGATAACGATCAGACAAAAGAACAGAAAACAGTTCAAGGCCACAATTGGGTCTTAAACACAGCGAGAAAATCCTCCAAATGCTCATATAAAGACATTTAAAGTCGTGTGTTTGATTATTTGTTTTGAAATATAAGACATTTTGATAATCAGCATTGAATTCTGTGCATTCCCTTTGTCTAACTATACAACATGTGGTACGACTTAAATTCTATTTAATGAGGAGACGTATAGCTTATATACAAATAAAAGGAAAACACAATGCCGTGGTCACTGCTTTGTGGTGGCTATATAAATACATTTTTTGTGTGTGTGTAATTTTTATTTTGCTTTGTGTCATATTTTAAGTAAAAATTATATTCGTTTTGATTTCAGCTCATACATTCTTCTTTTTATTCTTCCATGCCAAATTTCAGACTCCTGTACCATTTATTTCACGAATATAAATATTTTCTATGTCACTATAATGCATTTGTTTTTTATAAAAGAGATTGATATATTCAAAAGAAAAATTGTGATGAAATATATTGTTAAGCGGGAGATTGTAAAGAAAAGTCTCATTAAGTTTGGATGTTGACATTTTCAGAATGTAGTAATAATTTACCTCATTAACATTTATTGTTAATTTTGTTTATTTATCATTCTATCAATACAGCATGCTCAAGTAATTGGATTCATAAAGATCATTACATGTATTGTGTCATGGATTTTACCGGTAATTGGTACACTGCACAGGTAAGCAAAAAATAAGTTTCGATGATAGTGTTAGGTGTACGTGCATCACAAAAACACTCATGTCTAACCCAGCGACAGTGTTAAGATGTTCATCTAAAAAAACCAGCCGCATTTTTTGCGCTTCTCCAAAGTCAGGAGCCTCTGGCCTTTGTTGGTCTTGTTTTTTTGGTTTCCTTATATGTTTCGGGGTTTATTTAGTGTGACCTCTATTTCGCTGAACATGTACACCTTTTTGATTAGGAACCAGTTAAAGCCCGCCTCCGGGTGGAGGATTTTCTCGCTTTTTTGAAGACCCACTGGTGGTCTTATGTTGTTTACTGCTACTTGGTCGGGTTGCTGCTCCTTTACACAACTACCCGTTTATATCTCAATTTTATATTTTCCCTTTGACCAAAAATGTCCTTCAATACATACCACTTTTTATTATACAACCATTTTAAATCATATATTACTTTGTTGAACTATTATAGGTTCAAATCAAAAGATGCTGAAATACTTATTAGACCAAAAAAGTATAAATGTTTAAGAAAGATTTAAAAAAATCTGATATCTCACAAAACTTCGAGATATTTCCCCAAAAATAAAGGATATGATTTTCTCAGGATTTTGGTCCTGTGTTATTGTAGAAAAGATAATAAGTATTACTACCCTTACAACCTTGGCTCTGTCCCTCCACTCCCCTCTAAAAAAAAATTATATCAGATAGCGGCATGTTTTGCTTACATCTGCTTACCCTCTGCTTACCCTTCAAGGGCACCTGATATCACCCCCATTTTTTTTGGTGGGGTTCGTTTTGCTTAGTCTTTAGTATTCTATGTTGTGGCTTGTGTCTGTTTGTCTTTTTTCTTTTTGAACTTTTTTTGTTGTCAGTTTGTTATCGATCTATGAGTTTGAATGTCCCTCTGGTATCTTTCGATACTCTTGTACTTTCGTCTTTAGGTTGCATTTCTGTTTTTTTTCGCCAATGCAATTTTCAATAGGAACTCCTTTCCGGCTAAAATGTTTACTATGAAGTTTTGGAAAAAAATAATTCCAAGAATGGGAAAGTTCATATGATGCCCTTCTAAATTTTTCAAAGGTCAAAATATAGCGATAGGGCTGTGCGGAACTGTCAATGTTTATATGCCCAGAACTTCTGAGAGTTAACATTCGTAAGTTACGTCTCTTCGAGATGAAATCTAGAGACCATATTTGAGAAACAGACTGAGTACGTAAAAAAAATAATTATCTATGAATATGATATATCTCCCCAAAAGAGGCGTGGTTTGAGAAACAGCTGTATTTACAAAGGGCAACCTTTTATTCTTTTTCTTCCTTTATAACTATCTGATACGACATATTGATTAGATATTATATGATATATTATAGACTGACCAGACATGCATATCGTGGGAGTTCGAATTTGAGTTCGTTCCGCTTGAGAATAATCTGTGTTACAGCGGCATATATTTCTTGCATATTCAGGACAAGAATGATTGTCATTCTATAAAAATAAAAATAAAAGCATACTCTGAACTAGCAATTGTTTTAATGATAATAATTAAGGCCTTTTTCACAATCGTATGAAATGTATGCTCAAGTTCATAACTTTATTGGTCCTTTTTAAAACACAAAACATTATACTTTAGATACTACTATTTGGATTTTGTATTATAGATAAAACATGTTCTAGTTTTAACCATTTCCCGCTAAATACGTGATTAGTTTGAAGGTATTTTCCGCAATGCATCACTATATGACTGTTTCGTGTTGTAGAAAATGTGTTCTAGTATATCTGCTCACCTTCCAGTGGCAGACACAGCTGAAGCTTTTAAAAGAATTGGGGATGTGACAGGAAGATCCAATGACAGTACGTAAATTGCATTATAGGTAAATGACAATTAAGGATGTTTGCAGCTGAAATTTACAATAACAATATATTTATATAAGTTATGTAATTTTTATAACATAATATTTATTGCATTTTTTTTGTAAATAGAATATTTGCATGTATTTGGGTTTCAAGTATTAGCAAAAACAGGGTGTTAGGTGTAAGGGTAATTTTTTAGGTTTTGAGATATAAAGGGGTTACTGAGCATACTAGCCTAGGAAAAGAAGAAGAGGGAGTCCTTATTATTTGAAAGATGATGATGAACTGGTATTTAATGTCCAATGGCAACTATTGCATGCATACCAATTGCTAATAATATAACAAGCTGTCTATCTAGACTTCTATTATATCTTTCTAGGTTTTAAAAATGTCCATGCAAATGCTATGACATATTTGAATTGAAAAGTCACTCGTTATGCTAGTGCAAGAATAAAAGTTGTCAATTTATGTTCACTAAAATTGAAATATATTTACAGTCTGGTTAGACGGTACAGACGAACATCATCCTAATCTATGGAAGTGGCAATCAACTGGGTTAGAATTCAGGTAAGTGTATTCGTGCTCAGTGAAGATTGCCCCTCAAAAAAAAACAAAAAAAAAACAAAAGAAAACTAGATCAAAATATTTTCAGAAATATGGATTTATGTAAAACATAAGGCTTGCATTTTCACAAGAGAAGTCTTCTTTTGTATATACATGTTTAAATACACAAAACAAAACATTTTGTTTTCAATCTGTTTAAATAAAAAAAAAAGATATCAGCACAATTCTTGTTGACGCACATACTCTAAATCTTCCTTAATCTATACAATATTTCTTGATAAAAAAAAAACAACTTCTGTATTGTATTGATGATGTATCTCAAATGATGAATGAGTGAAACTTGTCATTTTTACCTTCTTTCAGTTTATTTGTTTATGAATAAAAGCAGATATTTGGTGAAGATTTTAGATCTTCGAAACAACTTGAAGATACAAACAACTACATAAAAACTAAAAAACTAACCTACATTGTTTTAAAAAAGACTGGTCCTGTACTATGCCAAGCTCTTTATCACCTGCGTCTAAAATTATAGAGCCATTGCATTGCCCGACGCCAGAAGGATTTGTTACATTATATGTTTAGTTTGCACTTACATCGTGTCCATAAAAATAATTTTACATTTAAGAGAAAACACAGTTTTGGCATTTTGAATGACAGACTAATCAACGCATGTGTTACAAAGACGCAGTTTTTTTTCAATATTTCCAATTTACATTAATTTTTAAGCATTAATCTAATTTGGCTAGCTAAATAGCTCTAGACTGTATCTTAAACAGTTAAATAAACGATTCTGTTCTAGACAAACACTTTGTTTATAAAAGACCCCGTTCTCATTGGCAAGCATGAAAAAGGGATCCTGTTCTAACCAGCAGGGGATGAAAAGTGACCCTGTTTTGCGGCACACTCATACCACTAAAAATATAGGAAGATTACTTGATCGATTGTGGTATGCTCAAAGTCCAGTGGCAAATATTACATGCTTTTCAGAATACTTGTACCAGATGATAGGATGACAAAAACTAGTTAAAGGCGCCCTTTTGTATGTTTTGTAAATTTCAACATTTTCTGAATATAAATGATCAGTTACTATAAAACAAACGAACGATTTATGCATATTGTGTTTGGACAAGCTCCATTTCTACCCCCTCCCCCAAAAACAACAAAACGACAACCACTGAACAACAGGTTCCTGACTTATGACAGGTACAAACAAATGCAGCGGTTTTAAAACGTTTTAATAGACACCAACCTTCATCCTAATCTGAAACAATAGTGTAACATCACAACATAGAAAGCCAGTCTGTTATATGTATAGTTCTCTTTTAGATTCCAACATTGGGCGCCTGGGGAACCCAACGATGGGACAGAACATTGTTTGGAGGTTGTTGCACGTACAGAGTGGCGCTGGAATGACGGACATTGCGAACAAACGGGGCGTGTCAATAAACTGGTATGCGAACGATATGAACTGACAGCTCAGAATGTTATTGGATGATTTATATTGCAATTGATTATTGATTGAAATATGACATGACATCATATACAGCATACATCGACTTTTTCTTATGATTTTTGGTGTACTTTTGTTTTTTGAATAATGAAACTTTAAATATTAAAAAAAAATCTTTATTGTGTTTAGATTTCAACAACAGCATCAACATGTATCTAAGTTCAATCCTTTTATCCATTGAAAACAAAATTAATTTGTTTCAGAAGGGAAGTAAAAAAGTATTGTTTTCAGTGAAAATTAGTAAAAAATAAAATAAACATTTTATTCTAGGTCTAGTGCGGTTTAAAAGACATTATGTCTTAAATTTTTAGTCAAAAGGAATACAACAGCACATTTTTCACTATAAACAAAGTACATTGAACAATTAAAGGTATGATAAGAAAGTCAATATTGAAAATTCATTACCAATCATCATACAAGTATTGAGCGTAAAATTATAAAAATTGTATTATTTTTTTAAATGCGAACTTATAATATTGGATCACAAAAACAAAAGGAGCATACATCTTCAGCGTGTTTACTTGAATAGAGGCATCCAAGAAGAATTGTTTAACGGTATTTTAATTTTTAGGATCCAATGAAATATTTCATAAATAATTTATGGATCATACATCAAAATCTTAAAATAATTCTTTTAATAGTTGTACATATCGAAATCGACAAGACAAGAAAAAAACATTGTTACAGATAATGGATACATCTGCTATAAATTTCTCGTGCGATCTGTAACTCGGTGCAAATGAATCAAATGTCCATTTCATACGCTGAGTAAATTAGAGACCGGACAACTAGTTGACAAACAAATAAAACATTTCACGTCGTCTGCGACACAGATTCCTCATTAATTAATTGTCCCATCCTTATTTACAAAAACAGCTACAAACTGATTGCTTCCTCATAAATATGGTAATTAGTAGATTAAATATTTGTCTACCAATTTCTTGGTGTGATATTCAATAGATTTTAATGGCTGAATACGATATCGAACAGGTTTGGTCTGTGTATTTTTGTAAAATCAATTTCGGGATTGTTTCGTGTAGCTGTACTTAACATATCCAGCGCTTGTCTTTAAATGTTTAGCGCTAGATTTTAGGTCTACAGCGCTGTCTTTAAAAACCACAACTTTTTTATCTATTATGAGACCAAAAGGGTTCCATACAAAATAGATTATAACTTAAGTTTTACTTGTGCCTTCCCATATGTCAGGTTGGAGAATATACCATATCAAATATGACTGAAAAAAAACCACTTCCAAATTTCATTCAGGTTTTAATAGTAAATGTTTTCTTTAGAAAAATGAATCGGTATTTTGAATCTCTTAAAACAAAACGTTGTAAGTATCTCTGTGTTATATTTTGCACATTTGTTCGAAAATTGCATTTTACAAATTAGAAATAGATTTTACGCAATATTCTAGAAACTTTAGTATAACTTTTAAGTTTTCTTTGTCGCGGTGTTTCGTTATTTGCCATAACGTTGTCAGTATCTCTTCGACTTATGAGTGTTTAATCTCACCCTTTTTTCGTCCGCCTATTATTAAATGATTAAATTATTAATGTACAAAGTTTTGTTTATTTAAAGAAGAATATAATGTGATAGGAGCACAGATAATTAATAAGCTTGAGGGTGAAATACGGATTGAATAAAAAAAGGCCAGTATCCTTACCATACAGTTGCGTCGTGGTCTAAATTGTTCCATTGTAGACAAGGAGCCTATCCATTTACTTATGACTATTAAAGGTCTGTCTCTTGTTTGGTCGTTTCCTCCTTAATTTTGTTAATTTCTTATGGAATCATTATATGATGTTCACTGTTTGTCCGATACGATGTGTCTAAACTCACAAGCGACATTTGATTTTAGACACCCTTATAAGTATAACCACAAAAATATTGAGCTCCCTAATCAAATGGCAAAATCAAAAGCTCAAAAAAATCATACGAATGGATAATAACTGTCATATTCCTGACTTCGTACAGGCATTTTCTTATGTATCTGGATTGAACCTGGTTTTATAGCTAGCTAAACCTCTCACTTGTACGACACGACAGTCGCATCAAATTCCATTATATTGACAACACTGTTTGAACAAAACAAACAGACATAGTATATAGTAGTTTGATCTGTACGATTGTGTCCTATAACCGATTGTGACTTTTTGACTAATATAAAAAAAGAAGATGTGGTATGATTGCCAATGAGACACCTGTCCACAAGAGACCAAAATGACACAGACATTAACAACTATAGGTCACCGTACGGCCTTCAACAATGAGCGAAGCCCATACCGCATAGGCAGCTATAAAAGGTCCCGATATGACCATGTAAAACAATTGAAACGAGAAAACCAACAGCCTTATTTGTATAAAAAATAAACGAAAAACAAATATGTAACTCAAAAACAAACGACAACCACTGAATTACAGGCTCCTGACTTGTAGGTTTGTTACTTTGATTTGATTGTTAATTCCTAATAGATTAATAATATTGTAATGTTTCGTCAAAATTATTTGTTTTTTGTCTCTTGGTATTTTCTTTATACTCCTCTTATAATCAATTATAATGTAAACACAAACCCACAGAGAATCATTACGGGCTTAAAGATATATTTTAAGATGTTCGATATTTTGTTATAAAACAATCAATATAAGAAAAACTATTGTATGGGTTGATATAAATGTATTGTACCCCCTTCAACAACAACAAAATATTTGCACGCGGCCTTTTCATATCTTTTAAGTTCATTATGATTATCTAGCGTGTTTTTCCCATGTCTGTATGCTATCCTTTAGTTCTATCTTTGCTACAAATTTAAGCGACATTTTAAGATAGTTGCACTTACATTTAAAACCATGTCACAACATCTTACTATATAATAAATGATACGATCGAAAAGGTATAATTTTCTTGGCGGATTTCTTAAAATAATATTATTGTGTCTGCTAGTATTCCTTGATGGCTGTAGTTTATGTCTTTGTGACCATAAATACATATATTCTAATCAAACCGGTAACAGTATCAGGTTTATTTTACAAAATCAAGATCTTGGATTACTTTTTGTCACCAAATTCGATGCACAACATTAGTGGACAATTTTATCGTATCTCATGCATAAATTCATTTCACCATTTCTGATTAGTTTCTTGGCCAAAAAGTTTATTTCTACAATACGGGGATTGTCGAAGATCGATAGTCTCCCTTATTACTATTCAAATTAACCAATCAAAATGTATACAATACATAAAATATGTCAGTACGTTTATCCTACCAGCTTCTATTGTCGCTTATAGGATCATTTAAGGTTAGAAAGTCATAGAGCAATTAGAAAATCTATTCATTTTTTACTGTAGATAACTATAACGTATAAATATGTAATCTAAAGCCATCTTTAAATAACGTACTTCAGTTTCTGTCACGTGACATGAAGTTGTGCAGTCATACGTCTAAAGTTTTCTTGACGAAGAGTTGGTTGAATTCTAATTGAAATGAATTTTTCTGTGCACCATGAAATTTATGAACGGAATTTGAAACATTTGAAATATTTATAACAACTTTTAAGTAATTAACCGCATGAAGTAGTTCTTTAAGCCTATTTTTGGATAACTGTTCCCGCCAGTGTTCAAGTTTCCAAAATGGATTCAAAAATGCCTGTCATAGACGGAATAGGGAAACTAATGATAACAGAAAAACCTAAAGAATTACCAGAAAGGGAGAAATGGAGTAAGAAGATAGATTTTCTGCTATCCGTTATTGGATTCGCTGTTGACTTAGGAAATGTTTGGAGGTTTCCATATATTTGTTACAAAAACGGCGGCGGTATGTATATAGTGCCTCTCTTACTCTTACACTTTCAGTCATGTTGCGGATCTTGTTCTAACTTAAACTCAATGTGTCTAGCACGTTTGATTTTCAGTTATGAATTAAATAATGTATCTCTTCAAGTACTTCTGTATACTGAACGCATGTTATGAAATCATCAGTTTTCGAATAATAAATAATCGATAATGAAACAGAAACAGTTTGTTTTGTAGAGTGGATAACGACGCGAGGAACCGGATTGAAATAAAATATGTGATAACATATAAATAACTTTATTTGGACTTCAAACCTTTTGTTTTCAGCAATGCAAGTGACATAATTTTTCGAAATGAGAAAATATTATAACTAGTTTCGTTTTCATGTAAAGTGTCCTTAACAGTAACTTTTATATTAAGAACATTGTAAATGAAATCAGTTTTATGGTCTCAAATGTCCCAGTCATGGCAGTATTTCAAAGTTTTATTTGCCAAGCCTTCGTTATTTGGTATATGATATATGGTAAATGGAAGGACACACATCTCTTTTTTATCACAAATCAGAAATACAGCAAGTGTTGCTGGAGAAGCAGGAAATGACCATCCACATAACCTATATTCAGCAATGTCATTTCCCTCATACATTTATACCATAAGCTTAAATCGCTGATCCTGTTAATAATTTAGAAAATCGAAGACGTCGATAAATTTCTTTTATTTATATAGTTTTTACATCATCGATATATATATATTCATCTTCTCAAAGTTTGTAATGAAGAAAACGACAAAAAACAAGTTACATGTGCTACTCCTAAAACAAGGGTAATCAGTTAGTTCATGTCATGTTTTATGCTCATTTTAACCAAACTCCGAAACAGTGGTGACGTTGCTTCGCTAAACTATCAACGTGGCGTAGTGAAGAAGACGTTTCCGCTGTTTTGGAGTTCGCATTTTAATTAGCTATCAAAAGTACCAGGATTATAATTTAGTATTAACAGGAGTATAGGCATTATATCTAATTGATATTTTGCACCTCAGTGTCAGTGTGAAATTTCGACAAATATAATGCCTATCCATGTTAAAATGAGTATAAAGCACAACATCAATGAATCATTTCTTAAATATTCACGTGAAATGAACAAACCGAAATACCTTCTACCGATTGATAAACTCTGTAACTTCTTTAATATACCAGGGCCTAGACGTTGACATAAATATTATTGTATGTTCACTTGTGTATATTTGAAGACTTTATGCTGACTTTTAGATGTAGTTTTGTTATTCGTATCGTTGGGTTGTTGTTGTCTCATTGTCGTATACGTCAGATGTACTAATATATTCATATGAATGTGTGACAATTCCTGAAAGTATTAGATCATTTTGATTCCATATATTACAAACCAGAAGATTATTTTCAATTCATTCTCATTAAAAATAAGTCATTTTTATTTTCCATCTTTTAGGCTTGCATAGTTAATGTTTATTGAGTGACTAGTTCAGACTAGAGAACACATAATTTTTTTAGTTAACACATTGGGTGATTTCTAAAAAATGAACGATATTAAAATGTTTGACGTAATTATGTTTGCTTATTATTCGAAACCGATCTCTTAACATCTCTTATGTTTTGTCCACATTAAAGGTAAATGATTTTTGTTTGATTTAATTTAATTTTAAAATTAAAGTAAACACACTACAAATAATTTCTGATTTTCTTCGACACAATGCAATGACAAGTACCAAATAATCATGTAATCAAATCATAATACAATATCAATTATTAAAACTTGAAAATTAGAAAATGTCAATTAAAAATCTATACGGTATTTTCACTTTTCTTTAATACGATAAGAACAACATCTCAGGTGTACTTTAAACATTTGATTGTGACCTTTTGAAAAGAAATTTTAATTACAAGTTTTCTTAAATGTTGATTTAAGTATATTTTCAAATAATAAAATACTCTGATTTTATTTGATCTAACAAACATACGAGGCATAATTCAAAAGAGGAAGTCCATAAAAAATGACAATAAAAAAAAAGAAAGAAGAGAACACTATAAACCATTGGAACAAGTGAAATTGAGACAAAAACTATTCAATGTATCATATTTTTAAAGACTTTTATATTTGGTAGGTAGTTGACCACGATATGTAGTTTTCATTTCTATTACACTAGAACACACCCGCGAAATCGGGGGCATTTAAAGCCTGGTTGAAAGTACGTAAACTTCATGGTTGTAGGATGAACTTTTGTAAAAGATTTTATGACTGGAGAATTTCAGGAAAGGTATCAAAAGTAATAAGTACTTGGTGACCGGACAATTTTTTTTTTAGCCCTCCCCTTTTTTTCAAAAGTCCGGTGTTGTTTTTTTTCTTTCTGTAAATTTCTACCATTAACATACATATACTATAAACAAAAAAGTGTATTTGCTATTTATTATCACAAGTTTACTATCCTAGGCGATATAGTCATTGTAGAGACTCTATAATATATCAGTGACAGCCGCGAACAGTAAACTTGGACTGAATTGATAGTAAATAGCAAATACACTTTATTTATAGTATATGTATGACCATAGTATACAGAAAAAACGCGAAAATAATTGCCATGTCCCAAAGTCATTTTATTTAGTCCTCCCCTTTTTATGCAAAGTTGGTTCATCTAAACATTTCAGGGCAGATAGATCTTGACCTGATTAACAATATAAACCCAAGTCAGATTTGCTCTAAATGCTTTGGTTTCAGAGTTATAAGTCAAAATTTACATTTTACCCCTATGTTCTATTTCTAGCCATGGCGGCCATCTTGGTTGGTTGGTCGGGTCACCGGATACATTTTTAAACTAGATACCCAAATGATGATTGTGGGCAAGTTTGGCTCAGTAGTTTCAGAGTAGAAGATTTTTGTAAAAGTTAACGACGGACGACGACGACGGACGACGGACGCCTAGTGATGAGAAACGCTCACTTGGCCCTTTATTACTATCAATTCCAAGTTTACTATCTACGGCGGTCAATGCTATATTATAGAGAGTCTCTAAATAATATATCCATGAACGCTGTGAATATTGTGGCTTTGGTTAGCATTATTTATCAGAGAAGTAGTGTTTACAATGTTTAAGTCGCAAGTTATTACAAATTGTAAATGCATACAAAACGAGCATGTTGAAATCAGAAATGAAAAAAATAGAGACGTTATAACAGACAGGGCAGTGCGTCTACCGGGCATGCAAGAAAACGTGTTCGAATTTGAATATTTATTTTTGGAAAATAGATTATCTTAAAGACAATGAAGAAGTACAAACCACAACATGTATACGTCATACCACAAATATTTTAGACTTTGTATGGCTTTAGAGGAATAGCCGCTCAATGAAATCGGTCTCTTCCTTTAGAAGTACAGAATTCTGGCATTTATTTAAAAAAAAACCTAGATATTATCAGGTCACCTATTACCAAACATGAATATTTATATTATACATATATAAAGCATAATGATAAATACTTCTACATATATTTCGACAGCTGACATAACATTCAGGCCAATTTGTTTGCCCCAAAATATATATATCCTTTATTTGTCACATCATGTTGGAAATACAAAAATTAGAAGTAAATAGGGTTTTAATGCATTTAATTCATTATTAGTCATTATGAATCAACATATTTATTATTTATTTCACTGTGGTTTACAAATTATGAATCTGTGTCGGTGATCATAAAATACAGCCCATCGTCTTCTCATAGAATTATCTCTGTATCACAATGCGCAGCTTCGACCTTTTGGATTATACGTATCGCTTATGTCGTTGAGTCCAGGGACATACCAATGTGACCATTTCCCACTGAACCATTTTATTTGATAAGCAATAATTCTTCCCTTTTCGATCACTAAGTCAGCCATGTCTAATCCAGCAACCCATCTGCAGTCTCTTGTTGCACCTCGTTCAACCTGTGTACATGTTGCCTAGATAAAATATTATTAATAAGATATATATAGCATAACCATACATTATCTAGAAATATCAATGTTATTTGTACAAGGCTTAGAAACAGGTAGACAGCGAGGCTGTGCCGAGCATTTCTATTTGTTTCGAGCCGAGTACAAATAACATTGATATTTCGAGACAATGTATAATAATAATAATAATAATAATAATAATAATAATAATAATAATAATAATAATAATAATAATAATAATAATAATAATAATAATAATAATAATAATAATAATAATAATAATAATAATAATAATAATAAAAAATTCTTTATTTAAAGAGGGTAACTCAATTAGAACTGGTCTAATTTTCATTGAGGCCCTCAAACAAAATACATGCATACAGTTAATATTCATACATTCATACATTGAAATACAATATATATTACAATATATATTACTTGTATATACACAATTCAATCATTCAAATATATAAATGGTAATAAATGGCAATATTTGATAAAGTTTTGTTAAAGGAAAACAAATCATTTGACTTGCATAAAATTTTAAATGTTTCTTGAATAATTCCACATTACGACATTTTTTTTTATTTCGGGTGGTAAATTATTGGTTGCAGAATAATGAAAAGATTTTTTATAAAAAAAATGTATTTGGTCTTGGAACAAAAATATCATTATTAGAGAAAGATCGTAAGTTGTGGCCTTGCACATCATCAATATTTAGCATTGCTAAGTAATCAGGTGTTAGTCCATTTTACAATTTTATACATTAGAATTGATTGTTAATATTTTATTCTTTTGGTAAAAGATAGCCATTTAAAATTTAAAAACATGAAATTAGATGGAATAGAAATATCACATTCCAGTATAATTCTTTCTACTCTTTTTTGAAGTTTTATGATTCTATCTGAAAAAAAATTCCTCAAACTGAACTACAATAGTCTATATATGGTAGAATATATGCATTATAAAATAGTTGCCTTGTGTGTATTGGCAAATATACTTTATTTTTTTTTACAGAAGTGATATTTTAGATGAGATAATTTTACATATACGATCAACTTGATCTTCCCACCTTAAATTTTCATCCATGTCAATTCCAAGTAATATGAAAGAATGGTCATTCTCAATACATGTTTCGTTGACACGGTAATGCATAGTTCAGATAGCTGTGTAAGTCTGTGTTTTGACTCCCAATTTCATACACTGAGTTTTTTCATACACTAAGTATTAAAATTTCATACACTTAGTATGGTTATTCTTTATATACTGCAACTCTTATTACTGTTCTAAATGAAGTATTTATTGTAAAAACCATCGTTTCTTAGTTTTGAGCGGAAGACGTAAAATTTCCGCGAACCTGTATGTTTTTTTGACGTCATAAATAAAACTCTACGAAAACACATTGTCAACGTCATAAACAAGGTGATATACGGTCAGTGACTGTATATCACATAAAATTATGAATATACGGTCAATGCAATTGGACTGCTCAAATAGCACAGCTGCAGTATATATGCGTTTAGGGATATTCAAGGCTGGTTTGATACATCCTTTTGAATACTGATTTGGTATTAATGTATTGATACATTTTGTAACTACTGAACCTCAGCTGGAACTGTTTGAGGCATATCCAAGAAACTAAAATTTAAATGCAATATGAATATCATTCTTACACAAAGCATTTCTATTCTTTTCTTAATTATCGTTCTAAATGATGTATGCATATCAAATAATCAAGATATTTACAATGACCAAGTAGGTATTTGAAAAACGAGTACATGGAGTCCTCTTTTACAAGAATGTAATTTGGCTCGATTATTTATGAAGAATTTTATACCAGTTATCATGAATGAATGACCAATGGAGTTTTCTTAAAAACTAAATACTTATACTGCCAAACATGACGTTTTTTTTCTAAAATATTTGATAATATGAACTATTGATAAAGACTTCTTAAAGAGTATAATTATTTTAAGGTGAAAAATTCGCGTTTTTATATCTTTTCAAACAAAAAGTTTGATGTGTGTGTCTAAAGAATCGTAATACTCTAGAAACCCGTATTTTGTTAAAGTTTTTAAAATTTCAACCTCATTTATTTTTAAAAGTATTAATAAAAGAGGGACGAAAGATACCAAAGGAACAGTTAATAATCTGTAAGTGAAAAAGACGAACTTGTGTCTGTATATCTGTATGTGAAAAAGATTGATCTGTGTCTTAATATCACCAAGTGAAATAGACGTACCTGTGTCTTTATATCATACTGAACTCTTTGTGCTGATGATTCAGCTACAACCAATCCAAAGAAAACAAGAGCAGTAACAAACATATCGTCAGAATGAAATGTAAAGTTTGATCATCTCTTTCTTATATATAAAGGAAACGTAGTGCAGCAGACAGATTTTAAGCATTGTTTTTATATAATAAAATTATGTTTTTTTATTAGTGCCATATGTTTATTTTCTTTCAATTGTTATGTAACGCTTCGAAGAATTTTGTAACAAATACAACTATCAAGGTCTAAGAAAATCCGTAATAAAATTTTTTAAAATACGCTTATGAAATTGACAAAATTTCTACCTTGTCTAAATGTACCGGGAGATAATTTACATTTTTATTAGTTTCTTAAAAAAAAAATTTGTTGTGTAAAGTACTTTTGCTGCAGAAAAAATTAAACCAAGAATATCGGAATATGAAGTTGTACTATAAGGTTCGAACAAGTTAAAGTGTTTTTAGAGGTAATTCCTAGAACACGTGTAATTAATCGCGATAGAGGGCTTGCATCAAAGATTGATCACATACATGTACATATATATTCAACTAATGGGCGAAAGTCAAAACTACTTCTGAAAGTAAAATAAAAATATAAAAAATCTACAACGGCAAAGGTGTGAAAATATTTTATTGTCTACAAAACGCTCTCTAAAAGTGAAACTGAAAGTTTATTATTTGATTATCAAATACCGGTTTCACATAAAAGTAAATCTTCTTCAAAAAACTTTATGTTTTACGACTCCTTTTCTCAAATTGATGTATTTTGCTGCTGAAATCTGAAACCGTTGTTGATAAAGTCTTTTTTTAAATTTCAGATTTACAATAAAACATTTTTTTTTGTTGAAAATACAGATAATCAACTGTGCTTGTGTTTGAGATATGATTATTTATGGAGAAAACATCATGGTGAAAGAGATGTTTCTGATTTTTTGTAGGAAATCATAACATATATATATAATACATGTATCTGCAAGATTTTGAAACGCAATATATCTACACCAGTCAATCGTTTAGCATTTTATCATGAACCGTTGCAAATCATTATATATCCAGCTACACCAATGCTCCTGTTGAAATATTCGCGTCCAGGTCACTGTACGCATTGTACTTTTATTTCTATCTTTAGAAATTTAAAATGCCAGAGAATTTGCAATCGTTTGGTACAGTTTTGTCAACTCACTACGCCATTTACATTTAATGTAAACGATAGGTGTTACAACGATACTACATAATAGTTAAAAGCCTCAACAACATAAAAAATGAAAACAACACGTATAAACTAAACACGCTTTTTTTAAATGTACCGTCAATGGTACAAGAACATAAGATGGCGCAAAAAGATTGCGATAACATTGTGTTTTCTGCAAGTCTATTTACGACATTCTAACGAGAGGTAAATCGAGTTGAACATTGAAATGGAAAACAAAATATTTGTATTTGTATCTATGATACTTTTATTATCATTTGCAAAAAGAAAATGTGGGTGGATGATACCAAACGAATAATTTAAATTCATAAGTCGAAGAGAAAATAACACAGAAAATAACGATAAGTCGAAGAGAAAATAACAAAGAAAATAACGATAATCATTTATTCAAACTGTGAATGTACTATTTAGTTTTTACTCGTTATTTGTGAAGCAAAATCAGTTTTTCAATTTGTTGTAAATACAAACGGGTATCTTTAATTTGTGAAACTTAGTTTAATATTTTGCTTTAGAGGAAGATGTTCTCTTGATTTGTGTCTTGTGAAGTTTACTTCAAACAGTTAAGTTTGGTATTTCTAAGTGAAATTTTAGCAGCGATTTAACATTTTATGCAAGATTTATCAGTTCTGTCTTATTAAATGTTATAAAGTCAAAAGCTGTGAACCCGAATTAGCTCTCTCATCCCTTAAACATATTCTGACTACAATCTGATGTGAAGTTTTCGTGATTACAAATTTCACATTATGTTGCACCTCAATGATGTTGTTTTGGATTTGTGTACCTCAACAGTTTTGACAAATACTGATATATACAAATGATTCAAACATACTTTCTTTTGAAAAATTGTGCAATAATAAAGCAATGTGTATTGTTGATTACAGAAATTAATTTCGACGTCCTGGAGACTTGTACTGAGACGTCATATGTAGTAATCTTTAAATTGTTTTTTTCATTTAATAAACGGAGAAGAAAAAAAAAAACCTAAATGTCTTATTTTTTCAGAAGGTCGGTGTCATATTTTTTTTAAAACTTATTTAAAAGAAATAAAGGGTTCCTTTTCTGTTGTAGTGACATGAAAAAATTCAACGTTATAAAATTTGAGTAATCGAATTTGCTTCAACTTTATCATCGTCTCATGGGTTTTCGTCATATTAAGAATACATTATGACGTCACGATTTCCATTTAAAAAGCATGCAAAGTACGAAAACATATGACGTACGAAAACATTTGATCTGACAAAACATGTTAATTTTGGCGGGAATAAAATAATTCTTATCTTAATTATCAAACCATATAAGAACATTTGTATTGAAGTCATGGTTTTTGCTTCGATACTAAAAAGTAAAATCACAAAAATACTGAACTTAGAGGAAAATCAATTCGGAAAGTCCATAATCACATGGCAAAATCAAATAAAAAAACGTATCAAAACGAATGGACAAGAACTGTCATATTCCTGACTTGGTACAGGGATTTTCAAATGTAGAAAATGGTGGATCAAACCTGGTTCTATTGAATTGAATACTTGAAATTTTAAACACCAAACCAATTTTCAAATTTGGAAAAAATAAATTGCAGATTGCTACGGGTATTAAACAACGAAGACGACGCCTTGTTTTCATCCTATAATTCGTACCCAATTTCATGAAACGCCTTGGTTCAAATTGGAAGAAATACATCAATTTTACTGACAATTTAAAACAGACACACTACAAGACGTTCTTAGGTGACAAAAACGTGGTTTAAGACTTAATTGAGTTCATGCCACAAGTTATGAACCAATTCAATATGATTAATAAAGGCAACAGTAGTATACCGCTGTTCGAAACTCATAAATCGATAGAGAAAAAAACAAATCCGGGTTAAAAACAACTAAAACTGAGGGAAACGCATCAAATATAAGAGAAGAACAACGACACAACAGAAACACAACATCAAAATGTAACACTCACAGAAACATTAAGATAATTCACTTAATACATTCAAAAGTAGGCACCACGTATAACTGTATGTTCCTAGTCAATTGAAAATGCATTCAGAACTGTTTTATAACCCAGACAAATAAAGGTTGATAATCACTCCAATGTATAAATAAGAAATGAAATAGTAATATATAAATTATTATAGACATTTTAATGTATGTGTCATAATAACATCAATATATCTATTTAATATTTCCTCGTGTTTTACAAATTATAAATCTGTGTGTGTGATCACAAAACATTGCCCATCGTCTTCTCATTGAATTCCGACGGTAAGGTAAATCACATTTGAGTCTGTTTGGATTGTACACATTGCTTAAGTCATTTAGTCCAGGAACATACCAACTTGACCAATTTCCATTGAACCATCTGATTTGATAAGCAATAATTCTTCCTTTTTCGATCAACAAGTCAGCCATATCTAATCCTGCAACCCATCTGCAGTCTCTCGTTGCTGGCCGTTCAATCTGTGTACACAAGGCCTGCAGAAAAAAAGTACTTAAATGTAGGTAACAGCAGTTTACCGATTTCAAATCTCATAAATTTATGGAAAACATATCTAAGAAGTTAACAAAAAAGAACAAAAATACAGGCAAATAAATAAGAATACATTGATGTGTATTTGTCCGAGCTATACCATTAACAGTCCGATTTGTTTGTCGAGTAACGTCTATGTAGTTTTGAAAGACAATAGCAATATAAGACAAAAACAATTATCAGTTGCTTTTAAATAAAAAAAAATACTGACCTGTGTGTTTATATCATACTGAATAGTTTGTGCTAACGAACCAGCTACAGCGAGTCCAAGGAAAACAAGGATAGAAACACACATTTCGTCGTTGAAATATGAATTCTCTTCATCCCTAATATATATATATATATATATAAATGAAGAAAAAAAGCGTACAAGATAGATTATTTATTTAGCATATTAAGTATCAAATAAAACAACAGTATGTCACTGCAATTTATTACTTAATTTGATTTTCTTTCATATTGCATCGTTTAAAAGGAAATGATGCAACAATTTTTGTAATAATACATCTATTTAAGTTCAAAGGTAAATGGAAAATCTGCAATTAGATTTGCATGTAGGCTACGAATAAGAAAAAAGTCGTCCATTAATAAATGTATTACAAGATAATGCTATTTTATTAGTTTCTTTATTAATATACGTTTTTAATAACAATATGTTATAATTAAATAATGCAGAATAACATACTGTATACTACTGCTTAGTAACACAAACTTGGTGTTACTTAGGTTTTTTTTAGTTTAAACATATTTCATTTTACTTTGAGTAAATAAAATATGTTTAAACTAAAAAAAACTAAGTAACACAAACGATGAGAATACAAAACTACACTAAAACTACAAGGAACGACAGAGAGATAGCTTAACTGAAGCGACGTCATTGCAACAGTTAGACTCAGGCTATCCGAAACGAGTACCTGTAGCGCGAGACATGAATTAACACAAATCAAATTTAAATATAAAATGTTTATATGATACTTATAAAAAACTAATCAAATTAAAGTTAGTTACCTTTATTTGTGTCCTCTTAATCGATTGACGAGATTTCAACGTCGAATAATTACATGACGTGTATGTTTCATGATAATACGTTGTTTCGAATGGCTAACAGCAGTCTCGCGTCATGTTATTCTGAAATACTTTTATTTAATAATGAAAAAAAAACAAGTATAAATTAAAATGGAAAATGTATCACTTTAATTTATGAAAATCCTTGAATGAAATCGTTTAAGATTCAGCAACCATTCCCATACAGAACGCACTTTACATTGGCGAAAAGCATTTTTAAAATTTGCCTTAAAAATCATCAAATTTACATATCCCAAATTAAATTTTTTTTCCGTAAACATTGAACTGCTTTTGGGTACATCAAATTCGTTTGAATGATGAAAAATGATAAGGGGGCCCAATTTAGATGACCGATGGTTTCAGAAATTTTTTTATGTTTACATTTTTTGGGTAAGATAAAATTACAAAACCGCTATTGAATGAGCCTACTTACTTGCCCATAACTTTGTTAATATATTTCATAAGATTAACACTACGGGTATCACAATTTTGGGCCAAAGCTGCTCACCAAATTTCCCCCGGGACATGAGACCAACTCCAGCTTTTAGTTGCTTAGTTTTTATTTTTACTAATTGGTTTTGTTTTACATCGGGGTTTTTGTTCTTTTTTCCATGACTTTTGTCATTTTTAAATTTTTACTTATCGTTTGAAAATTCCTTTTGGGATTTTTCACCTCTCTTCTTTTTAAAACATAAATAAAGTGCCATTTCAAATGGAAAAAAGTGTCAATGTTAAACACAAAGATCTCGACAAAGATGTGCCAATTGATTATTTAAAAAAAACAAATACATTCAAATTTATATCAATTAGAAAATCGAGGAAAAATCAAAAGGGAAAAAAAAAAGTAAGTCAAAGAGACAGACAGCAGTTCACTAACACCACATTGAAACAACAATTACAATCTGGGTAAGGGTTTTACTTT
>CM034360.1:86260028-86278628 GCA_019925275.1 Mytilus edulis | reverse complement strand
TTTATTATACATATGATTAGAAGTAGTTGCCAAATAGAAATCAATAGGACAGCAAACTGACAAAAAAACAGCAAGGCATTACATCACAATGTTTACCAATCTCGCTAAATAATTTAAAAAAAAATGTTTCAACGTGAAATTTTAAATAACGTGTACGGAATTGCACTTGATGGTTACTGACGAATCTGTTGAACACGAAACGCGCGTAAGTCGTGCAACATTTTAATCCTGGTATTTTTATTATACCTACCTACCTACTACCTAGTCCTTATTATGCCCGGGGGCACATAGGGCAAGGACTAGTTTTTATTATAAGGTTATTAAATTGGTCAGTAAAACGACGACCTACTATTTTCAGTGCTTTTGTATTATCATTATATATAGCCCGATACACTGGGTTCACAATTTAGTGAATACTTAATTTACTGCTCGACGTTAAACCACCATCCATTATCATATTGTATGCAGTAGTTCTATTATTGATAGCCATTTATCAACATTAACAGTCTAAATTATAAGTATTCTTAATTATTTTAATTATTGAATGTTTAAATGCATTTTATTTCATCATCAAATTTTATTTGAAGTTATCATCTACCCTGAACCTCAGGTTTCGTGTTTTTAGGAATTACATATTGAGTTTTTAGCTATGTGGTGCAAATTTTTTTTCTAATTTTTTTCAGAGATGCATTGCTGACGAGTACAATTAATTGTATCACAAGTTTCCTGGCAGGGTTTGTTGTATTTTCGGTACTTGGTCATATGTCACATATGTCTGGGAAAACAGTGGATAACGTTGCCAGAGATGGTAATGAAATGAAGGATAGCATTGAATATTAGATACACTGTACCACGAAATTTAACATGCATCTTTTGTATTTGGGATAGTCATTTCCGTATTTGAAAAAAGAACATTAATTGTTGAATGCGGGACCAGCATTTGACTCTTCTTATACTGTCTTCATTATAAAATAAGGAGATTTTGTATGAATGCAAATGAGACTATCCATCAAAGATCTAATGAAGTGGATGTTACAATGTATCAACTATAAGCAATCCTACGGCCTCCAAAAAATGAGAAAACACAATACCGTAAGGTCGACTTAAAGGTCCTAACATGAAAAACATCAAATAATTTATCCCCGAAACCTAACGGCCTACTTTATAGCAAAACAATTTACGAAAAGCAAATACGATAGACATGAACCAACGACAACCACAAAACTACAGGCTCCTGACTTGTAACATGCACATAAGAATGTGGCGGGGTTAAACATGTTTGAAGGCGCCAACACGGACAGTGGTGTAACATTACAACATAAGAGCAAACTATAAAAATCAGTTGAAACGGGCTTAACTAAACAAAGCGAACCAAAGTAGAAACATACATCTGACAAAAACACGGACGGGGCGTGAAAGGGTACTTAGTATTTTTAAAGCTCTATGCATGTGTGATTAGCTCCCATATTTAGTAAATAAATCATTTTCACTCAACTATATATTTAATCTTTAATGTACCTCAACTTACCTGAATGAAACAATGATGTGCCTTAAACCGAACGAAATTTTTACAGTCCATCAATTTGATTATGAACACTAATCAGTATGCATCAATTACATATCGTAATTATATTTGTTTCAGATGTTGGATTGATATTTATTGTTTATCCTGAGGCTCTGTCATCATTAGAGTTATCTCCCTTCTGGGCAATCTTATTCTTTTTTATGTTGATAACACTTGGATTAGATACAACAGTAAGTAACAAATTAAAAAAAAAAAAAAAAAAAAAAAAGAAACGGAAAGCTAAATACAAAGGCTCAAAGCATCAAATTGTCTTTCATCCATAATAATTAAGAAATAATTAATTTCGGTTTGAACTTATACTGATTTTAACATGGGTTAGTCTTTATGCTAAATATTTTACAACGAACGACAGTTTTTATTTTATTCCAGATACAACATGCAATGTATATAGGTCGGAGTTATCCTTCTTCATATTGTTGTTAATTTGAAACTAATTATATTTATTTAGATATTTTAGCAAATACCATCATGATACATCAAATTATAATAAAATCTTTTGATACCAGTTTCATTTTATAAATACGAGATTTAATATGCGCATTATTAAAGCAATATGTTTCCAACAAAAACACAGCCTTGGCCTCTGGCTGTATGAATGAGAAAATATTACACTTTTAATTAGTGATTGGCATCAAAATCTGTTACATTATATCAAACAAATTTTATCTATATTATAATCGACATAATCAATGTCCACTTATAATTCATAAATAGAGGTTTAAAGAAAAATAGATTGCTCGTGCCATATAATAAAGTTGAGAATAGAAATGGGGCATGTGTCAAAGAGACAAAAACCGAAGGCACAGACTTGTTTGCGTTAATGTTCGTGTATTGTATGCGCCAATAGGAGAGATGATTACTTCTGCTAATAACATGAAAGCAAATTTATAATCATATCTCAGTTATAACTTTCTCATTCCAGTTTGGAGGATTAGAAGCAATAACTACAGGCATACTAGATGAGTGGCCACATTTACGAAAACACAGAAAATTGTTCGTTCTTGGTCTGATGTGTTATTGCTTTTTAGGTTCACTTCCTACTATAACATATGTAAGTACATAAAGTGAAATAACGAAATTCGAGGAAAATTCTAAACGGAATGTCCCGTAGGAAAAGGAAATTTTTAAGCTCAAACATTTCAAACGAATGGATAAAAACTGTCATATTCCTGACTTGGAAAGGTATTTTCGTATGTAGAAAATGGTGGATTAAACCTGGTTTTATAACTAGCTGAACTTCTCACATGTATGAAAATCAGAATAAATCTCAACAATTCCGAGGTCAAATCCCAAGCCTTATTACATAAATTAGTTCTATGGCAACTAAACCAACATACACGTTAATAGTTATCAAAGTTGCGGGGCTTATAATTTGATACACCAGACTCGGATTTCGTCTACATACATTGTAAGACTCGTCAGTGAAGCTCAGATCAAATATGTTAGAAAGCAAAATTAGTACAAAATTGAATAGCATTGAAACCAAAGATTCCAAAAAAGCTGTGCCAAATACGGCTCGGATAATCTATGTCTAGTATAAAAAAAATCCTTAGTCATTTCGAATAATTCCTACTTTAGCAAACAGTTAATTCATAGAAATGACCATATACTAAGACTTGATATTCATGTCAACACTGAAGTGCTGACTACTGGGCTGATGATACCTCGGCTTCGAAACGTCCACCAACAGTGGCATCGACCCAGTGGTGTAAATAGTTGTAAAAGGTATTAGGCTTATGAATTGATACGCCAGACACGGTAAGGACCAAACATCCCAAAAGTTGTTCCAAAATACGGCTATGGTAATCTATGCCTGGGATAAAAAAAAATCCTTAGTATTTCGAATCACTCTTAATTTTTTTGTAAACAGTAAATTTATAAAAATGATAATTAATTTATATTCATGTCAACACCGAAGTATGATACTGGGCTGATGATAACCTCTAGGACAAGATCCAGTGGTGAAAATAGTTATCAAAGGTACCTTGTATAATTTGATAAGCCAGACGCGCGTTTCGTCTACATTAGAATCATCAGGGTTGTTAAGCTGGAGAAAAGTTTTATAAGAATAATCTTGAAATGTTACAATTTGAAAAAACATGTACTCTCAAAACGTATTTTGTTTTAAATAGTACGATAATCAGGTGCTAAGTTATAGTATGTTTAGTGATTAAGATCTTTAAAAGATAAATGTTACTGTATAATATGAAATATTTATTACAATGTATTTACAGGGTGGAATATATGTCGTCCAGTTGTTGGATGTGTTTGGAGCTCCAATATCAATTATATTTGTTGTTTTCCTTGAATCTGTTGCTGTCTCGTGGATTTATGGTACTTAAAAAATGTTTTTTTCTTTTATATTAATTAAAGATTAAATACGTTTTGAAAATTAACAAGGTAATAATATTGAAATAATGTCTCAACAGATTGTCAGAAGATATTTTGCTTTCATTCTTTTATTTGTCTTGTCTTACTGATTTATTAATTCATACACGGCAATACGTTTTGGAAGTGTTGATGAAATATAAAATAAGAGATGTAGTATGATTGTCAATAAGACAATTCTTCACAAAGAGATCAAATAACACAGAAATTAACCATTTTTATCATTTTCTTAAAATTTTAGTTTTAATTTAATATGCTTCCAAAAAGTTTGTATATAAATAATGTGTGCTCCCCTTTAGAGTTAAGCAAAGTTGATATCAAAAGTTGATATAAACTATAAGCTCTCTTGTTTTCAGAATTTTTAATCCTCACATAAAGAATAATTGTTGAGACTGCTTTTTTCAGGTGTTGAAAGATTTAGTAACGACATTCAGTCATGTTAGGATTTAGACCAGGGATATTTTGGAGAATATGTTGGACGACCATCAGTCCGTTGTTTTTATTTGTAAGTACAGCATCGATGTAAAACAAATTAAGCATTTATACAAATCGTTTAAGAAATATTTAACAAAACGTTGTTATTGCCTTTAAAACAACATTCTCAATAGAACCACTGATATCGAGTTTTATTTTTTTTTAGTTCACCAGAGCGTTTAGAAGATTGATTTCTTGTAACTATTCAAAATAAACTTTTTTACTGATCCAGATATCAGGAAGCAAACGACGAATACGATAAAACATTGCAGCAACTTGCTTAGAACTTATGTCATAGAATATATAGTTTGACTGCACTCATGATTTTCTAACAAGCTAATATCGTATGTTTTTAGACATTGTTTTTTTTACATCCAGCTCATCAATACTACTTTAGATTTGTTTTGCATTGATCAAGTACAGTATTTTCATTCTTCAAGTACAATATTTTCATTGATCAAGTACAATGTTTTCGTTGATCAATTACAGTATTTTCGTTGATCAGTTACTGAATTTTCGTTGATCAGTTACTGAATTTTCGTTGATCAGTTAGTGAATTTTCGTTGATCACTTGCAGTATTTTCGTTGATCAGTTACTGCATTTTCGTTGATCAGTTACAGTATTATTATAAATGATAGCTGACAACATAACCTGTCTTTTTACAAGGAACAACTAATTGGTCTAATTTCCTAAGTGCCAGAATCTATGACAAACGAGACGATTTAAATTTTGAAATTATAAATTTTCCCCACCTTAGTAGCAATATACCAACTTCAACTGCATATGGGATATATATTTCCCAACTTGTTCGATATTCAAGAGCTTGCAGCTCCTACTCAGACTTTATAAAACGTCATAGTGTGTAGATAGAAAGTTGATGCACCAGGGGTATGTCAAAGAACGTCTCGTCCTTTTTCTAAAAAAGTTTATCGGAAGGTACCAAGACCTTGTTGATAAATATTCCGTATCAACTTCACAAATAATGCATGATGGTCTTGGTGTATAGATTCTGCGTACTGATGTTGTTTATCATCTTAACAACGTGTTTTATTGTTCTTTCATTTGTCTTTGTTCTATTATTAATATTATTTTAACTGTTGAATTGTTTTATGTGATATCCATTTAGCGTGGCTCGGTACTTAAACATCCCGTCAATGTGTTTGTATTGTCTTTCATTTTTTGCTGGTGTGTTTTGAATATGCGACTTCTTGTATTTCTTGGTTCTTATAACGTGACTCTGTACTTTATAAGATCACGTCAGTATGATATTGTTCTAGTTTATGTCATTATGATATATTTCTATTATGAATTACAAAATACGTTGGACCATAAACGTCAAAATTATTCAATCGCGTAGTGGAATGAACTATTTGTTGATTCTTATAATTCTATATAACTTTTGAACTAATTTAAATCTTGGTCAATTTCTGAAATTAATTCTTACATAGTTACTTTTGATTTTTTAACCCTGTATGCTAACATTGCCTATGTGAAATTTTAAAATTGTTGGTATATACATTGAACGACAAATGTATGTGATGTATAAAATTTTCTGACGTCAGACACGCGAATCAATGAATGTGTTTGTAGATAGATGTTTTTGTGTTCTGTTCAATTGTTCCTTTTAAAATTGTTATACGATGGTGACTGCTGTACCCATATTTTGACTATTTTATTTATTATGTCTGTTTAGTTCACGCATCATTGTAAATATAACGGAATTTGATGAGACTGTCATCAAAGTGAGAGGGTTAGCGCCAAGTTTAATCCACCATATTTTACATTTGAAAATGCCTGTACCAAGTCAGGAATATGACAAGTTTTTGTCCATTCGTTTTTGGTGTGTTTTGTTATTTGATTTTGCCATGTGATTATGGACTTTCCGATTAGATTTTCCTCTAAGTTCAGTATTTTTGTGATTTTACTTTTTCCTTTAACATTAGATGTTTTCTATGCGTTATGTACCTATTCTTTTCAAATATGATATATATTATTTTAAAGTGGATGGGGAATTGACAAAAAATGATAAGTTGGTATGCATAGCTGAAATGTTCCTTACGTCGTAACTACAATCCCCTTCCCTTTCATTAATGTGACCTACCGAATTAGACTACTTACCGGATTTGTTATCACATAAGCAACATGACGGGTGCCACATGTGGATCAGGTTCTGCTTACCCTTCCGGAGCACCTGAGCATGCTGAGATCACCCCTAGTTTTTGGTGGGGTTTGTGTTGTTTATTCTTTAGTTTTCTATGTGATGTCATATGTACTATTGTTTGTTTGTCTGTTTGTCTTTTTCATTTTTAGCCATGGCGTTGTCAGTTTATTTTCGATTTATGAGTTTGACTGTCCCTTTGGTATCTTTCGTCCCTCTTTTTCATCCCTGATGTGAATAGACTATTTGCATATGAACGACTTTTACTCCGCATTAAATAATTTTTAACAGATAATCTACTATGCAATTGGACATTCTGCCAATCAGCCATGTAAAAGCAACTTAAGGATGTACTTAGGTGAGGTTTTGGAATTCGTGTCAAATGTTCGGACTCCTTAGTGTTGTTCCATACAATACAATGTAAAATATTTTGCCCCATAACACCCATTTATTCTTTCATATAAGACTTAATAGCTCTTAAAAGGTCATTTACCAAAATTTTAAAAGATTCTTGATTTTTTTTGTTTTTGATTTGAGACCCAAATAATACCAATGCAAATACAAGATTAAAGTCCGAGTCAGTGTTTTCCCGCCATATTTTATATCACAAATATCTCAAAAAGGAACTTCATGACCTATCAATAATTTTAGTTTATTTTGATCCTTAATAAATGCTCTAACGGCTTATAGTATCAATTTTAGATTCTTGATTTTTTTAATTTCACCTAAGAACATCCTTAAAGAAGTAAAAGCAGGCTTACAATCGATAGAATTTAGGGGAAATCAACTATTCTATATTTTATGTTCAAAATAAAATCATCGGAAGACAGTAAGTTTCACCCCAAATTATTGCACCGATTATATCTTTAATTTTACTCTTTTGGTTGATCTTGACCGAGTAACAGGATGTCCTACCTAAAGGCATCAGCAGAAGTCAGAAATCGATGAAGCGAAAACAAATCCGGGTCATAAACCAAAACCGAGGAAAACAACGGAACAATAGCGAAACACTGAACTGCAATAAAACAAACGCCACAAAATATGTAGTTGTTGTCGGTTATATGAAAATGGTCAATTGGCAATAAAAAAAGTAAAGGATTATTTATCTGACATACATGTTTGTTCTTCTGAAATATAGTATTTATTATTTTAAGACACTGCTAATCATATCTTATGCTCAGCCTATACAATCACTTATCTATTGTTTTTCAGACACTTTTTATCATGTCCTTAGCTCAGCCTATGCCACCCCAATATGGGACGTATGATTTTCCAACCTGGTCCTACACGTTAGGATGGTTTATCGTTTCATCTTCACTATTGTGTATACCAGGTTACGCAATTTATTTGTTCTTCGTAACTCCAGGAAGTATGGCAGAGGTATGTTTTATAGCATCTTTATAATGGGTTAATTTGCATTCGTTATTGAAAAAGAGGGACAAAAGATACCAGAGGGACAGTCAAACTCATAAATCGAAAATAAACTGACAACGCCATGGCTAAAAATGAAAAAGACTGAGTGAACAAAACAATATGTTGATAAATATCGATGTTAATTGATATTGAATTCAACTATTACCTTAAGCATGAACTTAGGTGAAGTTTTGAAAGATGTTCAGACTCCTTGGTGTTTTTCTATACGATACAAGGTAAAATATTTTGCCCCATAACACCCATTTATTTTTTCATATAAGACTAAATAGCTAATAACAGGTCATTTAATCAAATTTAAGCAGATTCTTGATTTTCTTTCTTTTGATTTGAAACCCAAGTAGTACCATTGCAAATGTAAGGTTAATTTCCCAGTCAGTTTTTTCCCGTCGTATTTTATAAATCAAATATCTCGAAAAGGAGCCCCATGACTTTTCAATATTTTTAGCTTGTTTTGATCCTTAAGTAATACTCTTCCAGCTTAAAGTATCAATTTTAAAGTCTTGGTTTATTTTATTTCACCCAAGATCACCTAAGTACATCTTTAGAACGATTTACAATTTACAAACACAGTTTTGGTTACAATCATAATTTTGTGCCTGCGCAAAAATCTGCATCGATTGGCCTTTAGATTCGAAAAAGGAATGGTCTAAACGATTATCTTTACTCACTAAATGATAAAAGTCGGGAGAATATGTTAAAACATCTATCCCATCGAATTGGAAGTATATGAATATACATCTACAGTAAAGTATGCTTCTTATATTGACTTACATCTAGAGAATTACAAATAGGGTAGCTTAAGAAAAAAAAACCATTTACATAAAAAATGAATTCAGCTTTCAGTTCCCAAAATGTGGTTTCTACAAATGTATATAGCAGTGTTCCAGTAGATCCTCCATATTGAGTAATTATCTCCATGGATAAAATGTTCCTATCATGCTTTCCTTATATTTAATAGAGGATTGTTGCTTAAAAGAAACCTATTGACTTAAGGATGTATTTTCACCAGAAAGCTCAAAACCCCCCACAAATTGAAAGTCAATGATGCATTCCGGTTGGTAAGAAAATGATAACAAATGGAAACTATTGAACCTATAAAAAAATCGAAAACATGAGAATCCATTAAACTTGACAAAACAAACACTACACTATAAGAACTTTCGAAACGAATAGATCACAATGTTATATTTCTCAGTTGGAACATGCATCATCTGGGGGAAATGGTGTAATTTTATCTTATTTTATAGCTATCTAAACTACCCCCCACCTGTATGCTCGTTGGTCTTAGTTCCTTTATACTGACAATATTGGGCGAGCAAATCAAACAAAATAACTTTTTCAATTTAGAAAATAATATAAATTTACTGAATCAAAGGTTTCAACTCCCTCATGCAAATTTGATTTCGATTGTTTCATTTGTTTTGCCTTTGGTCACTATCATATCTGATAAATGCTGTTTCACAAACACGAGATTTGCACGCGGGAAAGATAAATGTATTTTTTATTGCAGCGTCTAAGATCTATGGTAGTTCCAACAGAGGTACCCAATCATTCCGATGACGTTGTTATCCCGGTGCAGCTGTAGTTTATCTGCAATCATTAGAATAACTTCAATTATGTTGATATTGATTTAATAAATAGAGAAAAGTATACATACATATACGATGCAAATGGAAAAGTTATTTATGTATACCATAAGGTGGTTCTTAGATATAATCATACCATAGTGAAAGGTATAGTATGTAACGAACTCAAGAACTTCTTTCATAATTTATTCCAATGCTGTGAAGTGCAAATTCAAAACGAAGCTTGGAAGTTGATCATGTGTATAGTTTTGCTATCTTGGGAACAACTCAATTATTTATTTGTGAAAATATGATGAGTCTGGTTGGTCCGTAACTGGTACAAGGTACTAAAATATCAATGATAGAAAATTGTTCGGATTCCAATTGATGTACAAGACACAATGAGCAAATAGACTAAGAACAAAATAGTTTGATCGAGTCACTATGGGCTATATATATTTTTCATTGTTAGATACATATGTAACTCTTAATCCAGGATCTTCTCTGGGTTTTTTTTATAGTCGTTATCAAATAAAAAAATCAGAGGTATGTTTATGTTTTGTTGAAGATTAAAATCCACGAATCCCAAATGACTCTACAATAACAATGAACCGTTCATTTAAATGTTATTACTAGTGATAGTGTTGATTAAATTTGTCATTATATGGTGATGCACCATGTGATTTTACTATAATCGATTGCATATCTGTTGGTTTTCATAGAATTACAGATTTCATGTATAATGTTAGTAATAATCAATTATAGAATGCTATGCACAATATATGCTTATTTAAATGTTTTTTGATCAACGTAAACATCTGTTAAATGACCTAAATGTTCCAGAAACGTGTATAATATCATTATTATATTTAATATATTGTATGGTAATTTTAAATTTTGATACCGGTTAGCAACTTATTACAGGTTATCCACTCGTTTGTGATATTTGAAAGCCATTTATTCTGGCAATAACAAAATAAAGCTAAGTAGTCCATCTACAGTATCAACCGCACCAACGCCAAAATTAATACTATTATTGACTTAGTTCCTGCCGAAGTGAGGTTATCAACTTTGAGCGAGGCTGCCTCCACAAAATAAATTTACCGGCACAAAATAGCAAATAGTGTTGAAAGTTGTGCACTAACAGCCAAATATCAATCGAAAATAATAATGCAGGACAATCAGTTAACACAATGATAACCCTTCAAATGTATACATTCTTTTTTTACAGGTTTTTGAAACTCGCATCACTTATTTGTATATGTCTGAATGAAATTTTTTTAATTTATTACTGTCAAAATATAACATTTTTTCTGTGTTTATAACTGTTTTTTTATCAATAAACTCCTGAATGTTTAATAACATGGCTCGTATACCGACAAATTTTACTTCAAACGACACTCGTTAAGTTAACTATTGTCAATCGTGAACCATTTACTTGCACTGTGTTAATTTTTCGATGCAAGTTAATTTGTCATCTCTTTTTGGCTATATATGATATACGACACATGTTATTTTACAGAACAATCTATAATTGCTGTTGCATTGATTAACTGCAGTTATGTTAATTCCTATTTTGATCTTTCAAATTATCTTTTTTATTTGTTGTGCTTCATGGTATGATCCTGCCTCTTTCAATTTATCATTTATGTAAGGGGATATTCCAATAAAGTTGCTGTCTAACCTGCACTTCTTTTTATTATTTTTTTCAATTTGATTTTTATGTAAATATTTCTGATACAACTGAGAAAGGATATACAGCTTTATTCATTTATATTGTATATAATGCGTATCACTTGTCTGTACATTTAAAAAATTACAAAATTATTACATTAGATTTTTTTTATATCAGATGTATTAACATCCCTAAATCATAATATCAATCTTAGACCCGAAAGGTCGAGGGATGATATTAACTGAGGGCGATCATACATACAAAATATCAATTTATAATCTTTCGTCAAATACTTCTACATACATAGAATAACTACGCAATTTATAACGCACATCAATAACATAGGCAGTTGAAAATATTTAATCTCATTTTAGTTGTATTAAATTGTACGATTTTAAGACATCCTTAAATCTTAAAGGATTTCACACTAATATTTTTGTACGACAAAAATGTATTTAAACGTTTTAGACAGACCTTAGTTTGTGAACCATTCGTAACTTTGTGGCATTTTCATAGAGCATATGAAGTATCAATACTTTGAAAATTATGAACATGCATATATTGTACTAATTGTTTTATTGTTATGCTCCACCTACGATAGTAGAGGTGCATTATGTTTTCTGGTCTGTGCGTCCGTTCGTTTCATGTTTCCTGAGATATGATCTTTCTAATTTTAATGCGAAATTAGAGCTTTTATCCTAATTTCACGGTCCACTAAACATAGAAAATGATAATGAGAGTGGAGCATCCGTGTACTATGGACACATTCTTGTTTCTTTATATTCTTCATCTTTTCTTAAATTTGTCTTTCATTCTACTGTGTGGCATTTGTCCTTCGAGTTCGTACAGTTAACGTGTATTTCCCTGATGTAAGAACTCCATGCCATAATGTTACGAAGAGACATGTTAATTCATATCGAAAGATTGTTTTATAACAGCTCGCTATGTCCTTCTACGGAAAATATGGATTTTACATAAACTCAAATTATTGTTCACGTCAAAGTTTATTTTTGGGACCTCTTAGCGATCTTTAGCTTAAGCCATGATGAATCTTGGTAGAAACAGAAATTCTGCGTTTACAGAAAGATATTATCGAGAAAAAAGTTCAGAATAAAGGATAAAAAAAAATAAAGAACAAGGTAAACAATCCGATCAAGTAAATCGATTTATCCTGCAATCAGCCTTGTATTGTACAAATAACAGGAACACAAATAAATTTTTGCTTAATTTGTACTTGTACCAATAAAGTACCATGTTATCCCACTTCCATGTCGAGCAAGCGCTAATGTGAATATTTTTTTTCACTACCAGTTCATTTTTGGGGCTCTCTTCGCGGTCCGCGTTTACACAATGACGAATCTTTGAAAATTAGAGACCATGATATAGATTTTAATAACTAAAGCTTCAGCTGTTGGGAGTAAATTTCACGTTAAAACCAATATATGTACATTTTAAGAAAGAACAAAAAAATTGTACTTGCTGCGAAACAGGAGAAAGATCGGCAAGCCTCGCTTTTCGTCCTGTTTCTGAAGCTCATACAAACAAATTTTATATTTTTCAACAATGTACATATATCGTATATATTTCACACATGCACTTAAATCATGCAATTGATAAACGAGATGAAGGGACGGTAGATAATTAATTTCAGATTAATGTTTTAAATTATTATTGAACATTGCATTTCATTGTATTTAATTATATGAAATGTAAGAAAAGTATACTTATCTATACGAAACCCTGTTCTTATAGATATTAACAACATCAATATGCCTTGCAGTTAAATCTATAGCGGTAAGGTCATTTTTAACAGCTTAAGTGCAATAAATCTATATTCAAGTGTTAAAAAAAGAATAGAGAAAAAAGGGAAAACTTAACATTAGAAAATATTTGGTTAAGGTAAATCTGAAATAGAGAAAATTGGTCTTACAAATGAATAAAGGTTCCTTCCCTCCCAGAATATCGTATGTGTGCATTGTCTGAATAAATAAAAGCTTTATTTGCTAAACGAGACAAGCAAGTGGAAAGGGGCGTCTCTGTAGAATCATGGAAATTTATCCTTTTTCTATCGTTGGTGTATCTGCTGTCAAATTCTAACTGCAGAAACTATATTTCTCGAGGAAAATTACAGAATAACTGATATGTACTGTAAATCTTGACAACCTCAATCTTCGATTTAGTGGTCGTAAATTGAGTTTTCCACAGACATTTAAATCTGATATTGACTTTGACAACTATTTAAATACATTTTTGTTATGCTTACTTAAATGTAATTGCTTAGGAAAATTGTGAAATTATTTTTTTAATACATTGTACCAGCTAATATTTTGTGTAATGAATCTTACAAATTGCATTAAAATTATAAATATGTACATGTAGTCGTTAATTTGGCATAAATGATTATTCTACATAGATTTTCACAATGTTTAGAATTGTAAATATATATAATGTGTGTTGGTTTATAAACTCAATAAAGATATATTATAATCAGATATATTGAATTTTTCATTATGCACAGAATATATCTTCTTTTTCTTTTGTGCATTTATTTCAGTGATGTTGTGTCCAAACCCAACATCTTGGTCACATCCAGCAGTTAACAGTAAACTTCAAAGTTCAACTATTATTGTATGAGTATCTATCTTTGTAATTTCCATTTGTAACTTACATAGGCTATGAATAAAATATTGTTTAAACTAAAAAATTTCCATTTGATTTTGGGAAACTCGATCAAAATTGTCAGATTTTCTGTTTACAAAACTTTTGAATTTTTCGAAAACTAAGGATTTTCTTACCCCAGTAGTATATTACCTTAGCCGTATTTGGCACAACTTTTGGGAATTTTGGGTCCTCAATGCTCTTCAACTTTGTATTTGTTTGGCTTTTTAACTATTTTGATCTGAGCGTCACTGATGAGTCTTATGTAGACGAAACGCGCGTCTGGCGTATAAAATTATAATCCTGGTACTTTTGATAAATAGTTATCCCCTTTCCTTCGATTGTTTTTTTAAATGTGTATGTTCTCTTGTAATATTGTATGTAAATATGGGACGAAGAGGGGATTTATTTCATGTATTCCGAAATGTTTACATTTTAGGTTTTGCTACAGTTACTGCTAATCAAGCGACGAAAAGACTAACAAATCCACAAAAAGCTACACAGAAAACATAGATTAAGCAAAACTAACCCAACCAAAAGCTAGAGATGAACTTCATATGATTAGACAGGGTAATATAAACAGTGCCTGCTTCATATGTGACACCTGCTGTGTAGTTTAAGAACACAAGTTCTGAGGTAGTTGAGCTGTATCATGTATAACGTCTCTCCTGATTTTTTATTTGTTTCAATATCTCTTTTTATACGTTTCATTCTATCAGTTGTTCTTGATTCTGTTATGGGAAAACAGCTACAAGATTTGTAACAAACTCTATCTGCATATCCATTTCAAATAAAAGTAACTTAACATCAATACCCTATTAACGTTCAAGTTCACTTATTGGCGCTATTATAAACAATTTAAAGTGTATACTGTCTGATTATTTCTACCATCTATACGATTTGAAAACATCATTTTGTACAATTCAAGGTGAAAAAAGCGAGAAAAAAAAATATTTCAAAATAAAAAGTAAGATTTTAACACCCAAACCAGAAATACTCTTATCATGCTTATGGTAGACTACACGAAGGACGAAACATTTATGTCTCTACATTATGCTTTCTCCTAATTTGTAGATTTATCTATTTTCGGAGACTCACGATCAGTTTAAAGGGATGACATTACAAAAGTAGAACACGAAACAGACCTAAATATCATTTAGGTTTAAATTATAACGGTTATGCAATGAAAATGAAAAATTATTATCAAATATTAATATCAAATCCCACTTAAACCATATATAGCTTATTGTTCACATGTTTAACCTAGTTTGAAACCTGTGTTTATTTCTTGATTTGCTGATCGATAGGTTCTGACAAAGCAAATAATGAAATTGAATTTCAAATTACATGTTATTTTCCAAATATCTTTTTGAATAAATATTTTATCCATGTACATATTGGTCTTATTGAGTGTCTACATTTTAATGATTTTGCAAAGAGGAAAACGTAAGGATTTTCATAAAAATCATATTGAAAATATGTTTACAAATCGACACATGGATTAAAAACAATAATTACCCAGAAACTAGATATAAAAGCTCTGTTTTAAATAAAATGTAACTGCTGACAATTTTATTGGACCCATTGGTCCGTATTAACAATACACCTCTATCTATTTTCTTTAAATGTTTATATGATAGCTACAGTAACTGTTTTGACCGGTATCCCTGGCGTCACCTCCTAGTCTTTAAAACTGAACAATAAACAACAAAAACAATGCATTTGTTTATTCTATGTAGGTGAACTGGCATTAAATCGATATAAAATAAAACTATATTATATGTTCTACAACAAAGAGAAACATGTAGTAAATCTAACCATCTGTAGTTAATAAGCAACCCTGTGAGAGTTATTGAAATTCGCATAGGTAAATTAAATAAAACTTTAACCTCAAAATATTTAGAAAAATGTGATAAAACATAATATCAATCTGAACTACTGAATCATTTAAATGAATATATTTATATATATATATGCATATATATATATATATATATATGCACTACGTAACATTATAAAACAGTACTTAAAAACCATTGTACAGAAACATATATTGCGTGAACAGGCTGTAGACGGTAAGAACTTATGAAATTCTTAAAAAAAAATGTCTCCTATCGCATATTTCTGTTTTTCTGCTAATTGATTTGTATCAGATTACAAAAAAACAAAATAAAGACAAGTACGTTTAAATTTTATAATAATGCAAATAATCATATTAAAAAATTATTTTCAATATTTAATTTCATGACAATAAATCAATGACGACAACGACGAGGGCTTTGAGGTATTCTTGTTGCCATTAAATCAAAGAATTTGTATTACGATTTCAAATCCCACCTAAAAAATAAAATTGAAAAATGTGAGATAAATTATACTGAACAAATGTGTGGTCACAAAGGTGTGTCATCCCCTTTCCTTCAGTGGAATTTTAAACCATGCTCTTTAAAATTGTAGCAAACAAACCTGCACTGTGTAAAACCACATACACCACTATCTTGGCTATTATACAATTACTGTCTTTTGATGAGGTAAATGTGTGGTTTTATTGACTTTTGAAAAACTGATATTCACTAAGGCCAACGGCCGAAGTGAATATCAGTTTTTCAAAAGTCAATTAAACCACATATTTACCGAAACAAAAGACAGTAAATGTTTTATTCCATATTCCGAGAGAAATGAATGTAATGGAAAATATTTACCAAAACCAATTGTACATCAAACGTTTTTTACCAAAATTATACACGTAAAAGCACGCGACGTTTTGCGCGGTGAATATCCTTTTCCGCAGGTGAATATGCTTATTTATTCAAAATCCAATTCATATAGAAAAACCTACAAAAATTTTATCAATATGGAATAAACACAAATATTGCTTTCGTTAGTCGATGGATAAACCCGATGTGTTTTCGAATTTTATGTGACTGTATGGGAAGTATTAATCATCCTTTTCCATGTTAAAACCCTGGTGTCTTTAATAATTTTTTACGAATGATATGCATGCCACACTATATAGCTACATCGTGTACAGTGTGTTACAAGTCTGGATAAAGCCATCGAAAAATGATATCGATTGTCCAATAAAAACTATATTTTTTATAGCCTAGTTGGTTTAGCTGTCTAGCTGGTTTGATAGAGTATATGGTGGCTTCGCTACGATGTAGCAGGAGCATGGGTTAAAATCCAACTGACCAAAAAAAGTTCTAGCATTGTTGCCTACATTTGAGACGCAGTATATATACACTGTAGGGTAAAAAATATGGAGATGTTTTTTGACAAGAATAACGAATAATATTGCAACAAGAAACAAAAAAACATTTGGATTGACTAAATTTAGTTTGTTATCATAATCGGCGTTTTTAAATGTTGTCTTTTAAATCATGCTGCAGTTCAGTACTTCTAAATTAACAATAGTTCTATGCTCTCAATCTAATTTCACTTTACATAAATCCGTCATGTGAAAGCATCGCAGAAGTGTGCGATAACTTGACTTGTATATCATCTGTATGGGAGACCAACAATACGTTTACAGTAAGATGGCAGGGTCAAAATAAAAAAGGGTCAAATATGAAATTGAAATCTAAAAAAAAAAATCTTTTCAATTTCACATGCGAAAAAAAGAATAAAAGGATGTCGAAAATTTCCTCTCCAAACCGTTTCCAAAGTGTTCAGGCTGAAATATAAGTTAACCTGCGTCATAATGTAATAATTGTGATGACACTTTGTTATCTTAGAGAAATATTACGTGGTGTCTCATATTACGGATGTCGAAGCAAAACGACAAACCATTTGCAACAAACTCCCTTCATGCCCCTTCTTTAAAAAGTAATAATATGCGTGTTTGTAAATGTTAAGTGGATCACATCGCCCCTTCATCCTTCCTTGTCAAATTGATTCTATGTATTAAGTACCACAATGGTAGATGACACAGTCAATGATTAAAAAAATATTTAAATCAATTACTGTTAAAATATCGATGGAAAGCGTGATCCATGTCTATAACTATTGTTTAATGTTTTTAGAATTAAATGTCTGTTAAACGAACCATTTTCATCTTAAAGTATTTTTATACAAACAAAACTCTACATTCAAATGCATTCAATCTAAAAAAAAAGTATAGTTTGTTAATAGTATATCTTTAATTATCTCATTTCTATAGATGTTACTAATTAATAGATTTCGAAATTTAAATACTCAATTAAATACAAATAAAAAATGAAGCTGGAAAAGTTGGTTTGTTTTACTATTTTATTTGAACATAGATTCGTATGATATTTAAGTTTCTGGAAAACCGTTTTATTTTTAGCAATGTATAAAATACATTTTTTTATTGTGTAAGACAACTCAAATGTTTTAGGATATTGCATTTTATATTACCTCCTATACATTTATGCGAAAATGATTGGTTTAGAGCAACCCCGAGGACACCGTGTATAGTTTGTATTATTAAAATTTGCTGTTACAAAATGATAGAAATTACAATAAATTAAGGAATGTATCTCCCTCATGCAAAGCTCTGATTCCTTTCACGGATTTGGCTATACTTTTTGGACCTTTTGGATTATAGCTCTTCATCTTTCATATAAGCTTTGGATTTCAAATATTTTGGCCACGAGCATCACTGAAGAGACATGTATTGTCGAAATGCGCATCTGGTGCAAGAAA
>CM034360.1:86127326-86259928 GCA_019925275.1 Mytilus edulis | reverse complement strand
TGTTGGGGGAAAAAGTTAATGATAATGCCTGCCTGACTGCATAGATACGGGCTATGGACTACGCCATCTCAAGTTTAATAGATATATACAGTCAAACAAGTACGACATCTTTATTTACGACATAATGTAGTTATCTTTATAATTTGACGGAACCAATGTAATTAAATTTATGTCAGTAATGCTTACATGCTTGAAGAATTAACCTATTGAATTTAATTTGTTTTGGCATCGGTCGATGTTTGAGCACTCCAAAAGTGAACTGTGTAGGTTTTCGAAACTAGATTGTAAAATTTAATGACTCTGATGTTTTGTGTAAAATAAACCTAAAAAATTCAGCAAATATCAAAAACATTTGAAAAAAACAATTCATCCTGGAAAACTCTTTGGAAGAATGTTTTTTTTTTCAATTCGGTATCATTACCTTCGTCTAGAATATAGTAAATAAAACCGAATGGTGAGCTACTACATTCAATAAAAAAATTATGAATATCTGTCCTCCGTTCTGGCTATCATATGGTCAAAACACCCGAAACATAGATAAAACCAAACAAACAAGGGCATCAAAGCAAATGTCTCTATTCATACCGGGGATTGTGCATAATTATGTAAACTTATATATTGCATAGGTTTTCTGGATCATGGAAGCAAAACTGATCACATTTGTATAACATCCTGTAAGATATAAGAAGATGTGGTTTTGGCATGAGGATTGACAATGAGACAAATATGCATTACAGTCCGAATGAAGCGAAATTAAGTAACTATAGGTCGCGATTCAGCCTTAGTTATTCTTGGAACCAATAAAATTTGATAACAAAAATGATAAAAATATGAGTGATATAAAATGATCACGTTTAAAAGAACTCGTTTTGTTTTCGTTCGATTTAATGATGTTTTAAATGTACTTCAAGAGAGAAAGTCATATTTTTGCATATCTAGATTTAATATATATGCTACATGAATGTGCTGAATTTATGATTATATTCCCTGCTTATTTCTAGATCGATAAGTTGAGTCCTATTTTTAACAGACTACAGACTACCCAAAGGAGAAGTACATTGAAGATACGTTACTTTATACAATCTTGTAGGATGTATTAAATATTTTCCCGTCAGTCCGAAGGTCTTTTATCTTAACCCTGACGTGTGAGTAGTGAAGTTCAGTGCACACAAGGTAAAGTTATAATATATCACCAAATTCAGACACATTTCTCCGACTTCAAACTGGGGTCTGCAGTGCTTTTTAATTTTCAATATTCTATATCAGCCTATCCAAAGACAGGAGGTTGTTTTTCAGTGGTTGCTATTTTTCATCCGATTAATTATGCAAGCATAACTCATGATGACTTTCTCATTTGAATTTTTACACGTTTTGTCATTTCGTGCCCTCTTATAGCTTACTTTACGGCCTTGGTTTTTCTCATTGCTAAAAGACTTTTGGTGACACCAAGTTGCTTAATTCAACATCTTGTGATTTCTGATGGATAATTGTCGTATTGGCAACCATTATGCATCACATATTCTTTTTCTATTATCCTTTTGGCTACGGTGATATCAGCATAAAATATATCAACATTTTCAAAAATACAAGACGTTTGTTTTAAAATAATTCTTACCTTTCCAGAGACCACGAGATTAGTATCCAAATGGAGCGCTCAGTCTTTTCTTTTCTGTATGTTGTGTTTTATGTTCTATACTGTTTGTCTGTTTGTATTTTTCTCTTTGGACCATAGCATTATCAATTTGTATGTATAGCTGAATTATACCATTAATAAAAAAAAATCCAAGAAGCAAGCAAAGAGAATGTGCAGCCTTGTGAAATGTCCACAAACTTTCCAAATTGATAGGACTGGGAATGTTATAAATTACACCGGGACTACAAATAAGACAAATTCTAAAAAGCCTTTTGAAAATAAGCCATTTCTGAAATTAATTTGAAAAAAGTATTATTTGTTGTCTCTGACGAATTAACATTAAATAAGTTTCGATGTACTTGGGATTTCGTTATAGAATATATCACTTGACTAATATATTCAGACTTATCAGACATAGTCTCAATCAGCGACATCAGATAATATTTACTTATGAAATCCAATCACGACAGCTAGCAATATGTTTTGTCTTTATTTTCGTGTGAATTCTCGATATATATTCATACTGTGATAAATAACCGTAAAAACGTTTACCTCTAGTACATTATTGAAATGCATGCAACCAGTTCAGTTCATGGTCACAACAAATCCATAAATCAATTCCAACAACGGAAAAGGTACTGTATTTGTGCAGTGTAATTTTCACAGTAACCGCCAATGCGTTACGAGTTCACGTTAGACCGGGGACTTTAAATTGTAAAAACTGCGTCTGAGGACAAAGAGAGATAACCCTAATTGCCGTTAAAATATCACCAATTCAATATATTTCGGTAATGATGTACTTTTTGAGATAATAAACCCTTGTTATATAAAAAAGAACATGTTGTATGTCTATTTATTTTTTAGATGTTTTTCTCGATTACGCATGCGTATTGTAAAAACTATGATTTTTTCCGTTTGTCCTATTGAATTGTATTTAAACAGTCTGTTTTCTCCTCCTCAACTAGCTGCGTGCTACTCCTCAACCGCCTCGGTAGTGTCGTATTAGAGTGCTCGCATCGGGTTTTTGTTGATAGTTTCGCATTCGCAATCAGAAGGCCATATCATATTGTTATACCGAACGCATGGTTAGATAGCAAGATACGTTTTCTCGTCTTTTATCTCGCGATCAGCCAACTATTCTACAAATAACAGGTACACAAATATTTTTTTGTTTACAAATAAAAGTCTCATGTTACCCCGATTTCATTTGAAGCTAATGGTAATATGCATTTTTCTGTTGGGGGAACAGTTCAATTTGGGCCTCTTCGCGGTCCGCGTTTAACTATGACTTCTTTGATAAACTAGTCAATGATTTAGATTTTAACAACTTCATTTCCCAGTGTTGTAAGTCTGACACTGTGTAAATATCAAGAAAGACGCAATGTACATGTTCATTGTCGAAAAATATAAAATTTATTTGTACTCACTAGAAAACACGAGAAAAGCTGGGGAAGTTTTGCTTTTTGTTCTGTTTCTAAAGCTTATACAAATATTTTTTTTATATTTTAAGACAATGTACAAATTTGTGTCTGTTTGTCTTCAGATAATCTTAGGGGCATTCAGGGGCGTAGCTAGAAAGAAACGATGTGGAAGCAAGAACTGCCGAGCGGATCGAGGCGAAAAAATTTTGGGACCCTATTATGCAGAATTTTATTTTTCTGTTTTCGGTCATAGGACGGTCAAAAGAGGAGCTATATGTAGATAAAAATTTATGAATGTAAAACTATTAATAAATCTTCTGAATATAGTAATACATAAACAACACATATTTGTGATACAGAATTTACTCAAAATTGTCCAAAATCTGCTCTTCGGGTCTGGGCAGAAACAAACTTCTCTATTGTCAACATTCACACTGAAATCCCGATGAATATGCAGTAATGCTATGTAAATGTCGTTGTTCATTGTTGATCGTACATTTGTTTTCAATTATACATACCGTAGTATCGTGACTGATAGATCTTAGGGCCATCATGGCATGGTAGCACTCGCGAGATGTTATAAACCAGCGTACTTGTTCGGCATCGAGCGAACTCCAAATTGAATTCGTCAAAATTATATGCCAGAGGTCAGTTTCGTATGTCTCAGACAATATTGAGATTTGTTCGTTTGTGATATTTCCTACAACACGATGAAGCAGATACAGCGCAAAGAAGCGATTTTCTGATAACTTGACGCGACTCCACTCTCCAGTTCCCTTATCATATGGTCTATGAACGCAAAAAATAATTAGACTTTCCAATACTGTTTTGGCGTGGTTGCAGCACGGTTGCAGGGTGATTGGCTCCGGTAGTCTGTCAACCACATCGCCTCGGCATATTTTCAACGATATCGAAGGGATCTGATAATTCTAATGTCGATTGGTACATCTCATTACAAACTGCAAACTGATGAACTGTACACTGTAAAATGTGCCCCAAAACTACATATCTTAGACTGGGTATTACAAATTCAAATCTTGTAAAAGATACAAGTTACCTTCCGATATTGTCATAATCTCAAAAAAAAAAAAATATTTTGAAACCAAATATCGTCAATTTCATCAATTACAAAAATGACAACATAGGTGTTTCCTTAAGCATTCAATATTATAAAAAAAAAATTATTTTGCCATTTCTTTTTTGCATGCCGAATCAATGTGCACGCAACTGCGGAGCTACGATCTTTTTCTGCATGAACAGCTTCATCAACACTTGTATCTAGGTTGTCAAACTAATATCCAGGATAGACGGAAAAGACACCAACACTAACAGTCTCCAAACGTTAAACAAATATCATAATCATGATAATACATGCATCACGCTGTCTGATTTCAATTGACCAACTCATCTCTCTCTTCTGTTTTTTTTTTTTTGAAAACGACGTGGATGCACGTGCTGTCGTGCCTCCGGGTAGCTACGCCCCTGGCATTAACAAATTGGCACATAATGTTTAGAAATGCATCGGTGTATTCCGTTTGCGCGCATTACCATTACATTTGCGCATAAAAATCATTACGTTTGAGCGTAGCTTTTCATTACAATTGCGCGCTTTTATTTGACAGGTAAACTGAGGTAAGCTTAGGCAATAACTCTTATTTATCTGTGAATTTATTCAATTATTTTTAGAAAAAAGTAGCCTTTCCATTAGACTAAGTCACCTATACTCACCCGCGAGGAGGTAGAAGTTGGATACAAGCAGGATAAGTCGGTTGCATTATGGTGTCATACCACCAATTAAAAGTCCCTATCTGTTCAACCAAATTGTACAATTTTCACAGCTTTCTAAATATTTTACCTTAAGTTTAACTTCATAGAAACCAGGTATATCCTGAATCGTACATGTATCAGCTTTCTTCATGCCAATTTTTAACAGATGTTTAAAATCATATAAAAAAGAAAAGGTCTTCCGAATAGAGGTACCACTAAAAATAACCCCTGGTTTTCTGGAAATCTTAAATTAGTATATTATGGAGTGCATTAATCCTCAATTTTGAATGCAAAATCATAAATAAAAAATGGTCTTAATATATTTCTCTTTCACCAAAAGTTTCATTTCTGCCAATTTGTTGGTTAGTTTAAGTAAACAATGACATCAAATGCACTATCTTTAAATTTGTCCGAGTAGGCCTATTTCACGTTCTGAATTTGAAGGAGTAATTGGTGGTATGACACCATTCTATCAATCCGGAAATTTTAATACTCAAAACATACTAATGATTTGCTCTCCCGATTCGCTAAAAAAAAACCTTCAAATGTTCGTTAAAAAGAGGGACGAAAGATACCAAAGGGACAGTCAAACTCATAAATCTAAAACAAACTGACAACGCCATGGCCAAAAATGAAAAAGACAAACAAACAACAGCACACACGACACAACATAGAAAACTAAAGAATAAACAACACGAACCCCACCAAAAAACTAGGGGTGATCTCAGGTGCTCCGGAAGGGTAAGCAGATCCTTCTCCACATGCGGCACCCGTCGTGTTGCTTATGTGATAACAAATCCGGTAACTAGTCTAATTCGGTAGGTCACATTCATGAAAGGGAAGGGGATTGTAGTTACGATGTAAGGAACATATCCGATATCATTTGTGAAACGGTTACTAGTATTCCATAACGGTCAACCAACTCGTGATGGCGTCCGTAAAATTTACGAAGGGATGATTTCAACTTCACCATTTGGAACTCTTGGTTTAATAGCTTCCTTGTGAGCAGCAACCCTCTATCAAGAAAATCATGATAGGAAATGCAAGCACGGGAATATCGTATCAATTGGGAGTTATATACCCCGTATGCAGGTGCTGCTGGAATGTTGCTACTTAGAAATGGAAAGTTCACAATTGGAAAAACAAAACAAAACAAAACTTTACAATCTAGCTTTTAATACATTAGTTACGAATTTTAAAGAGATCACTATTCACACTTGATCACCCTGAAAAAAAATCGCAATGAAGTTACATGTCTGCCTTAAGTTATAACAGAATTTATCATGCACACTTTATATTTTGTCTTAGAATACAATATGAACAATATAATATATGATTGAAACATATTTTCAAAGTTAATGAAATTTTGTATTATTCATATTTTATTATATACCATTTTTTACCTGGGTTTACCTGTAAGATAAATGCGCGCAAATATAATCAAAAGCTGCGCGCAAACGTAAAACATCTTAATCCCCAAATGCGCGCAAATGTAGTGCGCCCAAATGCATAGGAGAAAAAAATATCAATGAAAAACATTAAGATTTTTATGTGATGACGTCACAATTACGTCATAATATGTACCGTTTTCACAAAAAAGATGAAAAATACAGAATTTTTAATATGCAGTTTTCTATCTTTAATTCTATTGTGGAAACATCGTGCGCAGCCAAGAAACAACAAAATAATTTAACAGAAGCTTTATTATAACTATTGACAAAACTCACTAATTATAAAGTTGCCGTTTCTTGGGTGCGCACATACTTCTTCAATCTAAAATTTGCTTAAAAATTTGATAAAAAAAAAGAAAATCACAAAAGTTTACAAAATACGCAAATTAAGTCATGATTTGTTGCCATGGTAACTTGTTCAATGTCCATAACTGTTTTGTTTTTCGGAATACCTTGTACCTTAGATATTGTATAGTTATTAAAAAATATGTATGATAACTTTTAAATTTGCAGTAAATTTTGGGCCAAATAAGGGCCTTATTGCCCCTATTCCTTTATTTTTTTGAATTTGAGGTTCGGGACATAATCAATTTATTAACATCATAAATAGTTTTGTTTAAAATAAATATTGTGTAGTTTTCTAAATACAATTGTGTGCGTGTTTCTTCCTTGCTTGCAGGTGATTTTGAAAATGTGCTTGACACAAAATAAAAGTTAATAATAATAATAAATATAGCTAAAGCTTAAAAATAATTTGTCTTCCTAAATATATATCAGATTGTTTCCTTTTAACATGGATGTGAAGTTAGCAGCCGGTTCGTTATTCGATATTCGATATTCAATATCCAACCTGCTGCTAGCAGTCGGTTGGATATTCAAAATTTTGATGAAAATCATTAAAAAAAAAGAAATACTTGATACCATTAAAAGCATGATTTTCATGGTTAAGATGACTGATAAGATACGTAGGAACTTATCAAAATGACCTCTTCAAGCTGTTGTAAGTTCTCGTTGTCCTCGAATATAAACCCTTTTCTAAGTTGCAAATTTGTCTTTATATAATATAAATTGGTGTCAATAAAAAACTGCAAAGATTTACTTTTATACATGATAATTCTTAAAACAATAAGAAAAACCGCTTACCCTAGAAAACATTAAGAAATATCAATAGAAATATTTATGGAACGCCCAAAAAAGAAATATATAGTGAAAACCGACCCGAGACCGCTTAAATGAGGTTGAGACCCCCCTGGTCTTTCAATGACTATAAAAGTCAACCAAATCATTGACTCTGTATATATGAAGGTTGTATTAGATGGATTTTTGAGAATAACGTCATCTTCAATATCTACGGAGGGCTAAGATTGTCACTTTTCAGTCAAAAAATGTCAAATTTTTAGGACAAAGGGCACAGGGTTATGGTGAGAGCCCCCTGATCTCTCGATCTTTCTAATATTTTACGGACATTTAGTCAATAGGTAGATACAAACGTGACTAAAAGGAATTTGGGTACACTTCCTGTCTTCTATGTTTACGGTACGCCCAAAGTGCCAGTTGGATATTCAAATTTTATATCAAAAATCGACCCGAGACCGCTTAAATGAGGTTGAGACCCCCCTGGTCTTTCAATGACTATAAAAGTCAACCAAATCATTGTATTAGATGGATTTTTGAGAATAACGTCATCTTCAATATCTACGGAGGGCTAAGATTGTCACTTTTCAGTCAAAAAATGTCAAATTTTTAGGACAAAGGGCACAGGGTTATGGTGAGAGCCCCTGATCTCTCGATCTTTCTAATATTTTACGGACATTTAGTCAATAGGTAGATACAAACGTGACTAAAAGGAATTTGGGTACACTTCCTGTCTTCTATGTTTACGGTACGCCCAAAGTGCCAGTTGGATATTCAAATTTTATATCAAAAATCGACCCGAGACCGCTTAAATGAGGTTGAGACCCCCCTGGTCTTTCAATGACTATAAAAGTCAACCAAATCATTGACTCTGTATATATGAAGGTTGTATTAGATGGATTTTTGAGAATAACGTCATCTTCAATATCTACGGAGGGCTAAGATTGTCACTTTTCAGTCAAAAAATGTCAAATTTTTAGGACAAAGGGCACAGGGTTATGGTGAGAGCCCCCTGATCTCTCGATCTTTCTAATATTTTACGGACATTTAGTCAATAGGTAGATACAAACGTGACTAAAAGGAATTTGGGTACACTTCCTGTCTTCTATGTTTACGGTACGCCCAAAGTGCCAGTTGGATATTCAAATTTTATATCAAAAATCGACCCGAGACCGCTTAAATGAGGTTGAGACCCCCCTGGTCTTTCAATGACTATAAAAGTCAACCAAATCATTGACTCTGTATATATGAAGGTTGTATTAGATGGATTTTTGAGAATAACGTCATCTTCAATATCTACGGAGGGCTAAGATTGTCACTTTTCAGTCAAAAAATGTCAAATTTTTAGGACAAAGGGCACAGGGTTATGGTGAGAGCCCCCTGATCTCTCGATCTTTCTAATATTTTACGGACATTTAGTCAATAGGTAGATACAAACGTGACTAAAAGGAATTTGGGTACACTTCCTGTCTTCTATGTTTACGGTACGCCCAAAGTGCCAGTTGGATATTCAAATTTTATATCAAAAATCGACCCGAGACCGCTTAAATGAGGTTGAGACCCCCCTGGTCTTTCAATGACTATAAAAGTCAACCAAATCATTGACTCTGTATATATGAAGGTTGTATTAGATGGATTTTTGAGAATAACGTCATCTTCAATATCTACGGAGGGCTAAGATTGTCACTTTTCAGTCAAAAAATGTCAAATTTTTAGGACAAAGGGCACAGGGTTATGGTGAGAGCCCCCTGATCTCTCGATCTTTCTAATATTTTACGGACATTTAGTCAATAGGTAGATACAAACGTGACTAAAAGGAATTTGGGTACACTTCCTGTCTTCTATGTTTACGGTACGCCCAAAGTGCCAGTTGGATATTCAAATTTTATATCAAAAATCGACCCGAGACCGCTTAAATGAGGTTGAGACCCCCCTGGTCTTTCAATGACTATAAAAGTCAACCAAATCATTGACTCTGTATATATGAAGGTTGTATTAGATGGATTTTTGAGAATAACGTCATCTTCAATATCTACGGAGGGCTAAGATGCACTTTTCAGTCAAAATGTCAAATTTTTAGGACAAAGGGCACAGGTTATGGTGAGAGCCCCTGATCTCTCGATCTTTCTAATATTTTACGGACTTTAGTCAATAGGTAGATACAAACGTGACTAAAGGAATTTGGGTCACTCCTGTTTCTATGTTTACGGTACGCCCAAGTGCCATTGGATATTCAAATTTTATATCAAAAATCGACCCGAACCGCTTAAATGAGTTGAGACCCCCTGGTCTTCAATGACTATAAAAGTAACCAAATCATTGACTCTGTATATAAGGTTGTATAGATGGATTTTGGAATAACGTCATCTTCAAATCTACGGAGGCTAAGATTGTCACTTCATCAAAAAATGTCAAATTTTTAGGACAAAGGACAGGGTTATGGTGAGAGCCCCTGATCTCTCGATCTTTCTAATATTTACGGACATTTAGTCAATAGGTAGATACAAACGTGACTAAAAGGAATTTGGGTACACTTCCTGTCTTCTATGTTTACGGTACGCCCAAAGTGCCAGTTGGATATTAGGTTGTATAGATGATTTTGAGAATAACGTATCTTCAATATCTACGGAGGGCTAAGATGTCACTTTTCAGTCAAAAAATGTCAAATTTAGACAAAGGGCACGGGTTATGGTGAGAGCCCCTGATCTCTCGATCTTTCTAATATTTTACGGACATTTAGTCAATAGGTAATACAAACGTGACTAAAAGGATTTGGGTACATCCTGTCTTCTAGTTCGGTACCCCAAAGTGCAGTTGGATATTCAAATTTTATATCAAAAATCGACCCGAGACCGCTAAATGAGGTTGAGACCCGTCTTTCAATGATATAAAAGCAACAATCATTGACTTGTATTATGAAGTGTTGTATTAGATGGATTTTTGAGAATACGTCATCTTCAAAGCACGGAGGGCTAAGATTGCACTTTAAAGTCAAAAAATTAATTTTTAGGACAAAGGCACAGGGTTATGGTGAGGGAGCCCCCTGATCTCTCGATCTTTCTAATATTTTACGGACATTTAGTCAATAGGAGGTAGATACAAACGTGACTAAAAGGAATTTGGGTACACTTCCTGTCTTCTATGTTTACGGTACGCCCAAGTGCAGTTGATATTCAAATTTTATATCAAAAATGACCCGAGACCGCTAAATAGTTAGACCCCGGTCTCAATGACTATAAGAACCAAATCATTGACCTTATATAGAAGTGTTTAGAGGTTTTGGAAAACTCATTTCATATCTACGGGGGTAGATGTATTTTCATCAAAAATCATTTAGACAGGGCACAGGTATGTGAGAGCCCCTGATCTCTCGATCTTTCTAATATTTTACGGACATTAGTCAATGTAGATACAAACGTGACTAAAAGGAATTTGGTACACTTCCTGTCTTCTATGTTTACGTACGCCCAAAGTGCCAGTTGGATATTAATTTTATATCAAAAATCGACCAGACGCTAAATGAGTTGAGACCCCTGTCTTTCATGACTATAAAAGTCAACCAAATCATTGACTTGTATATATGAGGTTGTATTAGATGGATTTTTGAGATAACGTCATCTTCATATCTACGGAGGGCTAAGATTGTCACTTTTCAGTCAAAAAATGTCAAATTTTAGGACAAAGGGCACAGGGTTATGGTGAGAGCCCTGATCTCTCGATCTTTCTAATATTTTACGGACATTTAGTCATAGGTAGATACAAACGTGACTAAAAGGAATTTGGGTACACTTCCTGTCTTCTATGTTTACGGTACGCCAAAGTGCCAGTTGGATATTCAAATTTTTATCAAAAATCGACCCGAGACCGCTTAAATGAGTTGAGACCCCCTGGTCTTCAATGACTATAAAAGTCAACCAAATCATTGACTCTGTATATATGAAGGTTGTATTAGATGGATTTTGAGAATAACGTCATCTTCAATATCTACGGAGGGCTAAGATTGTCACTTTTCAGTCAAAAATGTCAAATTTTAGGACAAAGGGCACAGGGTTATGGTGAGAGCCCCTGATCTCTCGATCTTTCTAATATTTTACGGACATTATCAATAGGTAGATACAAACGTGACTAAAAGGAATTTGGGTACACTTCCTGTCTTCTATGTTTACGGTACGCCAAAGTGCCAGTTGGATATTCAAATTTTATATCAAAAATCGACCCGAGACCGCTTAAATGAGGTTGAGACCCCCTGGTCTTTCAATGACTATAAAAGTCAACCAAATCATTGACTCTGTATATATGAAGGTTGTATTAGATGGATTTTTGAGAATAACGTCATCTTCAATATCTACGGAGGCTAAGATTGTCACTTTTCAGTCAAAAAATGTCAAATTTTAGGACAAAGGGCACAGGGTTATGGTGAGAGCCCCCTGATCTCTCGATCTTTCTAATATTTTACGGACATTTAGTCAATAGGTAGATACAAACGTGACTAAAGGAATTTGGGTACACTTCCTGTCTCTATGTTTACGGTACGCCCAAAGTGCCAGTTGGATATTCAAATTTATATCAAAAATCGACCCGAGACCGCTTAAATGAGTTGAGACCCCCCTGGTCTTTCAATGACTATAAAAGTCAACCAAATCATTGACTCTGTATATATGAAGGTTGTATTAGATGGATTTTTGAGAATAACGTCATCTTCAATATCTACGGAGGGCTAAGATTGTCACTTTTCAGTCAAAAAATGTCAAACTTTTAGGACAAAGGGCACAGGGTTATGGTGAGAGCCCCCTGATCTCTCGATCTTTCTAATATTTTACGGACATTTAGTCAATAGGTAGATACAAACGTGACTAAAAGGAATTTGGGTACACTTCCTGTCTTCTATGTTTACGGTACGCCCAAAGTGCCAGTTGGATATTCAAATTTTATATCAAAAATCGACCCGAGACCGCTTAAATGAGGTTGAGACCCCCCTGGTCTTTCAATGACTATAAAAGTCAACCAAATCATTGACTCTGTATATATGAAGGTTGTATTAGATGGATTTTTGAGAATAACGTCATCTTCAATATCTACGGAGGGCTAAGATTGTCACTTTTCAGTCAAAAAATGTCAAATTTTTAGGACAAAGGGCACAGGGTTATGGTGAGAGCCCCCTGATCTCTCGATCTTTCTAATATTTTACGGACATTTAGTCAATAGGTAGATACAAACGTGACTAAAAGGAATTTGGGTACACTTCCTGTCTTCTATGTTTACGGTACGCCCAAAGTGCCAGTTGGATATTCAAATTTTATATCAAAAATCGACCCGAGACCGCTTAAATGAGGTTGAGACCCCCCTGGTCTTTCAATGACTATAAAAGTCAACCAAATCATTGACTCTGTATATATGAAGGTTGTATTAGATGGATTTTTGAGAATAACGTCATCTTCAATATCTACGGAGGGCTAAGATTGTCACTTTTCAGTCAAAAAATGTCAAACTTTTAGGACAAAGGGCACAGGGTTATGGTGAGAGCCCCCTGATCTCTCAATCTTTCTAATATTTTACGGACATTTAGTCAATAGGTAGATACAAACGTGACTAAAAGGAATTTGGGTACACTTCCTGTCTTCTATGTTTACGGTACGCCCAAAGTGCCAGTTGGATATTCAAATTTTATATCAAAAATCGACCCGAGACCGCTTAAATGAGGTTGAGACCCCCTGGTCTTTCAATGACTATAAAAGTCAAGCAAATCATTGACTCTGTATATATGAAGGTTGTATTAGATGGATTTTTGAGAATAACGTCATCTTCAATATCTACGGAGGGCTAAGATTGTCACTTTTCAGTCAAAAAATGTCAAATTTTTAGGACAAAGGGCACAGGGTTATGGTGAGAGCCCCCTGATCTCTCGATCTTTCTAATATTTTACGGACATTTAGTCAATAGGTAGATACAAACGTGACTAAAAGGAATTTGGGTACACTTCCTGTCTTCTATGTTTACGGTACGCCCAAAGTGCCAGTTGGATATTCAAATTTTATATCAAAAATCGACCCGAGACCGCTTAAATGAGGTTGAGACCCCCCTGGTCTTTCAATGACTATAAAAGTCAACCAAATCATTGACTCTGTATATATGAAGGTTGTATTAGATGGATTTCCCAGAATATTGTCATATTCGATATATATGGAGGGCTTATATTGTCACTTTTCAGCTAAAAATTGTCAGAATTTTAGGACAAAGGGCACAGGGTAATGGTGATAGCCATCTAATCTCTCAATCTTTGTATTACTAAGCAGACATTTAGTTAATAGGTAGGCAGAAATCATAACCTTATGTTGGAAGGGGGCAACTATCCCCACTTGGGGTTGTGAGAGATTAAACAAGCAGCTGACAACCGTCTTGACAAAGAGAGAGATCGATTGAGCTCGGCAAATTGTGAGCTATGGGATGAAAAAACCAGGCGCACCGGGTATGATTACCACGAATTTTATATATTTTGATATGGAAGATAGGATCGAAAGATCAAAAGCTGGGTTAAAAACCATTTAATCGTGGATATTAGTTTTGGGTGAAACAAATTGATTTTATTTTGGATTGTTATAAAGATTAAGACATCGATCCAATAGCTATTAATAGCTGGAATTAGTTGTTGAAAACGTCAAAGCCCTGAGTGGTATTGCCAAAATGATCCACCGCCGATGGTACTCCCGGATGAGGAAGGATCAGTTGGATCAGTTGATCGGAACGAAGACCAACATTTTTTAATCGTTGTCCCAACCCTATACTAGGAAGGATATTATCACCCAAGCCAAAACAGCATGAGTTGATAGAGGTTAGCAGGATGTCGAAAGATCGACTATTGGAAAAGTTACAGGAACAGATCTAGATCAGAGACGATAGGAAATCATTGGGGATAAAATTGAGGTACATCCACCGAAGAAAGCCTTTGAAAATGTATTTACTACCTGAAAGATGACCACTTTTATTGACATGGATGTGCAGACCTTCCTTGAGGTTTCTCAAATGTCAAGGGTGGAACTTATAGACGATTGGGCATTGAAAGGATAACAAGTCAATGTGATGCTGCACTGTGAATATTAACCCAACAGGTAAGATGGATGATGAGAACGTGGGATACTTTTACTCGGGAAACCATATTTTCCTCTCAACCACGGACTTGCTTGAAACCCTTGAGAAGATGGATGAAAAGATCGGAGAGAAGATTGCACAGTGGACCTCTGAAAAAAGTGACTGGACATCGAAAGCAATTGTAAAATTGCTAGTCAATATTACCAACGACCGATGGGTAGGTCACAGTACATTAATTAGCCGGCGTGGATCAAATCCAAGAAGGCTGTAATCAATGTGAAAAATAACGACGAGGAGTGTTTCAAGTGGACCATACTTTCGGCTTTGCAGGTAGACCCAAAACAAACGGACAGGGGTTACACAGAGCTCAATCTGGTAAGCCTTAAGGATATTAAATAATTTGAGAAGGCCAACTCCACCCTGGCGGTTAATGTATATAGAATAGATGATAGTGAATTATACCCGCTGCACATTTCAAACGTTGGTGAACAGCGAGAGAGAGAACTCAACTTACTGCTGATCAAAGGCTACATGTGCCTGAACCACGTTTATAGCAAGGAAGTTCTGAAAACCAACAAAGAGTGTTGCGTCAACCACAAGGCAGTCAAGATCAGAGCTGCCCAAAGAAGGGACATACCAGCTGACTTTTGTCAACAACACCCACCCGATGAGAGGCCCTTTCGTAGTGTACGCGGACTTTGAGTGATTTGATTTACCGATAAGGTTGAAACCAAAAACGATAAGGTTCTGTAGCAATACACCGTTAGAAGTTTAGTGTCGCATTATGGCCATGGTGAATTTTTTAAATATCAAAGTTTTTGTACAATGAAATAGATTTTTAGATAATTGAAGAATAATATAGCCTCCTTAGAGGTGTTATATGAACATTTAGATTGTTTTTAGCATGTTTTATATGGTATTTATCTGTTTGACAGTCCGTATTTTTCTATCCGTAACACCCATAGGTCCATAAATTATTGTAGTTTTAATCAACAAATATTGATCGATCGACCTTTTTAATTCAATTTATGGAAAAACGAGCAAAAATGCATGTGTGGTTTTTTTAACCTTTCGATAGATATATGCCTATAGTTTTAGGAAAGGTACAACTGTTCAAACCAACGCTTAGGGGCGCACAAACAAACACTTACAGGTATTCAAACCTTCACTTAGGAAGGTTCACGTCAAGGCTTTAAATAATTGAACGTTTATAAAGATTACAGACCCTAAACAGTGTGAGGCGCTCGCCAGGGAGTTGCAAGAGATCAAGCGGAAGATTCAAGCCAGTAACATGCAGCATCGCCTCGAGAAGATTGGACTCAACCGGGACCTTTCCAAGGTGCTAAGCCTGTGGTTGAGGTTCAGCGAGAGGCAGCTTCACCGATCACCTAAACAATCGTTTACCTTCCAGTAGCAGTGACAGCCCTTCATCCTCCACCGCCCAAGTTTGAGTATCCACTACCCATTGCACCACCTATAGACACCATCCTCGGACTTCGAACACAGCAGTATTTGCAGATCAGTACGTAACGATCCTTCGCCGACCACACCTTTGGATCTCGAACTGAAAACGATGGTATCTTCATCGGAAGCTAACCAGTTACTTCTGACGGCGATGATATTTTCGTGGATGGAGTGAGGTACAAAGGAACCCTTAAACTCTGGGAACTCATGTTGAAAAAGAAATCAGAATCTTTCGAGCCCGAAGTTTTTAAGACCTTATCGACTATGCAGAGATCCTGAACAGTTCCGGTGCCATGTATCAAGGCAATTAACCCTCTCGAGAACCCTAAGGCGATAAAGATTTAAAAGTGGACGAAAATTGTGTCTCACAACTAAAATTAGATAAGCATTGTAGCGGACTTCAACCCTTTGTTTTCTTCCCTCCGACTTTGACCAGCTCCTCTATCGCTTGGATCTGTGCAACACTGCATACCGTGCTGGAAACAATGGTGTGCGCAACGCGATTATGACGATCCTCGATGCCATAAAGAAAGGTGAACACATCAGCATCAAGGAATATAAGCAACTCCATCGTAATATCCTCAATTAAGAAAGGTTTTGCTCGAAAGTATGCATACGGTGGTAGAAGTTTTTTGACACTATCGCCAGTATCGCTGGTCGCATGTTCACCTCCTCTGCTGCCAAGATATTGAAAAGCAGGCCTATGAGCACTGCCACCAATGTAGCTATGATAGGAGTGGTAGGTGATAGTCGTAAACCATGTCGTTGAAAAAGTGACCCGCACTCGAAAACCCATTGACCAGCGCAGCAAGACCAATCAACAGCTCAGTGTTAAACGCAGAAAGCCCAAAAACCAAACCCAGTTAAACAATCTCATCTCTGGTCGTGGCATCGGTACCATCCCAACTTCCTCCAATGCTTTAAATAAATATATAATGTCTGACATCCTTACAATCACAGAAGGGTTGACCTTCGATGAAAGTCTTCAAAAATATTAATACTAGGTTCACGAATTCGAACCTTAAGCCGGCGCCCAACTTACCAACTCTGGAGCGTCACTCCTGCAGACAAAAACAAGATGCAACTGTACAAAACCATCCAGAAAAATCCACGATCCGCTGTGAATTTCGTATGAGACAGTGTGATTTCATAGCCGTTCCCCAAGCCTCACAGTTTAACTGCCGCCTAGCTGCCAATAATGGAAGCGAAAAGCCAAGATATATTATCGTTGCCTTTCAAACCGACAGAGATAATGACAAAACCCATAATGCTTTCGTGTTCAATCGCCGTCGATTGCAAAATATCCATGTCACCCTCAAAGCTCAGGCCTTGCGGTCATAAAACTTTCGAGCACGATTTTTGTACTCAGACTCAAGTATCAACCAATCAAAATGCTGGATTTTGTGTTTCGAGCATGATTTTTGTGCTCCGAGCACTGAGCAAAGTTTTATGACTTTAACCCCAGCCGTCGACTTTAATGCAGTTTTTCTCACAAAACAAGGTTGCCATAATGAATTCATGGAGGATGTAGACTTCAGAAAGAAATTCTACAACATTGATGCCCTCCTCAGTAACGGTGGTGTCAACCCCTCTGATTTCATTGACATATAGCCGCTGTTTGTCATCGATGTAAGTCATCAGTCCGACATCCAGATTCGAGCGGAATTCGAGCGTTATGTTCCCGTCAACACCGAAGCATTTGTACTTCCAATCTCCGTAGGAGTCCTAGGCCTCCAGTTCGAATCGTCGGTCAGTAGTTGAACGTCGTGTTTTAATAAATAAATGGACACCACACTGTTGCAGCAAATCGTCCACAACACAGAACAAAAACAAGGGTTTTCCATCCTTGTCTCTGGAAACGACAATTGCATTTTTACTCGGTTCAACCCCCCTCCCCCCAACTACAATTTGAGGAATCGAACACCACATTGGGATTTAAGAGACAGCTCTACACATTTGATCGGGCAACAAATGTTACAAAGAGGGTGAATACATTGTTAGCATCAGAAGCATCAACAGCATCCTGGTGAACAGTGGCATCATCAATAGCAGCTACATACACGGCACCAACAGTTCACTGTCTGAAGCTTCCCCCACCCCGCAATCGATCCCGAGGTAAAGATCATTCAAACCCCCAAAAAAGTACTTACCCGTGATCTTTAGAACCATCAATCGCACGCAGACATACCTCACCGATCCAGACGGCGATCCTCCACAATCTCCACAGAGAACATCTCACCATCCGCTTCCATCTTCGCGAGGCATGAATAAATAGTCTATCGAAATACGGTTTGAACTTTATAAAATGTCAATCTAAATATTACAGAGAGCAGACAAAAAAGGTTTCCCGGTCACCATTCGTTTATCCCACACAAACCTGCAAGGTGAACACAAGATGTTGCTTACCCCGCGACAGATTGAAAAGATCACCAAGCTCCTACAAAATGGTTCTAGTGGGTAAAAGCAATAACCAATTCAATAAAAACATTCAAAAAGAAAATGGATTCCTATCCATGTTAGCGGAAAGGGCAATGCGAGCCCTTCCTATATTGGCGAACACAATTCATGTCAGCATGAGGTGTTGGAGCCCGAAGTTGTCTGTGTGAAATAGCGATCAACAATGCATTCGGACCTGGATTTTACATCAAAATAAGTGGTAGTGTGAGCTGTGTGAAGTTGCGTGATAAAGGTCTGTATATTTTCCCTTCAACCTATAGTGACGGTTTGTATTTGAAACTAGGTCATCGATTCTACTAGGCCTAGGGTTCTGGTCTGATCTGATCTGCAGCAAACAGTCCGTTCAAGAACATTCCACTTTTGATACAATCATTTATATATATAAAATCTATGATTTGGTTGAATTTAATGGAAATTGAAAGACCAGGGGGTCTCACCTTCATTTAAGCGGTCTCAGGTAGCTTTTCACTAAATATTTTGAATATCCAACTGGCACTTTGGGCGCTCCGTAAACATAAAAGACAGGAAGTCTACCCGAATTACTTTAAGTCACGTGTGTATCTACCTATTGACTAAATGTCTGCATAATACTAGAAAGATTGAGCAATTGAGGGGCTCTCACAATCGCCCTGTGCCCTTTGTCCTAAAACTTTGATAATTTTTAGCTGAAAAGTGACAATACAAGCCCTCCATAGATATCGAATATGGAATTATTCTGGGCAATCCTTCTGATACAACCTTTATATATACAGAGTCTATGATTTACTTAAATTTTGTGGACATTGAAAGACCAGGGGGGTCTCACCCTCATTTAAACAATCTCAGGTAGCTTTTCACTAAATATTTTGAATATCCAACTGGCACTTTGGGCGCTCCGTAAACATAAAAGACAGGAAGTCTACCCAAATTCATTTTCGTCACGTTTGTATCTACCTATTGACTAAAGGTCTGCATAATATTAGAAAGATTGAGCAATTAGGGGGCTATCACCATTGCCCTGTGCCCTTTGTCCTAAAATTTCGATAAATTTTAGCTGAAAAGTAACAATACAAGCCCTCCATAGATATCGAATATGACAATATTCTGGAAAATCCTTCTAATATAACCTTTATATATACAGAGTCTATGATTTAATTAAATGTTATGGACATTGAAAGACCATGGGGGTCTCACACTCATATTAGCGGTCTCAGGTAGGTTTTCACTGTATATTTTGAATATCCAACTGGCACTTTGGGCGCTCCGTAAACATGAAAGACAGGGAGTGTACCCAAATTCTATTCAGTCATGTTTGTATCTACCTATTGACTAAATGTCTGCTTAATATTAGGCAGATTTAAAGATCAGGGGGCTATCACCATTGCCATGTGCCCTTTGTCCTAAAATTTTGATAATTTTTAACTGAAAAGTGACAATATAAGCCCTCCATAGATATCGAATATGACAATATTCTGGGAAATCCTTCTAATACAATCTTTATATATACAGAGTCTATGATTTAATTAAATTTTATGGACATTGAAAGACCAGGGGGGTCTCACACTCATTTAAGCGGTCTCAGGTAGGTTTTCACTGTATATTTTGAATATCCAACTGGCACTGTGGGCGCTCCGTAAACATGAAAGACAGGAAGTGTACCCAAATTCCTTTCAGTCATGTTTGTATCTACCTATTGACAAAAATGTCTGTTTAATATTAGGCAGATTAAAAGAGCAGGGGGCTATCACCATTGCCATGTGCCCTTTGTCCTAAAATTTTGATAATTTTTAACTGAAAAGTGACAATATAAGCCCTCCATAGATATCGAATATGACAATATTCTGGAAAATCCTTCTAATACAATCTTTATATATACAGAGTCTATGATTTAATTAAATTTTATGGACATTGAAAGACCAGGGGGGTCTCACACTCATTTAAGCGGTCTCAGGTAGGTTTTCACTGTATATTTTGAATATCCAACTGGCACTTTGGGCGCTCCGTAAACATGAAAGACAGGGAGTGTACCCAAATTCCTTTCAGTCATGTTTGTATCTACCTATTGACTAAATGTCTGCTTAATATTAGGCAGATTAAAAGAGCAGGGGGCTATCACCATTGCCATGTGCCCTTTGTTCTAAAATTTTGATAATTTTTAACTGAAAAGTGACAATATGAGCCCTCCATAGATATCGAATATGACAATATTCTGGGAAATCCTTCTAATACAACCTTTATATGTACAGAGTCTATGATTTAATTAAATTTTATGGACATTGAAAGACCAGGGGGTCTCAAACTCATTTAAGCGGTCTCAGGTAGGTTTTCACTGTATATTTTGAATATCCAACTGGCAATTTGGGCGCTCCGTAAACATGAAAGACAGGAAGTGTACCCAAATTCCTTTCAGTCATGTTTGTATCTATCTATTGACTAAATGTCTGCTTAATATTAAGCAGATTGAAAGATCAGGGGGCTATCACCATTGCCATGTGCCCTTTGTCCTAAAATTTTGATAATTTTTAACTGAAAAGTGACAATATAAGCCCTCCATAGATATCGAATATGACAATATTCTGGGAAATCCTTCTAATACAACCTTTATATATACAGAGTCTATGATTTAATTAAATTTTATGGACATTGACAGACCAGGGGGGTCTCACACTCATTTAAGCGGTCTCAGGTAGGTTTTCACTGTATATTTTGAATATCCAACTGGCACTTTGGGCGCTCCGTAAACATGAAAGACAGGAAGTGTACCAAATTCCTTTCAGTTATGTTTGTATCTACCTATTGACTTAATGTCTGCTTAATATTAGGCAGATTGAAAGATCAAGGGGCTATCACCATTGTCATGTGCCCTTTGTCCTAAAATTTTGATAATTTTTAACTGAAAAGTGGCAATATGAGCCCTCCATAGATATCGAATATGACAATATTCTGGGAAATCCTTCTAATACAACCTTTATATGTACAGAGTCTATGATTTAATTAAATTTTATGGACATTGAAAGACCAGGGGTCTCAAACTCATTTAAGCGGTCTCAGGTAGGTTTTCACTGTATATTTTGAATATCCAACTGGCAATTTGGGCGCTCCGTAAACATGAAAGACAGGAAGTGTACCCAAATTCCTTTCAGTCATGTTTGTATCTATCTATTGACTAAATGTCTGCTTAATATTAAGCAGATTGAAAGATCAGGGGGCTATCACCATTGCCATGTGCCCTTTGTCCTAAAATTTTGATAATTTTTAACTGAAAAGTGACAATATAAGCCCTCCATAGATATCGAATATGACAATATTCTGGGAAATCCTTCTAATACAACCTTTATATATACAGAGTCTATGATGTAATTAAATGTTATGGACATTGAAAGACCAGGGGGTCTCACACTCATTTAAGCGGTCTCAGGAAGGTTTTCACTGTATATTTTGAATATCCAACTGGCACTTTGGGCACTCCGTAAACATGAAAGACAGGAAATGTACCCAAATTCCTTCCAGTTATGTTTGTATCTACCTATTGACTAAATGTCTGCTTAATATTAGGCAGATTGAAAGATCAAGGGGCTATCACCATTGCCATGTGCCCTTTGTTCTTAAATTTTGATAATTTTTTTAACTGAAAAGTGGCAATATAAGCCCTCCATAGATATCGAATATGACAATATTCTGGGAAATCCTTCTAATACATCCTTTATATATACAGAGTCTATGATTTAATTAAATGTTATGGACATTGAAAGACCAGGGGGGTCTCACACTCATTTAAGCGGTCTCAGGTAGGTTTTCACTATTCATTTCTTTTTTGGGCGTTCCATAAATATTTATATTTATATTTCATAATGTTGTCTAGAGTTAGTGGTTTTTCTTTTTGTTTAAAAAAATATCATGTATAAAAGTAAATCTTTGAAGTTGTTTTATTGACAACAATCTATATTATATAAAGACAAATATGCAACATAGAAAAGGGTATATATTCGAGGACAACGAGAACTTACAACAGCTTGAAGAGGTCATTTTACGATTTCTTACGTATCTTATCAGTCATCTTAACTATGAAAATCATGTTTTTAATGATATCAAGTATTTCTTTTTTTTAAGATTTTCATTAAAATTTTGAATATCCAACCGACTGCTAGCAGCCGGTTGGATATTGAATATCGAATATCGAATAACGAACCGGCTGCTAACTTCACATACATCCTTTTAACATATATTAACTATTTAAAAAAAGATTAACTTTAATATACTTAAGTATACACATGGAAAAAAGTATTGCAACACCAAATTGAAATTGAAATTAAAAAAACACTCTTTATTTTTTTGTGACATAATTTTGTAAAATAGAACCAGTTAAACATTATTTAAGTATCACCTGAGTTTAATCAATAAATATCGACTCGATCAGTTTTTATCTGCACATGCAGCTACTGTACCCGTAAACAGCAAAACAGATGTTTGTATCCTTATTGTTTTCAACACTTTAAATAACCAAGTTTTTAAAGTTATGTAATTGACACCTTGTAATGGGTCCTTGACAACTCTTAACTGCAGCAAGATGGCAGATTATCAGCATAAGAGAAGCAGGGATGTCGCTGTAACAACTGCACGTATTGTTTGTCATCACCTTCCACTATAAGTCGTTTTGAGAATAAAAATCAGGCAATAAATGCTGTTAAAGACCTCCCGAGATAATGAAGACCCCCTATATCATTTACTAGGGAAAATCAAGCATAATGAAGGTTGGTCAGAAGGAAACTCATTGCATACAAGACAATCCTAAAAAGAGAGTGGTGGTCATACAGAAGCCTTTTAACAAGAACTCTTCGATATTATCGACTCATCGCTACTGGTTATCGTGCTATAAGACCATGTCGGAGACCCTTGCTAACAAACAGACACACAGTTTTCCGTATCCAATATAGTGCAGAGCTCGCCAAAGTTGGAAATTAGCATCGTGGAGGAAGATCCAATGTTCAAATGGAATTCGGCTCATCTTCCTTGGCCCGATCGTAGCCCGGATTTGAATCATATCGAGCATATTTGGGACACTATTGGGCGGAAAGTCCGCGAAAGGACACCCCAGTTCAAACACATCATGAAATAAACAATGCCCTTCATCAGAAATGGTTGCTGCTACCTTAGCAACAAATTAGTCGATTTAGGACAGGAATCAAAAGACGTTAAGATGCGGTTATCCGTTTGAATGGATGTAAACAGTCATATGAAGATTAATTTTGAAATGTCTGACATTGTAAAGTTCGACTACAGTAAAAGTTGTAAAATGCATTTTTTTGTACAAAAAACACTTCATTTTGTTATTAAAATTGTGGTTATATAAATCATTTTTTTTTCAAACATTTTTTGTTCGTTTCAATGCCAATGTTATCATAAACTTTGTTTCAATAATATTATACACATATTTTATTATATTTCATCCAAAAAAAGAGGCTGATTTTTCAAGTTTTAAAAAATCAAGGTGTTGCAATACTTTTTTCCATGTGTATATATTTATTTCAGAAATAAATTGGTAAATGATAACATCATATTTATAGCTCACATTATAGAAATAATCTATAACATATCAAAAGTAGGATAATTATAATATATTTCTATTTGATAATTTTGTCACTTTAGGTCACGTTACGTTCAAAATGTACATGTATGTGAGGCATTACTTCATTTATAGTTGAGTTAACCAGATATTGTATATGAATATATCTGATTTCATAATACACGAAAGGATTTAAAGAAATGACATAGGGATATCAGAGTATAAAGAAGGATTAAGAGGGCGTATTCGTCTACTGTAACAAGCACTAATAAGGTGTATGACAATTAAGACAGATAAGCTTTTCTTCATCCCGACAGAAACGGATATACAGTTTTCGAGATCCATAAGATTCATTTTTTCAACAATCACTTTTAAGATTTTACGACAGTATGTTATTCAAGATCAAGATACTAGAAAAAAGGGGGATGAGGTTCTAGAATATATTCCGAAAACGGATTTTTTTATTCCAAACCCAGACCCACTTCCTAAGGTTCGGCCAATGACAATTGTATCTAAGACATGAAATTGCACAATCATTGAAAACGTTTGAAATACTGAGCTGAAAGGACAAAAGAAATGATGATAATATTTTCTCGGGAAAAGTGTTAATTCAGAGATGTCAAGTAGACTTTTTCCTGAACTGAAAGACATTAAAGTAGTATTAAATTTTGTAGACAGTGACTACAATTTATTGTAACTGTGCAACCTAAAAGGTTGCAAACATATGATTCTTATTAGAAAGGGGCATAGCAGAAAATTGAAGAAAAAATGCCAGACTTATTGAACAAATTCAGTCACATGTAGGTAACGGAATAAAAACATTCTATTCAAACAGTTATCTTTGGGAAATGCAGGGCATTATCTCACAATAATAGCATCAAAACAAAAATACTCTTGATTGGTGTGAAAACAATTCCGCAATTCGACATCACTTTCATCCCCCCCCCCCCCCCCCCCCCCCCCCCCCCCCCTTTATGCCTCGTTATACCTGGATCTGCACACGTAATAAAGTGTTAATTACTTAACTGACGATGTAACACGAGAGAACATATAAATATTTAATATATAATTTACAGGGTAGTACTTGTATGCATATATTACCATTAACGATCAACCATCTGTGTAGCTTGTTAAGGTAAAAGGTAGAAAATCAATATTTTAAGTGTAAATTTACATCTGTTTTATAGGACAATACTGAAAAGGTTCCTTGTTTAAATTAGTTTTCATTCAAAAATATTTGAAGTAGCAATACAAATCAAATTCGAGATTTAAATCACTACTTTTCACAGGTAATAGTCAAAATTTCGTTAAAACAGGATGAAAATATTTCAAACGCCATATAGACTCTGAACCAGCTGTAATTTTATGTGGCGACAGGCGAACTAAGATCAAACGTTCAACTGATTCTGCTGTGGGACGTTAACTTTTGTAGTTTTTTTAGATGAAATATTTGAAAGTGTTTAACGCAGGACATACGAAATTACAAAAATTGACACACGAGCCGAAGGGTAGACTGTAATATAGTAGATGTACATTGTAATCTACAAATATTTACCTAGTAATAAGATAAATTATGAGGCTGATACCTGATTCGGTGAGCGAGAGCGTGACAGTTGTACCTCTGCCAAATTATGTGGAAAAATATGACATAAGTGCACTGGACTTCATGGCCGTTAAAAGATACCAGGAAAAAGTAAACTGTGACCCGTATTTAAAACCTGTTAAATTTAGTGACACAATATACTGCTTTCAAAATAGGAATACTAACAAGAGATTCGTAAGTAAAACATACTTTGAACCTAGGGTCAAACCCAGGAAATTCTCCGAAACAATAGTTGTCTTTCCGAAACACCCCGAGAAGACATATGTAGCGTGTTTGGACTTCCATATAGATGAGTGCCGAAAGTGGTTCCGTACAAGTATGGAATTCACAGCAAAAACAATAACGACAAGAAAAATCAAATCGGAATATAACGTGCCAGAAAAACAGACGAATGGTGACATTAACCATAACATTGACTTCAATTCATTTGGAAATGGACCTGGTGCGTCACAGATTCTACTTCCGCGATTTGGACAGGGACTTGAAAGTAATGATAAGGAAATTGTTATGAATGGCGATATAGGATATGAGGACCTTTATGATCAAATATATAGATAATCTTGTGTAAAATATATTGCTATTATATACATGTGTAATATTGCTATGTACCAGAAAAGAAATCTAAAATCCCTGTTCGGATACATTCAATAGATGACCGCTATGCTTATATAAATTCAAGAAGTTTTAATACTACGAAGTCTTGATGTATACATATATGTATGTACATTTTACTATTAATTCATCAAATTTGACATCAGATTTTGTGTATCGTCAAATAAATGATTAATAGTGCAGACTCTATGTACACATAAAGACCTATTTGATGAATGTGCACTATAAACAGAAATAGACATTGCATTTTTGCAATTAGAAAATACAGATTCATATTTCTCCGTTTTATTAATACATTCACTATTGACATTTATTTTAGTCCAATTTTGAATAAATCCTGTACCATGTGTACGATCAAATGTTTGTGTTATGTATTAAGATTACGAGTGTTTGATCATTCATGTATGTGATTAAAGGGAAGGGAGAACTGTGGTTGAATATTTATACCGTTTGTGATCTTTACATCTACTGGCTGTACATAAGTGTTGGATCTAAGTTAAAAAAAAAAAAGGGGTCGAAAAATCCGCCGAAAAAAAAGTGGAGATAGCGGATAAAAAATCAGAAATCTGAACTAAAAATACAATTTTTCTGTAATAAGCAAACACTGCAGTTTTTAGTTGCGGACTTTTTGTATGTTTCTTTTTTTTAAATTTTATTTCAAGTCCAATTACGATTCCTTTGTAAATTTAAGTATTACATGGTTAGAAAAATTCTACTGGCTTCTACTTCGTTTGATGTTGTTTAATTGACGTAATGGATGGCACATAAAGTATCCAAATGACAACTTACAGCCACTGTCCTTAACATATTTTCATTTCTTTTATGAAGGTCACCTTTAATTTAACAAAATATTTCAGATGTTACGACATTTTGACATGTTTCTGTGTATAAATTGATCGAATACTTGGTAATTTTGGAATGTCATTTCAAATTTCATTTCATTTTTACAAATACGTGCGTCGCCCACCTTCAACTACTTTGTAATTTATATATTCGTTTAAATCTAAAATAAATTTGCCACCCGTTTTTCAATTTAAATATCACGAGGAAATGCCTGTACGGTGAATGTTTCGAATAGCTATATTATGATTGTTCTCAAAAGATAAAATGTTTCCTTTCGATTGTTAAATTAATTTAGTGTACAAAAGTACGCAGCGGCGGATACAGATCTTTTCATAAGGAAAAGGGCTGACTAACCGAAGGGTAGACTACTCCAGTCATGCTTCAATAATTCCCTTAATAATATAGTCAATAATTCCCTTAATAATATACCCCCCCCCCCAATATACCCCTGGATCCACCACCTATAGTACACGAACAAACAGTTTGCCCAATAAGTACCTCGTAGCCGATTTAAATGTATAGAATAGACGTATAAATGTGTTAAAAACACGCAGATGTCTCCTATGTTTAACGACAAAAAAGGATCGCGATCAATTTCTTATTATTATAGTTTACCAAGCTTACAAACATTGAAAGGATTGTTCACTTATTGAAATTCGATATCAACAAACCGTTTTTACACAAACATTGAAAACCTACTTCAGATTTCAAATGTTAAATTAATATATTCTAAATCCGAAATGCTTCTATTGTGATTTTACTGCATTAAGTGAAGAGAAATTATGTACTAAATAACTTTTAGATCCTTGATTTAAATATACTATTGCATAATATTTTCATTTTGTAGATTTAAATCGAAATTTATTTATGTCCTATACACAGCGTGTGCACATTTATTTGATATGCACCGATAAAAAAAACCGCAAAGTAATAGAAATTGATAACTATAAGCGATGCAGCGGCTTTCTTCTTTAATGTTTTTTTTTCCACATCCGGGCCATTTTCAATACGTCTCTAAGTCTAACATGTCTATATTTGCAGACATTTGTTAATTAAAAGGTTTAGAAAACGTCATAAATTTTTCGTAAGATTGAAAATAATTTCATTTTGTTTCTGGGTGACATCCTGAGCACATTATTACAAAAACCGGAATAATGTTTGCAAAGTGTTATACAAGATGTCTTGAACCAGAAATGTTTGGCATGAGTTAATTTTGATTTCATGAATTTATGTGAAATTGAATAAAGAAAAATCTTGTAATGAAGTGTTTTATGTATAAACCCTTTTAAATTCATATTTAGTGTCTTTTCAAACTTTTCGATGCTGTATCTGTTTCAGATTTGAACATATTGCTGTCATACAAGTGAGAGGTTTATAATAGCTAGCTATAAAACCAGGTTTAATCAACAATTTTAGTTTAGTTTTTATTCCATGAGGGCATCTCCAGCTCAGGAGTCAGCACTTCTATCTGTTTTGACATGAATTATCATTGATATAGTCATAATCAAAATTAATTGTTTACAAAACTTTGATTTTTTTGAATACTAAGCTTTTTTACCTCAGGAATAGATAACCTTATCTGTATTTGGCAAAACTTTTAGGAATTTGTGGTCATCAATGCTCTTCAACTTCATACTGTATTTGGCCTTTTTAATCTTTTTTTAAATTCGGAAAAATTCTGATGCAAGGTAGACTAAATGTATAATGAAGTTATGGTCACATCAACTTGAAACTAAGTGTATATGTACTTTTTAAAAATATACCCCAAGTTACGTTTCGGACACAGATTACGTAACTCACAACATGGAAATGCGATTGTGCGAGCGGTGAATAATGTTTTCATGATGCAAAAATCTAGAATTGTATTTTACTAGGGATAGAGCTTATTGAATATTTCGACGGGAGCCACATGTTAAGCAGAATATACTTACTCTCCCGGAGCACCAGATATCACCCCCCAGTTTGTGTTGGGGTTCAAGTTGTTAAATACTTGGTTTTCTATGTTGTGTTTTGTGTACTGTTGTTGTTTCTCTGTTAGTCATTATCTTTTTCAGCCATGGCGTTGTCAGTTTGTTTTTGACTGATGAGTTTGACTGTTCCTTGGTACCCATCACTTTTCTGTTAATCACATTGCTACACATCAGGAATTAATTATACCCGGTAACACCCCACAATGCGCCTCTAGATTGTCTCTCCTTATTGCATATCATTTGACAACTAATAATGCTGAGAAATGTCAATCGATTTCCAATAAGCTGAACGCGATAACATTGATTTATCTGCATTCTTTTGAAGCAAACATTTACATGTAATCAATTATCCATCTATTCAAAACACTTTCTTCCTCAATGGAATGCAATCGATATTTCACATGTTAAAAACTCAATGAGAACCACCGAAACATAACCAGATATATTTAAGAAGACATAATTTTTCAATCAGTTTGATTGAAGTCTGGAGCTGGCATGTCAGTTAACTGCTAGTAGTCTGATGTTATTTATGTATTATTGTCATTTTGTTTATTTATTTGGGTTACATCTTCTGACATCAGACTCGGACTTCTCTTGAACTGAATTTTAATGTGCGTATTTTTATGCGTTTACTTTTCTGCATTGGCTAGGGGTATAGGGGGAGGGTTGAGATGTCACAAACATGCTTAAACCCGCCGCATTTTTTGCGCCTGTCCCAAGTCAGGAGCCTCAGGCCTTTGTTAGTCTTGTATTATTTTAACTTTTAGTTTCTTGTGTACAATTTGGAGTTTAGTATGGTGTTCATTATCACTGATCTAGTATATATTTGTTTAGGGCCAGCTGTAGGACGCCTCCGGGTGCGATAATTTCTCGTTGCATTGAGGACCTGTTGGTGACCTTCTGCTGTTGTCTGCTCTATGGTCAGGTTGCTGTCTCTTTGGCACATTCCCCATTTCCATTCTCAATTTTATTAAGTAAGTAGGAAATTTGCACTTTAAGAAAGCAATTAATAAAATGAAAATTGCTTTAAAAACAAAGGTCATGATAATTTTATCAATGAATTGAAGGGCATACGAGGGTCTGGATTGTATTCTGTAAACCCACTCCCAAACCGTCAGATATTAGTGTTCGTCAATGAGACACCAACACAACAAGACAAATAACCAAACAACATCTAAAGGTCGACCTGATTCAAAAAGTCAAACAATGTAAGCTGTTACTTCCACTTCGGGGCCAGGGTGTCATTAGAAATATTCTGATTCCCTATTTGATAAAAAAATGTCCTTGTCAGGCAGATGTCAAAAATTGATATAAATCCAGATATCCCAATACCTTATACCTATATATACCAAATAAAAACAGTTATTGAAAGAATTAACCTTCTCGAATAAAAAAAAGATTTTGTTGAAGCAATGTTGTAACATTTGAATGACAACTATGTATAGGAGATGTATGTAAAAGCAGCGTTTTATACAGTATGTGTAGTATAATAAATAACGAAAGCAATTATCGGATATGCATGTACTAGTATAGTTCATTTGCCATGATAGTTAACACTTGGTTAAGAAACATTGTTTTAATAGAATTATCTCCCTTTAAACAGAACGAAAAGAAAATTTGACGAAAAAATTACTGCAAAACATTTTAGATGCAAAAGTAAAATAAACGTTTTGTGCCTTTTTCGGACGTCTCTATAAAAAAGACCAACAACATTTTAACGATGATATCAGCAGCTATTTATAATCTAGTATCAACAATGATAATCCGTATGATGTATGATAGAATAATCTAAAATCTACCTTAACTGCTATAGATCCATTACAGCTAATTTTTTTTTATTAGAAAATTATTTTAATTGGCAAATTTCGCGCAAACGTGGGTCTATGTTCGCGCAAACGCACTATCACAAATTAGCATACGCATAACGTTTCACAAGTTGTAGTACAAATATTTTTTTATATCAAAATTGTAAAATTGAAAAGTAAAACCCAAATTGGCAACTATCAAATTAAATGATTTAGTAAATTTTTATTTGCATTTTTATCACGTATGACCAAACACAGGTAATGTGCCTTGAAACACATTTCATTGAAACTTGGTATCGTCCTGGTTGTTTCTTCAAAAGAATGACCTGCGGTTCTGAAAAATAATAACTCAATACAGGTAAAAAACGTGATCTATATTTGTCTATAGTATCTAAAATATAGGCATAACCACGAAAAAATTATATTGACCAATGATCAATGAAAATGGGGCGGATGTAAGACGAACATGGTCAAACAGACATGTACATCATACAGTCACTCGAACAACAAATTTGTAGTCGTTCTCTTACTTATTATAGACTGTGACAGAAATGTATGTCAAGGTCAGTAAAATTGTGTCTGACAGACATACATACCTTGCAATGGTCCTATAATCTAAATATACGTATCTTGTTATACATAAAAATATAGACATTCCCGTGATAAATATAAACAGTTTTTAAGCAAAGTTAACCCTGAACCATGAAAATTGAAATGGGCAAATAACAGACGATAACTTGAGAGCAAAGGGCATCGGTATACAAGGTATGAAGTATGAATATCTCCAATCTTCTGAAATGTAAAGCTTTAACAAATATTGTAAGCCGTTCCCCCAAATCAGGGGATTTGATGAAGAAATATATTATTTTACTGAGATGCTGTTAAGGGTAACAAAATTCTGTTAATCGGTTAATAAGCATCTGCGGATCCACAAGTATGACGAAAGAACGAACTGACGACCGAACGAACATACGAACGATTTGATTCAACCATCGCCATATTCCCTCCGCTACGAACAGCAGTGTTATTAAATATTTGATTATCATAAGTAAGTGATTGTGGTTATTCATTAATGATTTAATTTTTGATATAACGCGTCATTTGATTGGTTGACAGTGTTTTGTATATCTGTTTATAGACATAATTTCAATTACGTTATACAAATCATCGATATCGCTAATGACTCACGTACTCATACCTTCAGACAACCATTACCATAGACAATGGATGAAAATAATAGTTATACCTTATACCTATACCAAATAAAAACAGTTATTGAAAGAATTAACCTTCTCGAATAAAAAAAAGAAGATTTTGTTGAAACGATGTTGTAACATTTGAATGACAACCATGTATAGGTAACGTCTGGAAAAGCAGCGTTTTTATACAGTATGTGTAGTATAGTTAATAACGAAAGCAATTATCAGATATGCATGTACTGGTATGATTCATTTGCCATAGTTAAACAGACAATCAACACTTGGTTGAGAAACAGTTTAAATAGAATTATCTCCCTTTTAGTACAGCGAATATCAGAATAATTGATCACTTTATGGTAAAAGCATGAAACGTTGCATAGTGGAAGTTTAAGGGGTAAAGGCAAAATTCTGATATGGAGCCACCAAAAAAAAATTCCTATATTGCCGCTAAATTCATGATGGACGACATCAGTATAACATCATTCACGTGATGGAAGTCTACCAATTTTAATGAGTCCAGAAGATGTCACCAACTTAAGGAAATAAAATTAAGATATATCAATTATTATTTTTTAAAACATTATAATACAGAAATCATCAAAATGGCGTCCAAATTAAAAATGGCGCGTCAAAATGTATGAGTTTGACAGTATTAGTATGTATACACCATCATTGTGTGATAGAAAGTGATCAAATCCGTAAAACTGATTGTTTGATATCGACAAAGGCCTACAATGTATCATTAATACCTGGGTGCATAGATTATATTTTCAAAATGGCGGCTATATTCAAAATGGTACCGTTTAACATTTCACCATTTGATGTTTGTTAAAGTATGGTATGTTTTTTTTTTTAAAGTAATGGATCATTTATTTCAATACAAACATGTATATATATACAAACATATTATTATTAAATGTAACATGTGACATTAACTATGAAATTAAAATGGCCGATACAACTCAAATGGCGTCTTTGGCGAGTTCTTATTTTTCACAGTTACAGATAATGATTTTAGAAAATCCACAATTTTCCTGTTGGTGACACAGTTGATGCCAAGGAATGCTCAGTGGGTTTCTGGATTCGTTTTGGGTAAAATGAAGCATATCACGCAGATGAATTGGCAGCCATCGTGAATAGTTGGTGTGATCTAAGGCAAAGGACCAAGGGGTGATCTTTGAGAGAGCTTCAATATATTATAAAAAGTTAGCCTCACGCATAGACCTTATACATATTAATACTGTCAATTCAAATTGGGATACCAAAATTTAAAATGAGTAGATTCTTTAGATTGTTCCAAACACCACTCTTCCAATTGTCCCAAAATGTTAGACTTAGCTGCTGGACTATTTAAACAGAACGAAAAAGAAAATTAACGAAAAAGTAACTGAAATGCAAAACATTTTAGAAACAAAAGTAAAATAAACGTTTTGTGCCTTTTCCGGACGTCTCTATTAAAAATAACCAACAACATTTGATCGATAATATCAGAAGCTATCTAGTCTAGTATCAACAATGATAATCCGTATGATGTATAATAGTATAATCTAAAATCGACCTTAACTGCTGTAGATCCATTACAGAACGCAGCTATTTTTTTTTTATTAGAAAATTAATTTAACTGGTAAATTATGCGCAAACGTGGATCTTTGTTCGCGCAAACACAATATGACAAATCAGCACAAGCATAACGTTTAAAAAGTTGTAGTAAAAATATTTTTTTTTATATCAAAATCGGAAAATTGAAAAGTAAAACCCAAATTGGCAACAACCAACTGAATTAAATAATTTAGTAATCTTTTGTTTCCATTTTTATCGGGCAAACTTATGACCAAACACAGGTTATGTGCCTTGAAGCACATTTTCATTGAAACATTGTATCATCCGGCTTGTTTCTTCAAAAGGATGACCTGCGGTTCTGAAAGAAAATAACTCAATACAGGTATATAAAGGTGATCTATATTTGTCTATAGTATCTAAATATAGGCATATCCATGAAAAATAATGTTGACCAATAATCAATGAAAATGAGGCGGATGTAAGACGAACATGTTCATCAAACAAACAAGTCACCATTTATAGTATTTTGTCAGACGTTCAGTTTAATACATTGACGTAGCATTTCTAGCTGTTAACGTTGATTCATCATCGATCACATTTGAACGACGTGTTGGTTTTCCAAAGAAGGACCATATTGCCGCTCTCATCTTTTTGCTCATGATGATATAGATGACGAAGTTAGATAGGCATCCAACTATTGTAAAACATTTTACACCCTCAACGATATTTGAAAAATATTCGAAGTTTTCAATTGCGTTATACAAATCATCGACACTAGTGAGTATTCCATCAATATTGCTATACCGTACTCATACCTTGCGACAACCATTACCATAGACAAGGGATGAAAAAAATGGTTACTGACTATGTATTTCACACAAAACCAAGCGTATATAATTACTCTTGGAACTTCTGATATCAGAAACACAACCAGAACGATGACCACCATAATGATCGATCTTCTTTCCTGTACTCTTTGTTGTGTCATCCGGGCTCTTAATTTGTTGTTGCCTAATTTGTAGATGATGAATATGGTAGACATCAGCATTACAAGACAGCAAGTTGCTACTAGCACGGACTGAATCATCAGATAATACAATGTGGAGTACTCCAAAAATAAGACATTGACTGAAATCTTACATCTATTCAAATATTCGAACGGCTCATAATCCACAGCGACATGGCGAGGGAGACTAAATGCCAAAGACAGCACAAAACATGAGACACAACAAATAATTGATTTTCTATTTGACAGTTTACATTTCGTCCAGATCGGAAACCGAATTGCAATGACTTTCTGTATCCCGAGGCAGGTTGTTATCATGTAGGATGCAGTATGGAAAGTGACGGATAATATTGACATATGTGTAGTAACAACACATTCCGGGTATGGTAAATAACAGGCTTGTAGAATTTTATCATTATGTTGTTTAGAATCTTCAATCACCTCACACATATAGTTTGATTGAAACAAAGGTTCTAAACCATAGGATGAAAATGCTGTCAGAAAATCAGCTGCAGCTAATCCTTGCATTAGTATTGTTGCAGGCGAGATTAACGTTTTACGGCAGAGTATAACAAATACAAAAACATTGAATATCATCGATACGTACGACGTATATGTACCAGCAGTACCTATGTATTGCAAATATTTCTCTTCGCCAAAGTCGATAAATTCTTTAATTCGTTTACAGTTCGGTAAATCCAAATTTGTGAATGAAGCCTTCGTTTTTGTCCCATCTTGTTGATTTTGCCATTAGTGTATTTCAAGATCGTTTAACATCGTTCAAATTCGTGCTATATTTTGTAATTTTCGTGCGCTTTTTTTCTTAATAATATTTTTATCAGTAACTTGTACTCATCATAATAACTCTGTATATGAGAAAGCATGGTATTTATAAAGCGAGCCGAAATCAATTTACAAATTGGTTTGAACTTTCAGGAAGATGTGGCATTTCATGGTACTCTCCTATCAATGTATTTTGATGAAATCAGATAAGCATTTGATATTTTAGTTTAAATACGAAGATTTTACTTGCGAACCTTTTTTACACTTTGTATTAACTGTATGACATTTACAAACATTTTTTTTTTATAAAAGACGATTGGAATACTCCCATTAAGTCTGCCTTGTCACGAAATATGTTGGCGAGGAAACGGGCAAATCTTCTAGAACAAAATTAAGACGATTTGAGTTAAGATAAATGCTATGAGTATTGCTAAATTCTTCTATAATTTTATTCAATGCGACTTCAGAAGGAATAATAAAAAGCATTGTACAATTTCTTCGGGTTTTTCAAGTTGGTGCACGGAGAAGATGTCATGATTAAGGTCACTATAATTAATGAATGGCTATTATTTATTTTGAACTTATTGACCCATAAAATTAATTTTTGACTCTTCACATTGAATAATCCGCGAAGCGGATTATGTAAAATGTGAAGAGTCAAAAATTAATTTTATGGGTCAATAAATTCCAAAATAAATTATTGCCATTCATTATAAATAAATTTCTATCAAAAACAAGGCTCAAAGAACTTTTTATATTATGTATATTATCAATGACAACGTACGTACACACATGTTGGCGTATGAATACACAACGTCAGAGTGGGCGTTTCGCCATAAAAATTGACAACATTGAAAATAAAACTAATACTTGTAACCAATCAGAAGACAGTAAATACACCAAATTTATTTATTTTACAATAAAAGAGGGACGAAAGATACCAAAGGGACAGTCAAACTCATAAATCTAAAACAAACTGACAACGCCATGGCTAAAAATGAAAAAGACAAACAGAAAAACAATAGTACACATGACACAACATAGAAAACTAAAGAATAAACAACACGAACCCCACCAAAAACTAGGGGTGATCTCAGGTGCCTACCTTAGATTTACTAACAAATGCATTTTTAAATTGAATTCTCCTCATTATACGTATAGAAAAACTCTAAAATTTGACATCACAAATATCCATACTAAGCTCTTATATCGTTAAACTAACAGGGATACAAATAACGTGAATCGTTGGCTTTTAATTTGTCTCCATCGCTGCACAGTAGTTTAACTTCCCAACGAGGGAATTAATTCGCCTTAAATCATAATTTTAAAGAGATATTCAGAAAACAAGTTTCTTTCTTTGAAATAGAAAAGCAAAACGTTAATCTGAATTTCTGTTGTCTCGAGTTCTTTTGGCTTAACATTGAATCTGTCCAGTTGCTTTCTTTAAAGATTGATTGATTGGCGTTTGGTCATGGTGCAACAGCATAAAAATGGTTTATCGCAACTTGACTTTCTACCAGAAAGAAATGCATTACATGATTGCTTGTTTGGTTGGAAAGATAGAGAGAAGTACATAAAAATGTAATATATATTTAAAGATGCATGATTTAACCTCATTCTTCAAATGAGATGTGACATAATATTTGTACTGTTACTACTGTTTTTTAAATAATGCAAAGCATATTTTTCTAAAAAAAAGGAAGTATTTTCGAAAGGTAGCATAATATGTTAAATAAAAAGGAAGCATTTTGAGGGATTCAAATGTTAATGTGAAAACAGATTTTTTTTTAGTTTGCATTTAAAAATTAGTGTATCCATTAATAACATGAATAAATCAATTACCTCTTTTCCAATTTGTTAATTCTGAACTGTAATCAGTGTGCACACCAATAACACCACACATGTTCAAAGAGTGTGATTATTGATTGGCATATTCAAGATAGGTTTGATCGCAATTTCATCATTACAGACTCCGTCATTCCTTTATCAATATAATTTTAAAAAAAGTGTGAAACCTCAGACGATTATGAATAAATCAGTTTAGTCATATAAAGGCACCATAATATTTCATTTCATATCTAATCAGTTTAGGAAATCTATCAAAAAGAGGGACGAAAGATATCAGAGGGACAGTCAAACTCATAAATCGAAAATAAACTTACTACGCCATGTCTAAAAATTAAAAAGACAAACAGACAAACAATAGTAAACATGACTCAACATATAAAACTAAAGAATAAGCAACATGAACCCCACCAAAACCTGGGGGTGATATCAGGTGCTTCGGAAGGGTAAACAGATCCTGCTCCACATATCAACATATAATAAAAGAGTTGTTTTTTCATAATTGTCTGCCAGGTTAAAGGGAACAGGACTCACAAGGACATGGCTGTATAGTTCATGTCTAGTGTGATGTTTAATAAAATCCTGTTTTGAGAACGTCTGTCCTTTGGATACAGATCTACATTTTAAGAAAATAAGTTACAAGGTTGTTCTAATTTTTGCTGATAAATACATTCTTTTTATGTAGGATAAATCTATACGTTTTACCGCTTATTCAAGCATATAAACGCAACTCTTGTAGCGAGTTTAGTGCTTTTTCAGTCGTTGTGTATCAAAATGATTTCAATGTCCAGATTCAAAAATGAGAAAAAATGTTGAGACGACCTCCATATTTTCCAGATATAAACAAGGGATATGACGTCTCGAACTTCTGTTATTTTAGACGTGAAAATGTGCGCCAAAAATAGTTATTTTTGCTACGCTGTTATTCCCAAACAGTTATTTGCTTACGCGATAGTTGCCACAGGAAAAGGGGGTTATTCTCCTTGAAGCTATGAAAAACATACATTAATATCTTAATTATTTCATTTTTGGTTTCAATAGTAAAATAATGACATTCATTAATATATTGTTTCGATATGACATAATTTCTACAATTTGCAAACATATATAACGGATGCAATTAATTTATTGTTTTCAAAATTTCGATAGCGTTAAATACCTATATTTTATGAGATCTGTATGTGTGTTTTTCACTTTATTTTTATTACATGTTCACTTTGATAAAGATTGAGGTTTTTTCCCATTTTTTTACATATCGAAATGGAAACTCTACCGGGTTAAAAGTAATTCCGTTTGCAATGTTTATGCTAAAAAAAAAATATTGTTTCTTGATTGTGACATTTCGAATTTTCAAAAGTTTACATTAACATGAATTTTATATATGCTACTTGAATGGACTTTCAAATCGCTAAAATTGGCTTTAACTAGAAGAAAAATATACTATTTATTTGCATTAAACCATATTGGTATTGTAATACGATCTGAAGCATATTGTGAATTCCACAGAAAGTATGATTACCTGTGAATGTTCTTTTAATAACAAAACTATAAGTTAAAAAAAAATAAGTTGACCTTACCGAAGTTGGGACTGAGATCAATTGCAACGTCTGTGTTTTCCTCCACAGTAACACATTGACATTAAATTATCAAACTCATTCGGAAAATGAATGTACCAAGTCAGAAATATGGCAAATGTTTTTCACTCATTCATTGATAGCGTTTGATATTTCAAGTTTTTATGGACTTCCTCTTTTTTCAATTGTGTCGGAGTTCGGTATTTTTATGTTTTTAAACTATCATTCTACATTCTTGATTTGTGAACTTTGTGGACATGTTGTATATGTGCTTAGCTCCAGATACGGTTTTATAATTTAATATGTAACAAAGATGTATATGAGAGTGACTTGCACTATCCAACCATCATATTGCACTTGCTGGAAATTTCGCACCTTCTCAATCGTGATTGAACTTGTGTTGAAAGTGACCTTTAGAACACCAGTTTATTTGATTCCCATACAATAAAGGAAAATCAGGTATTCCATAACCATAATGTACTTAAGTGTCTTAACATATCAATAATTTTCATGTGGATGTGCATGATGATTGAAAACTAGACACCTTAAATGCGTAGCTGGTCTGTGAAAGAAAAAAAAGAAAAAATCATGCCCTCTGATTAAATGTATAAGGGGTCCCGCGGAACTCTTTGTCTCTCCTACGACTGCTGCTGTCAGTGTAAAGTGTAATGTTGTCATAAATAGCGCGGTAAATGTCCGAGTCGAAAACGTGACAAAACCCCAAAAAAATATATTGACATTACAATAGATATCTGATCAATGCCAGGATTAAAATGACAACAGACGTTTATCAACGATCAGTAAAATTACGGTCGTCCCCAAAGTATTTGCATAATTTTTGTATTGTTTTGTGCACATCGATTTAGGATGACTTTTTATCAGATAGATATCTTTTTTGTATTCATTAAAAGACATGATATTTTTAAACTATATGGCATTTTTTTCTACACGCAAAGTAAATTTTCATGTATTATACAGTTTTAACATTATTTACATAGCTTATATTTGTGGATAAACTCATCAAATATACTAGAATTAAAATTGTGTACGCCAGACGTGCCTTGATAAATGATGCAATGAAACATCATAAATAACAATTCAAAATTCGAAATTTTTATAAAAAAATTATATCAATACCTATAGAGCCTATGTCGCTCACCTTACTCTTTGATTAATGATAGATATAGGTTCTAAAGAGCCTGGTCGCTCATTTAATCATTTGATAATGATAAATATACATTAATTAGTGCCTGGTCGCTCATTTAATTTTTGAAGCAATGACGGTTTAAGGTTTTATATAACCTATGTCGCTCATCTTATTCTTTGAGTTATGATAGATATAGGTTCTAAAGAGCCTACGTCACTCACCTTATTCTTTGAGTACTGATAACAATAGGTATTATATAGCCTATGTCGCTCACCTTACTCTTTGATTAATGACAAATATAGGCTCTATAGAGCCTATGTCCCTCATTTAAGTCTTTGAGCAATGATAGATATAGATTCTACAGAGCCTGGTCGCTAAATTATATATTTGAGCAATGACGGTTTAAGGTTCTATATAGCCTTTGTCGCTCATCTTATTCTTTGAGTTATGATAGATATAGGTTCTAAAGAGCCTACGTCACTCACCTTATTCTTTGAATACTGATAACAATAGGTATTATATAGCCTATGTCGCTCACATTACTCTTTGATTGATGACAGATATAGGCTCTATAGAGCCTGGTTGCTAACTTAATTATTTGAGCAAGGAAGGATTTAGGTTCTATAGAACCTATGTGGCTCATTTGATTCTTTGAGTTATGATAGATACATGTTCTATAGAGCCTACGTCACTCACCCTATTCTTTCACTACTGGTCACTATAAGTTCTATAGAGCCTATGTCGCTCATTTAATTCTTTGAACAATGATAGATACATGTTCTATAGAGCCTACGTCACTCACATTATTCTTTGATTAATAATAGATATAGGTTCTATATAGCTTGTCGCTCATTTATTTCTTTGAGCGATGATCGATACATGTTCTATATTGCCTATGTCTGTCACCTTATTCTTTGAGTTATGATAGATATAGGTATAGCCTTTCTCACTCGCCTTCTTCTCTGCGTAATGATATATATATAGGTTTCATATAGCCTATGTCAATCACCTTATTCTTTGAGTTATGACAGATAGAGGTAAAGCCTTTGTCACTCGCCTTCTTCTCTGCGTTATGATAGATATAGGTTTTATATAGTCTATGTCGCTCACCTTATTCTTTGAGTTATGACAGATAGAGGTATAGCCTTTCTCACTCGCCTTCTTCTCTGCGTAATGATAGATATAGGTTTTTATATAGCCTATGTCGCTCACCTTATTCTTTGAGTAATGATAGATTTAGGTTCTATAGAGCCTAGATATCTATCATAGGTTTTGCCAAAAATACCATTAAATAGTACATTAAAGAGGCAGTAGCTTTCAAATTTGAAATTTCGTAAATTGCTTTGGAAGACAAAAGCTGGCACTTAATTTCGAAGATGGGAATTTGAAAGTATTCAAATATATGCAAACTCATTCAAAGTTTTCAGCAGACCATGTTTACGTAGGTTTAAAATTTTAAATTCTAATACAAATGTTTGAATTTTTGGGTGAAAATGTCGATTTCTGAAATAACAAAATTGGCAAAAAAACAAATCACTCATTGAAAGCGAAAACAACTCGCGTGATTGTCATCCAAAACGGAGCTTTTAAAAAAAAAGATGTCGCTTGTCATAACACAAAATCAATATCATGATTGACAAATTGCGAAGTTTTCAACAATATATAACCATGGCCTCATTATTGTATGTTTTCAATATGGAATAAATAGACTGATCGTTTAACCCATAATTCCTGAATATGAATTATCTTTTTTCTCTTTGACACTAAAAGCAAAATGTTTTGAAACAATAAGTAAAAAAATGTATTTATGTGCTTGTCTTCTTCCCTTAATTTATATGCATGTAGAACATTTTTAGTGAAGGGCTGCAAATGTCAAAAATATTTCAGTTATAGAAACACAGAGGTCACTTTGATTTTTGATGTTTTCTGGTGGAGCAAATATAACAAAAAGGCCAGACGTTTAAGTTTTGTTTTACATTGGTTTAAAGGCAATTAATATGTTTTAATTGGCGTCAATGGGCGTACGATACCACAACTTGAAGTATATATGAAAAAGAAGATGTGTTACAAATGTATTATTGCCAATGAGACAACATCCTGAACAGACCCAATAACACAGAAATTAAAATCTATAGGTAACCATACGGCTTTCAACATTAATCTTGAAAAAGTTTTGGGAAAACTTTGTATTCCATTGAACTATTAAACTATTTTGAACTTTGGGCATGTTTTTTATATTATTATCGTTTTCAAATTATCGAAATTACATTATCTTAAGGATGTAAATAATTGATAGTAAAAAAATATCTAGAATATAAATTGATATGTTGTTCTTTATTATGATAAATGTCTAGCATTGTGCCGGACGTTCACTTACTCAAGTGACTCCACACCTTATGTAGGACATTATAGCTTAGTGAGGCTGAGTACTTCGATATTCAATTCTATTTTAATTAATTTACAGCCAATAATCATTTATTTCTTATTTGAAAAAAAATTGCGCCTTTTGACGAGTGTGCTCTAAATCATTTGACTCAATTAATAATTTTAAAGATATTTATCCTAATTGGTGTCATTTTGGTATCATTCTCTTTTTGATATTTTCTAATTTCCTATATCTGTATATTAAGCATTGAGCAGCTCGTTCGAACAAGTAATGACATACGTTTCTTGTGATTATTACGTAATACTTTGTTTTGTTATTAACAGGATGGCCCAACAATACAAAAATGACCCCTACCCCATCCAGCAAAAAAGAAAAAAAAGGACAATAGCCAAAAAAAGTGAATCAAAAACACTGTGCACATTTTCGAATGGAGATATTCCTGTGCAGTGGGTAAACTTTTTTTGTGTATGAAATTATTTTAATAATAAAGTTGTACATGTCTTTCTGACAGGTTTCATCCAACCTTGGCTTAATTTTTAGGGTTCATTTCATAATGTCAGTTTATCCGATAATATGAAAACTACTCGACTATATGTATTGAACGATATAATCGTGAGGTGTACGTGTCATTAAGACCTTTTCTCCTTTTCTACTGTTGCCTCGAAGTTACAAACATCAATGTATTGGTTATGATTTTCTGTGACAAAGCCTTTTTTTAAAGCGATATTGTTTCTATCTTGAGTGTGAAAACTCTGTAAAGTCTTGAAAGTGGTTTGCCTTTCTTACCTTAAAATGGTCCGGTGATACATAATGGTAAAACAATATTTCTTGCAGTTGTAGGCCAAAAGCGAATAAATCTGTTCCCCTTTAGATACGTTCTTATTATAATCGGCATCAAAATTAATATCTTCATTTCATAAAATACATACTGATTGCTAACTTTAAAATAATTTCATACACAAAATACAGTTGACCATTGCATATGAGCTGCTCCATCCGAAAATGTACAAAAAATGGTTTTGATTAAGTTTACAGGACATGTTGGTTGACCGTTATTGAATAACCGTTTCACAAATGATATCGGATATGTTCCTTACGTCGTAACTACAACCCCCTTCCCTTTCATGAATGTGACCTACCGAATTAGACTATTTACCGGATTTGTAATCACATAAGCAATAAAATGAGATGAAATTCACATCGAATTATAAGTCCATCATGCAACAGATATAGTCGATCTGTCGCTTATGGTATTCGATTTATAGATCTGACCATGGAAAATAAACTTTTACCACTGAACCATGTAAGATAAACACGGTCAGACAGATATGGACAACTTTAAATCATTCCATACACACCTTATAGTTGACCTATTGCATAAAGTATAGGAAAAAATTTCCTTCATATTTATTACAATAAATCAAACATTGGTAAACGATCGAAAAAGAGGTCAAGGTCAGATGAACAAAAAATAACTTAATATCATTCCATATGCTAAATGTTGTTGCTTAAAGTATTTTTGACATGGTCAAAACTACAAAAACGTAACGTTGACCAATGACTCATGAATATGAGGTCAAAGTCAGATGACTCCCGCGAAATGGACATCTTTCAATACTCCAAAGATAGTCGAAATTACACTAATTGTACACAACACACAATTGTTAAAATTGAGAACAAAGAACAATATTTACAATTAAAAGTAATTCTGCTCAACAATTGACACCCGTATTTACGTTTTATTATTTATCAATTGGATTCAATATTCAAATTTATATGTTATTTGATTTTTATTTTGTTTAAAGTAAAAGAAAACAACATTTGGAAGATTTAATACATTGTCAAAATCAGTAGTTAATACTGAACATTAAACTATTTTGAATTGTCTGTATACAAATTGTTTTATCGTTTCTTTTGTCTAAATTGGAAAGAAACAAAAAAAGACACCATACATTCTATAAGTCAAAATCGTGTTTCAAAAATAAACTTGGCATTTTCAAATGATAACATTGATTCATCTCGATCACATTTGAAAGACGTGTTGGTTTTCCAAAGAAGGTCGATATTTCTGCTCTCATCTTTTTACTATATGGTAAGATAGATGACGAAGTTAAATAAGCATCCAACTATTGCAGATAATTTCACACCGTCAACAATATTTGCAGGATATTCCAACTTTCAAATTTGATAAAAAATATCATAGCGGGAGAAAAGAGTCAGGAACAATACAATACCGTACTCATACCTTGTGGCTACCAAGAATAGAATAGATGTCATCTCAAAATCGTGACGTGCAATATATTTTACACTAAACTGCATGTATATAATCACTTTTGGAACTTCTGATAACAGAAAAACAACCAGAACGATGACCATCATCACTATCGATCTTCTTTCCTGGACTCTTTGTTGTGTCATCCTGGTTCTTAATTTGTTGGTGGTTAATTTGTACGTGATTAATATGGTAGACATCAGCATAACAAGACAGCAACATGAAACTAGTACGGCCTGAATCATCAGGTAATACAACGAGTATCCCAAAAATAAGTCGTTGACTGTAAGCTTACACTTAATTGAATCTTCTGCAGGCTCAATATGCACAGAAAGATGGCGAGGAAGACTAATTGCCTAGAAAGTAAATCACACATAACTCAACAAATAAGGGATTTTGTTTTTGACATTTGACATTTCGTCCAGATAGGAAACTGAATTGAAACGACTTTCTGTATCCCGAGGCACGCTGTTATCATGTAGGATGCAGTATGGAAAGTGACAGATGATATTGACATATGTATAGCAACAACAAATTCCGGGTATGGTAACGTACATAATTTGACAATTGTTACACTATAGGGTTTCATTGATAGTTATCCCACAAGAACGCGGTGTGTCAGTGTAAGATCACCCCGATGGCCGGAGGCCAGAGAGTGATCTAACACTGACACACCAAGTCCAAGTTGGATAACTATTTTACATCCCAGCTGTTTTAGATTAGATGAAAAACCATTTACTATTCATAAAATCTAGTTTAAAACGCCACACAACCATTATAATATACTTTATATATTACTATATGATGAATATCCTTTATGACCCCGAACACGATGAGTAGATACCAAACAATGTCAACTCGCCTTACTTGCCAATCGGCCCATATATTATATCGCAACTTTATAAGAAAAATCGCCCCACACTTGTTTACCGACTCGCCCCACTTTTAAAAAAGTGCAAAATCAAATTAAACAATCAGTCTGACAACTTACTTATTTACGAAAAAGGTTTAAACCCTACGGAATAAAGGTCTGCCAACTCGCCCCACTTATAAAATGGATCTTGCTTCATTTAAGTATGTTAAATTACTGTAAGTTCGTATCCAGTCGTTCTTGTGTAGTGGTATGTGTCTTGGCTTGATATGCTAAAGGTCTTGAGTTCGAATCCCAGTATATACACTGGATCTTTTGTACGAGAATTTTGATTGATAGTCTTTTCCGTATAATTAATTATAAGTTTTATAGTGGATCTGACATTCCCGCCAAAATGTTACAGAACAAAGGAACGCATGCATAACCAAACTGGGGTGATCTGGTGGGGGTGATCCGGCTCAGATCACCTCTGTTAGAACAAAGGAGCTGGGATGTAATTTCCTCTATCACTGTACAAACATATTGTGATTGAAACAAAGGTTCTAAACCATAGGATGAAAATGCTGTCAAAAAGTCAGCTATAGCTAACCCTTGCATTAGTATTGTTGCAGGCGAGAATAAAGTTTTACGGCAAAGTATAACAAACACAAAAAAAAGTTGAATATCAGCGATATGTACGACGTAATTGTACCAGCAGTTGAAATATTTTGCAGGTACTTTTCTTCGCCTAAGTCGAAAAATCATAATAACGCGACACCATTTTTCGTATTTGTTTCTTTTGCAAGTTTTAATTTATACATTTCGGTTAATCAAATTTTTGAATGAATCTTTCATTTTCATCCCATCTTGTTGATTTTGCTATAAGTGCTTGCAATGTCATTTTCATCGTTCAAATATTTGATTTTTGTTGAAATTTTCCTTTTTTCACAATCTTGATACCCATAATATATACACGAAACACATCATGTCATAATAACTGTGCATTTTAGGAATCATGCATGGTATTTATAAAGTGAGCCGAAATCAAATTAGTTTGAACTTTCAGAGACATATATCATTTTCATTGCTCGCTTTTGTTATGAATATTCGGATAAGCATTTGTTATCTTTGTTACATTTGTTCGTTTTACTAGCTATGTGACATCGACAAACATTTTAGTAAGAAAAGCCGACTGGAATGCATATACGTATACGAAGTCTGCCTTGCAAGAATCAAGAAATATTTTTGGCCAGGAAATGAGCAGACGTTCTAAAAACAAAATTAAAGACAAATTTAGTTGAGAAGAATTTTACGAGTATCGGGTAGTTTCGTCAGGTCTTTTCATCTTATTAATCATCCGATTGTCATGTGACAATATAAACATTTTTGTTGTTGTTTACTTAATGACATATCAGCGTTAAAAGGCTATATATCCCGGTGACTTTCGTCCAGAAAGAAATGCAATACATGATTGCTTGTTACATGATATAACCTCATTCTACATACAAGATGTGTAAAACTCACAAATCATTAATGGTACGTTGTTTAGTATTGAGCATATCTGTGTGTGAATGAAACCTGGTTTTTAGATAGTTTAAAAACCTCTCACGTGTATGACAGTCGGATGTAATTTCTAATATGGAGCATATTGTTGTTGTAGATTTCCAAAAAAGTAGCCCTACAACATTCAAAATAGGAGAAACCTTTATGGACATTGTTTTGAATCAAAATTTCTAATGCTAATGTGAAAACATCTTTTTAAGGATGATTAATGAATAAATGCAGTCAGATTAAAAATAGTTCAAAACCATAACCTTTTAGTTTGTTGTTAATTCTGAATTGTAGTATGATTATTGGTTATAATATTCACGATAGGTTTGATCTTAATTTATTCATTACACACTCAAGTCAGTCCTTTACAATATAATGTTTAAAAGTTTGAAACCTCAGCAGTTTATCAATGAATCCGTTAATTCAAATAAACGCACCTTCATATTTCATTTCGTATCTAATTGATTTACAAATCAATTTATGAAGCCATCAAAATATAATGGAAGAGTTGTTTTACATGGTTATGTGACGGATATACGGGAGCAGCACTCACAGGGACAATACAGTATAGCTCGTATTTAGTATGAAAAATAATTAAATACTTCTTTGAGAACATCTACTATTTCAATAAGAAAAAATACTAGGTTTTCCTGTTTTGGTTAATCAAAACAACCCGTTTATGTAGGATAATTTACTATAAAATTGATCTATATTTTGTTAAAACGAGCAGGACTTCTTCAATTGGACCCTCTTTATTAGTGTATGAATACAGATTACAGTGTGTCGCTATGTGGCGAAGCTGGAACGTTACATTTTAACTTCTATGATCGTTCGCGTAACATTATTTGCAAAGTTGCCGGCTGCGACTCCTTGAGAAAATTGACAGAAATCAAAGAAATTTACACAGGTTGTATTTACGAAAAAGAAGTTCAACACCTGCCATCTTAACTTATAATCTGAGATATTTTTCGGGGTTTCACATACAAATAAATAAACTTGACATTTAAATTCCACTTTGTGGGGGCTGTAGGCGAATCAAGTCTTCAATGGAAAGCTCACTAATTTAAATTACAATAATAGCATACACATCTTTGATCTTATTAAGGTAGCCAATACACAGAGTTTTCCATCCCCAATCAGACAACTATAAACTGATGTAATTTCTTCATTCCAACTTTGAATTTTATAGATGAGGTACCAAAAGAAAGAAGAAAGATAAATCTTTCAAATGGTGATAATTTCATTATGACATAACTATTACATAATTAATCATTATGTTATTATTTGCTATATTGTGATGTCCACACTTGAATGAAATTAGCTTCTTTGTTATGTATAGCATCCCAAAATATTTTATAGATTTTTGTACAACACAGTTTGACCTCAAAAACCGTGTCTCAGATTTTTCCTATTGTATTTCATTCTCTCATAAACCTCCAGTGAAGTTTGCAACCTCAATTCATAAGAGATCACTAAATTTAATTGGGTATACAATTTGTTCTATTGATGTTTGTTGGAAATCTGAGACATGGTTTTGAAGATAACTGGTCAAGGAACAACATGTGTGAAAATCAGGCATATAGGGGCCCCAATATAAGAGCTAATTTCATTCAAAACTACATTTTCATGACAAAAATGAATATGTCACAATAAAATAAATAAAATTTTTCCTACCCAATTAACTTCAATATAATTCACACATGTACCATGGGGATACTTCAGGATTGAACTTTAATCACAAATCAATTAGGTTTTTAGCAGTAAGAAAGCATTCCATTTCAGCAATTCTAAATATATAAAGAAAATGCACACCCTATGACACAAAAATTTGATCTGGCGGGAGATGTTATATCATTAGTGACCTTGCTGAAAGTCAGTTGCTACAGATATGGTCAAAACTCCGCCCACCATGATAAACCTTTACTATTAATGATCTCAGAAGTTTAATTACACATTGATTTACTTTCTTCAATATGGATTTTATTCATTTAGTACATAAAAGAATATGTTTTCATTTTGGCATTTTTACAAAAAGTAAGTTATGCATGTGTACACAAAATTATTAGTTGGTCAGTCTCGAGGATCCATATTGGGGATTTCTAAAATTGTAATTGTATACAATGACAATATGGTGTTTTACACAAAGTATATATTTTTTTCATTTTTGCAGTTTGATAATGAAATATTCTCTGGTTTTGGAATATTAAGAAGTAACAAAAACAGCTGAAAATGAAATTGGGAATTTTGATAAAATTTAGTCGCTTTTGTATTGTGCTACCTTAAATAATCATAAGCATATTATATGCACCTCACTGCTATAATGTCAATTAGTTTTTGAAAATCGATACTTATCGCCATCATTAGTACTCAATATTCCTTAATCTATTTGTCCGAGACCACAGTTATTTCGTAATACATTTCTTTTTAGACAATAAATGATAATTAAAATATCCAACGTGCGCTTTCTCAATAATATTTTTAGTGTTTTGTACTACTTTTGGGACAAATTATATCAAAATTCTAGAAAACTCTATCAGCTCTAACTCCAAATATGGACAATTTTACGTTAAGGGGGTCTTTGAACATTTTGACAGCTTCCAAAATGCTAAATTTTAACCTTTTTTTGCTGGACCAAATCACTACTTGACTTTCAAGTTGATGACCCAAATTGTTTTACAGTGTAAACTCACCCCCTTCTTCCTATTTGAGGCATTAAACATGAGGAGATAAATTTGGAAGGGATATATAAAAAAAATTGGCAAGTAACACACTGTCCACACTAGGAACTATATATATATCAGTGGACAACGAAGGGTGATAACTGTGTACCTGGACCTATTGTTACGACATATTTTTTTTGCATTTTACAAACATTAAATACATGTATGCAAAACTTATAATATGATTATTCTTAAATGATTTGCATATAAATATGATTGGTCGGGGGTCTTCCAGTATTGGATGTTGACGTTGTTTATTTTTAAATAGACGACGTTGACAGAACTACTTTTTGTAACCAATGTAAACAAGATGGCGGCTGTAAAAACAACTACCGACTTGACGTTAAAAATATGTATTTTCACTTCGCCTTCATCGTCAAATTAAATTTTAAACACAAAACATTTATTTGAGAGAAAATATAATATTTTTAGTTTATTTTTTTCAGACAGTAAATTTCATGGCGTATATTTTTTGGCGTTAACCAAATAACAAGCGCGTGGTCATTTCAATGGTACAAATTTACAATTTACGTGTGATACAAGTTACGAGTGGATAAATCAAATTCTTTATCTCCAATATTAAAGAATTAAAAGGATTTAACGTATTTTAAAGGAATTTATTGGTGTATAAAGTGGACCAAGCCCCTCACAAACATAAAATAAAAGTTCTTAGGACTTTTCTTTGTTTGTGAATGAATTGGTCGAGTTTATACACCAATAAATTCCGTTGAAAAGTCGTTTAATCCTATAATGTGCTTTAAGATATCCAGTATGTGTTTTTTTCTCACTTTATTTTTTTTTAAATTTCTATATATGAAAATAAGATAATAAGGTATGACTGCCAACAAGACAACTCTCCATAAGAGAACAAATGACACAGAAATCAACAGCTTTAGGTAAACCTAAAACGGCCTTAAACATAAACAAAGCCCATATCGTATCATCAGCTTTAAGGGCCCAGAAATAACAAATGTAAAGCAATTCAAACAAGAAAACTTACGGGGCCTATAGCAATGAACAAAAAAATTAACGAAAAACAAAATTAATATGTTACACAGCAACAAACGACAACCACAAAATAACAGGTGGCTGATAACAAGTACATACAAAATGTGGCGGGGTTTAACAGTAAAATTGAGAATGAAAATGGAGAATGTGTCAAAGAGACAACAACCCCACAATAGAACAGCAGATGGTCGACAACAGATCTTCAATGCACCCAGAAATTCCCGCACCCATAGGCGTCCTTCAGCTGACCCCTAAACAAATATATATATACTAGCTCAGTGATAATGAACGCCATACTAAACTCCAAATTGTACACAAGAAACTAGAATTAGAAATAATACAAGACTAACAAAGACCTAATAGTACCTACTTTGATGAAGATTAAGGACTTTTCTCCAATGTTTTACTTATTGAAATTATCATGGATGCTCCATCAAATTCATAGAAATTTCTTTTGCAATTTTATGTTAACAATTATTAATGTTTTAAAACAAATGTAACATTTCAAATTTTAGTAAATTTCTTGTTTGTTTGTCATCTTGCATTGGCATGAATGATATATATGGTTCATGAATTGACTTTGATCTTATAAAATTCGCTAAAATGGCGTTCAATCGAAGAAAAATACACTAATTATTTGCATCAAACCAAAAGTATATAAATCAAACGTTTAAGATTTTTTGGTATTGTAATCAGATCGGAAGCACCTTGTCAATAGCACAGAAAGTATGGTTTGTGAACATATATCTGTGAGTATTATTTTAATAACACAACTAAAATTAGTTCACCTTAGCAAAGTCGATACTGAGAACTATTGGAACGTCGGTGTTCTCCTCAACAATAGCACATTAACATTAAATACCAAACTCATTCGGTAATGCCTGTACCAAGTCCATTATATGCCAGTTGGGTTCCATTGATTGATAGCATTTGATATTGTCAGTTTGTAAAGAATTCCGATTATACATATAGACTTTTTTTATATATTTTTTTGCATAACGTTGTAATTCGGTCTTCTTCTTTTTTATGTTTTCATTCTACATTTCTTTGATTTGTTGACTTTGTGGACATGTAATATATATATGTAATGGTCTTAGTTTCCGATATTTGTTTTAAACTTTATAATATGTAGATGAATATGAGTGTCATACATTTTCAAGCCGACACAGTACACACGCTGGAAATGTCTCGCTTTTTTTTTATTATCGTGATTCAACTTATCTTGAATGTCTTTAATATGTACATATTTATATTAAACATATATTATTAATCTGGTAAAGTGACAAAACCACAAAATTTGCATGGACCATTTAGCCATGAAAATGAGACCAAGGTCAGGTGAACCCTGCCAGACAACTTGTACACCATGTGCCTCATTGAATTGGCTGCATATATATGAATAGTTAATGTTAGAGTTCAGTTACTAATTTGTTGGTCTTTAGTACAGCAGTGTGTTTGATTACCACACAATATAGGAAAATCAAACATCACATTAACATAATAAAATTAACGGTACCAATTTTCTTGCATCAGATGCGCATTTCAACAATACATGTCTCTCCAGTGATGCTCGTGGCCAAAATATTTGAAATCCAAAGCTTATATAAAAGATGAAGAGCTATAATCCAAAAGGTCCAAAAAGTATAGCCAAATCCGTGAAAGGAAACAGAGCTTTGCATGAGGGAGATAAATTCCTTAATTTATAATAATTTCTATCATTTTGTTACAGCAAATTAAAATAACACAAAAAAATCCGTATTTTTATGCCAGTAAGTATTAGCTACTGGGCTGCTGATACCCTCGGGGACTAATAGTCCACCAGCAGAGGCATCGACCCAGTGGTAGTAATACAATTAACAGTACCAATTTTCTTGCACCAGATGCGCATTTCGACAATACATGTCTCTTCAGTGATGCATAAGTTACGTTAACCTGAAATTCTTTGAAAAACATAGTTATACTCTTGATGTGGATGTTGCATCATAAGGAGGTTGAAAACTTACGGAATGGGAAAGATATTTAATGTAGACGGGGTGATACCAGGAGTGTAATCAGAACCAGCCTATCCTATTTGGGGAAATATTCGTCACACATTTCAAAACTAGCGTGGTTAATGTCACAGAGTCGGAAAATGGCAAAACAATAAAAAAAAAAAACAGATTGACATTATGAGACATATCTGATTAGTACCAGGATTAAAATGACACTTGTCAACAGACGTTTATCAACGATCAGTCAAATTACGGTCGTCCCTGAAGTATTTGCATAATTCGTTTTAATCTGCATATCGGGTTTGGATTACTTTTCATTAAATTTTGGTGTTTTCATCGAAAGACCTAACATTTTCAAAAACTAGTTGGCATTTTGTTCTACACGTAAATATTTTTCACGTAGAATACAGAACTAACTATATTTAAATAGCTTATATTCGTGAATAAACTCATCATAGATACCATTATTAAAATCCACTAGATACTGTAGTTTATAAAATTTAAGTGCATGTTCCTATCTGCACATGTTTGTCTGTACTCATGGTAGTTTTTGAGGTGTAAACACAACCATTTTTGACCATTTGTGGTGATGAACCTTAATGATAGATGTAGGTTATATAGGGTCTATTTCACTTTCATTAATCTATACGCATTTTTCAACATTGAAGAGCAAAATTATAATTCATAAATTCTGGATTTATTCTCGAACATATTACTTAGTTTAAAATACTTGACTTGTTCTCGACCAATTCGTAACTGTGTTAAATAGTCTGAATGAACTTTACCCAAGTCTGAATCATATTCAAAATTAATAAGAAAATAAGAGGGGATGATGGGATACGTCAATATAAAGAATAGTGGGGGAACATATAAAGAATTGTGTTAAATGACATAACAAAATAAAGAATATAGAATTGAAAGAACCGCCCATCCATACTACCCTCCTAACTGTGTATCACCAATTCATCATCAATCTTAGATCTTCAATTAAATTCCAAATGTGAAGAAGCTGAAATTACAAAATTAAGAAATTCATAGAATATTCAGAACATGTTAGAATATGGAAAAACAGCTATATAAAGGAAATGACTTCAGTTTTTTATGTATAAATTGAAATTGAAATTCTTATTTTTCCTCATCATTTGGACCCTTTCAAGCATGAACAAATTCGACATGTGTATTCACACTTTATTAAAACACTTATTTTCGTGCTTATTTGAAGTCATTTCCTTTGATCTTTTGTTTTTTCTCTTTGATCTCCACTAAATCTAAATCACACCAGGCATTAGGCGAATTATTTTGCAATATAATGCATTATACTACAATTACATTGAAAAAAAACATGCATTAAATTACAATTACAATTACATGCATTTATCAAAGTAATGCATTATATTACAATTACTTTTGCAAGTATTGCATTGAATTATACATTACATTTTTTATCAAGTGAACAAGTGTGGACACAGATGAGTGTGGATAGTATGTTTGGATGTTTGACAGTGTTTTATGATAAATGTAGTTCTATGATTTTCCTATATGTGTTATTAACTGTGTTGCACGATGCCAACCAACCGGAGCATTAGGAGTATTGTTTATTTTATATTTAGTTTAGTTTTTATGTTCAAGACAGGCAGGGAAGAGACACTAATTGCATTAGTTACCAAATGATTATGATAGAATATGTTCCACATCTTTGATTTTGGATACATTTTATAGCTAGGAGAGCAACACATAATAGGTTCAATTTTTCGTGATTTTTTTAAATTGGGAGATGATATCTGAGAACATGATATAAGTACGGAGCCTGTAATTCAGTGGTTGTCGTTTGTTTATGTGTTACATATTCGTTTTTTCTTTATTTTTTGTACATAAATAAGCCTGTTATTTTTCTCCTTTGAATTGTTTCACATTGTCATTTCGAGACCTTTTATAGCTGACTATGCTGCATTAGCTTTGCTCATTGTTGAAGGTTGTGCGGCGACCTGTAATTGTTAATTTCTATGTCATTTTGTCTGTTGTGGAGAATTGTCTCATTGGCAATCATATCACATCTTTTTTTATATGTATTTGCTAACTATTTGTATGGTTCTATTTATATATACTGAGTGTCAATGAAAACGCAACACTTGGTTTTTCAAAAATAAAATTTATATTAGAAATCATAATCTTTCAAAATGAATTGTTCTTGAAAATTAACAATTCTAACAATAGATCAAACAAAAATGTTTCATTGTCATCTTTCGGGCGCAATAGATAAACGAAACATCCAATGTCGAATCATCAAATCACATTCCTAACTAAAAATGTTACAACCCCGTTGTGCAGCGCAATCTCGACAGCGCAGTGGAATTGATCATCCGGGACGTTTAATGTTATCTCGAGGAATGTTATTCCACTTGTCCTGTAAAGCAAACTCAAGCTGACTTTATGATATTGGTGGTGGTTTTCATCGTCTAAACCATGTCAAATCTGATGCAAAATTTGCTCTATCGGACCTAAATCTGGCGAAACGCACAACTTTTGGCCAAGGCGGGTGCCAAACGTCTATGTAACCACCACTGACGATTTTTGGTACATAATGAATGATTTTTGGTACATAATGAATGATTTTTGGTACATAATGAATGATTTTTGGTCTACAGAATTCGATGTTTACACCAGACGGCCGTTTAGATGTCGGCTGTGGTCCTCTTTAACCGTTGAATTTCTGCGCAAATGGTGCTTTACTGAAATTGCTCCATAGGATCTACCGTGACCACCATTGAACTCACGTGAACTTTGGACATCCATCAGAGTCGATATCGGATATGTTAAAGACCAAATGTATCGGTTTTGCTGAGCGTTTCTTGCTTTTTGAACCCCGGGATGTGGCTTATCATTATCTGATCCATTTTTGTTGAATTTGTGGATGATTTGGGTTATTGTATGCTGTGAAAGGCTTCATTGGATCATGCCCGAAACTGCATGTCGCTGGTTGTCAGAAAGTCCTGGCATTTACTCAGATGTTTATTGCAGTTTCCTTACAATAAGGGCGGGAAAATTTATGACATTAGCCAAGCTTTAAAAATGACAAAATCCTGAAAATGGTGCGTATGTTGAAAAGCGGTGAACTCGGTTTATGTCCGTTCAAAATAACCCTTACTTCGCATTTGTTCCAAAAATCACCCAACCGTAAAGTTGTCGACAATTGTCTTTAAAGTCATTTTCAACCAATTTTACAAAGTTCTAATATAAAATAAATAAAAATTATCAGACTTTTTTAAAAATCAAAAGTGTTGCGTTTTCATTGGCACTCAGTATATCTTTGTGGTGGCTTGTCGGGATCATTAGTAAAACACTTTAAAATGTTGAATTGATCCTCAGATTAGAAGACATTTATTGGTTTTTAGTAATGACAATGCCTAACATGATGCTTGGGCCTGATGAGCTAGAAAGTAAGCTTCTTTGCTGTTTTCTATCAATTCTTTGATAATATCTCCTTCAAAGCTGGTGAAAGCACAGGGACTCGGTTAGCAGATTAAAATTTTGTAAATCAATGTTTTTAATTTATTTTTTATTATTTCCTGTCTATTTGCATTACTATATATATTAACGTATTTAACGTTGCCATCACTATTTCTTTGTTTTCTGGCAATGTGCAGTTTACTATCCATATCCATATACTGAAAAAACCTAAAGGGATCTAAGTCGCCATCTTGAATTGCCTTCCCTACTTTAGATAAAAAATAATTAAAAATATTAATAAATTACTATATACCTTAAAATAGCCTTCATTTTCTTCCGAAATTATTCTTCTATCACATGCATATTTTGATTTGTGGATTAACAGAACCCTTACGCAGTTTCAGTTGCATTCGTGTCAGAATATTCAAATTTCCCGGCGAAAGCAACGTATCATTCGGAAACTTCCAGGTTGATGCGTTTACTACAACGATAAGTCCTTATAAACAGACCAGTGCTGTCCCCTGAATTTATTATTACATATCGAGCGCAAAATTATTAACCATGTTAACGAATAGAACCTTTCTTCAAACGTGGTAACATAAATCATTGACTTTTTCGTAGACACATCAATAAAATGAAGAAGTTACTTAAAATATTGACACGTTCAATGGGATTTATAAGGTTTACTAACAGTACCAGAACATTAAAAAAGGGGAGGGCCGGTTGGTAGGTCAACTTGGAGTAATACTTTGAAAAAGTATATTAACTTATCATACATGCATGTATGAAGATAAATCAGTAGGCCTCTTTTCCATATACATACATACTCCTCTGATTATATAAGAGGGGGGCAAGGGGTTTAGCTGTTATCCTGTTATGGGGCATTTTAATCCTTTATTATCTGTTATTCTGAAAATATATTTGCTGTTAGCTGTTATTGTCTTATTCTTTGTTAGCTGTTAGTGGGCTTTTAATTTTTTTGTTATCTGTTATTTTGATAATGTATTTGCTGTTAAGTGTTATTGAAAATTGGAATGTTAGCATTTGTTTGACAGCCAAATTTTCAGTAGAAATTGAAGATCATTCATTGGTCATTGGGTCTACCACTACTAATATGTTGGTCCCGTATTCGGAGAAGGATTCCATTAACATATACCCATCACAGAAGTGAGGTCCAGGACACTTCTAACTTGTATCTTATGATTATCCTTTGTAATACATTCCATTTTTTTTTTGAACATTTATTTAAAAGTATATATCTTATTTTTTTAAATGAGGATAATGTTCCTTGTTTCCCGTACGAACATATTCATTTAGAACAATTTTTAATATGACAAAAAGGAAAACATATGGCCAGGAATATCTGACGAGGATCTCAATTAAGGACTAGGTCCTTACAACCAGTTAACCTTTTATATTATATGGTACATAGACTCAGCTCTTTTCAAAGCAGAACCAAATACATTGTACAATGAAAGTTCCCACCATGTACTGGGTTCCGAAGCTGCAAATAACTTATTACAAACAAAGATTTATTTCGTTTTCAAGCCATTATTCCCCTACTAAACTATGTATTCTACTTACTAGTAGACTTGGTACAATCAAAAACCTGATAAAAAATTGTTCAAATAAGGCCTTTGAAAATAGTGGAATAAAGTACTTTTGGAGTGTCAAAATTGGTTCGAGGTACTTGATAAATTGCATGCTTATAATTGGTGCTTTTGATTTTTCTACCCTATATACAACTTTGCCTCATAGTCTTATTCAGAAAAATTCACACACCTCATTAAATGGGCATTAAAAAAAGTCAGAATGCGAATATATATATTCAAACTCTTTCAGGTCATTTTTCAGTAGCAACAAACACAAGAACTATGTCAATTGGACCTACTTTGATACCATGTGCCCTTGAATTTTTACTAGATATCATTTTTGTCTCTTTGACATATTCTTCATTTCCATTTTGTTACACACTATTTAAATTACCAGCATGTGTGAGTTTCTATAACTGTACAAAAATAAATGCTGAAAAAAATATTATATAACAAATAAACAGCTACACCATGAGCGCATGAAATGCCCGTCGCCTTTTTGAAATATTCGATAACTTCTCAATGTCATATCAGATATTTATAAAAACTGAAAGGGGGCTTCAGTCAATATATATCATGTATATAAACAATACATCACAGTATCACGAGAACTGCTGAAAACATTTTTGAGTTATTGTCCGAAAACTGGAAAATACCTTCTTTTTTAATGAATAAACCCCTTCACTGAATAACATAAAGTCGAAAATTAATAAAAATCGAAAGGGCGCTTACAACAATAAATATGAATAATTCAGCAAAGTTTCATTAGAACTGCTGAAAACGTTTTTGTGTTAACATGGTTAATGTCCGAAAACTAGAAAATCCCCCCTTTTTAATTAATAAAACCCCTTAACTCGGAAACGTAAAATCTTAAATTTAAAAAAAATTGAAAGGGAGCTCATGTCAATAGATATATAAACAATTCACCAAAATTCCTTGCAAATTTATGAAAGGATTTTTGAGATATAATCAGAAAACTGAAGAAAAAACACCATTTTTATTGAATAAAACCCCATTACTCAGAAATTTAAAATCTAAAATTTATAAAAAAAACACGATAGGGAGCTCACGTCAATAGATATATCAATTTCCTAAAGTTTTATGTAAATTAGTTAGAGTGTTTGAGTTAATGTCCTAATGTCCGACATGTTGACGACGAACGGACAAGAATATACCAACTACATATCTAGATACATAATTCTAAAAACCATGTTCATAGAAAATGGAATTCATTACAAAGGATTATACCCGTAATAAGAAATACTGGATTTGTCAAGGACCCGACTTATTTTAATATTTCATTTACTGTTATCTGTTTTTGTCCATTTTAATTCCTTGTTATCTGTTATAAGCCAAATCGATTTGCTGTTTTGCTGTTATTGGGACCCCCCTTGCCCCCCCCCCCCCCCCCCCCCCCCCCCCCCCTCATATAAGTGTTGTACTGCATAAATCCATGATTTGAAAAATATCAGGACGATGTCAGAAGATCTCAGAAATACAACCCGATAGTTTGGGACAATCATTTGATATTTTCAATGGGCGGAAGGATAGGAGGATAATCTGAAATTGAAACAATACATGCACTAACTGTTCAAAGTAAGGGGACAGCACTCGTCTGTTTATAAGGATTTATCATTGTAGTAAACGCATCAACCTGGAAGTTTCCGAATGATACGTTGCTTTTGCCGGGAAATTTGAATATTCTGACACGAATGCAACTGAAACTGCGTAAAGGTTCTGTTAATCCACAAATCAAAATATACATGTGATAGAAGAATAATTTCGGAAGAAAATGAAGGCTATTGTAAGGTATATAGTAATTTATTAATATTTTTAATTATTTTTTATCTAAAGTAGGGAAGGCAATTCAAGATGGCGACTTAGATCCCTTTAGGTTTTTTCAGTATATGGATATGGATAGTAAACTGCACATTGCCAGAAAACAAAGATATGGTGATGGCAACGTTAAATACGTTAATATAGACAGGAAATAATAAAAAATAAATTAAAAACATTGATTTACAAAATTTTAATCTGCTAACCGAGTCCCTGTGGGTGAAAGCAAAACAAATTTGGTCAATGGACAAATAAAGTTTGGTTCAAACAAAAAAAAATGCTTTCATCTCCCTGTTACTTACATTGTACATAGAAATGATAATACTTGGAGACATCCTTGTACATAAGAGTTGTCTGTAAAATCTTTATTTCACAAAGAATGAATTGCATAACAATGAACCGAGCTCAAAGCAAAGCACTTTAATAATACACTTTGACAGAGAGCTCAATCCAGTGATATACTTTGTACTACAGGTCCTTCATGAACATCCATCAACCAGAACCATATCTCAATAACATGCCATTCTACATGGTTGGATCAGAAGTCCTGAAAAAGACATGATTTTTTTTTTATCGTATTTAAAGTATATATGCATAGGTTAAAACTTTCACAAATTTGTGATATAATCATTCAGTGTCTGGCAACTATCAATCGCTTCATGCACAAACTGATATAGGTTGAGCATGAGTGCCCCTCTGTTGGAAATAAAAACATACCTCCACCTAATTTTAGTCAACTGATGAAGAAACATTCAAAACTATAAAATGTTATCTAAGACTTGTCATGGTCTATATATAGCTATTCATCATCGCCACTGAATCAGTGATATATGTACACATAAATACATGTAAGACTAAAATTAAAGTACATGTATATAAATTATAAGACTAAAACTGACATTCGGTCTTTACCTTCATTCCCCAAGTCGTGTTCAAATCTGATTCATGATAAAAATAAAAATTACAACCAATGAAATCAAAGGCGAATTAAGAGGCCCCCCCCCCTTGTCTGGAAAAAAAATGGTTGATTATTTAGAGAACCACTGGAGCATGATCAGAGTGGGCCCTCTCTTAGGCAGTCAGTGGGCCAGATTCGCCACTGGAAATATCCCTCTAATAGACTAGCGTTTAAATCCCAGTTTTCTAATATGGTAGCTAGGTGGAACCTAAAACTAAAAAATTTGAAAAAAATATTTTAAATATATTTCAAATGCATGTACATGTGATAATATAAATTCTCCAAATTTCACTGTATTTTCCCTTTTGATGTTTTTCAACTACAGCCAGTTTGGTGTGGGTTGATGTTTGATTGTTGTACATGTTATATATCGACACGAGATTTGTTTATATACATAATACTTATTTCCCTAAATTCAAATAAAATAGATGTGAGAAATTAAAGGAAACCATATGCAAATATTAAAAAAATAATTTGCATTTGTTCTGTTGATTGATAGTGGTACACATATGAAGAAATGGTGAAATCACTTATATATAGTTCTGATCAAAAGTTTCATGATAGACATGCATGGTAAATAAGTAGTAGGTTGTTTGAAGTTTGCAGCATATTCAACTTTGAAAATCTTTTTCAGGTCTACAATCCATATAAAAATCTGTATATATGTGGTATAATTTCCAATGAGACAGCTTTCCAGAGGTTAAAATAACAAAGTAATTAAAGGCAACCATACAGCCTTAAAAAGTGAGAAAAAAACAGTCTAGACATGTTAAGTAAGCAACAATTAAATTAAGAAAAGTAATGGCCTGATTTGCAACTTATAAACAACTGGTTTGGAACCCTCCCCCCAAAAAAATCAAAGAGCTGATTGCTCTGAGGAATACGATTGCCGTTGTTTTGTTGACACATGTACATGTATACATGTAGCTGGATAATATTATTTTCAAAACTAATTCAACTGCACATGTAAAATAGTTACAAAATAGCCAATCCCGGTATGTGTATGAACAATGCAATTAGGCCTATTGTGTTTTATTTTTGTACTATCAATTCCAAGTTTACTTTCCACAGCAGTCACTGAGACTCAGAGTGAGAGAAGGTATTTCACTTCGTATCTTATCACCTATTTTCCTACGTTAATTCTAGAAGGAACCCAATTCCTAACTCTTTAAATATTTAATTTCCTTTCGGTCAGTGATCATGACTCCTTTCCTTACACATTTATCGGTTTAAATTGCGATCGTTTTTAATATAATACACTTTATTGACAGAACGAGCTAATACTTGACGTATTGTTTTGATTCAGAATTCACGGAAGTTACTTCCGGAAGGGAGACAACTCGAAACAATAATATGGAAGACTCCATTTCGCCTGAAGGGGTGTTCTACGATGTGGACTATATTTATTTTAATTTATATGATGCATATGATTTAAAATTATGCAACAATAATAACCTTCAATAGCAGACATACATAGAAAAGATCCCATGACTTAAAAATTAATTAATTGAGAGGGGAATCCAGAGCAACCATTCAATCGAAAACCCCTCGAAGTCAAGAAAACTATACCCATGCGCATAATTTCCAAAATAAACCTGGAGCAAGAACGTATATTAAATGTTTATTAAACGACCTAGATAGTTCTCTATTTCTTTATGGAAGTACAATCTCAAAAGGTACCTTCATAAAGGTAAAATATAAGAAAAACTCCACTTCAGTTCTTATATGACAGAAATAGATTTATCGGAATTCAGAGAACTCTCCCTCTAACGTGTTTCTAAATTTATAAAAACATTAAATATAAATACTGCTTAATTCTGATTTTCCGTGTTGTTAAAAACACGCATATAAGTCAAGGGAATTATCAAACATGAAGATTATGAAAAGAACATTATAGGAAAGTTGTTAAAGTTCAATCCCTTTGTTTGTTTTTACCTTTTAAAGCAAGACAATCATAAGAATCTGAGATGTTCCTTAATGTTTAGAATAAAACGATTGACGTGAGGGCAATGCTCTGAGCCACCAGTATAAGTCTACAGATTGCTTGAAAGCAATCGTATCCCAAAAATTGTTCCAATGAAGATAAAGGCAAGCCTGGGAGGGGATTCTCTACATTTGGAACAACTTTTCTGAAGGATGGATACGTATAAAAAATAAAATATGTAATAAGATTGCCAATAGGACAACTACCCACAAATGTTCAAATGACAAAGCAATTATAGGCAACCATACAGCCTTCAAAAATAAGGGAAATTGTCCGAACATGAAAAGTATGCATTAATACAATTGAGAAGAGTAATGGCCTGATTCACAATTCCACTAATAAACAGGTCGGGTACATCTACCCTTCAAATAATTCAGATGCTCCACAGGGCGCAGCTTGATACTACAGCAGAGGCCGAACCCTGAACAGTAGGGGCAAGTATGGACACAACATTAAAGCCCGATACAGCTCTGAATTTGGATTGTGATCAAATAGTCAAAACAGAATAGGTTTCTGACACAGAATGAATGTAGTCCAAGAACTTAAAACATTTAATATTAAATTGGACTTTTACCTATTGTGGTCCTTTATCCAAAAATCTTAATACATGGTTTGAGGCACTTGTCGCAGAAAAAAATCCTATATATAGACTTAGGGGTCGACCAGTTGATATTCTGGGGGAGGGGGCAGGAGGATTTGTTTTTGATCGGTTATTTATTTTTGTAATCTAAGAGGACAAATTATTCAGTTTCTGCACTAGTGAAGCAAGATTTTTCATTTTCATTAAAGCAAGGGACTGATTATTCATTTTCACAAATGTATTTATGATATTCGAAAAACATACAATTTTTAAATGATTTGTTTATTATAAACAACATATTTGTGTTTCCTTTAAATTTTTATTTTGACATTATTTTTTTTTGCGTACCGAATACTATAAATTTTTGTTTTGACATTTTTTTTTGCATGCTGAATGCTATAAATTTTTATTTTGATATTTTTTTTGCATGCTGAATTGATATGCACGCAGCTGCGTGATGGCATATACACTGGGGTAAAGCTGATGACCGTAACTGCATTCACGGTCATCCCAAGATGTCGGATGAAAAATTAGGTCAGTTTCTGTATTGTCTGTTAAAGTGTTTCTATATCATTTTCTTTAAAAATCATACATTGAAATGATGTAAATTTATAAAAAAATCACTCGGAAATCACTAATTACTTCTGAGAAATGTGCATGAAACGGGAAATTCGATTTGAAAAAATCGCCAAGATGACCGTAAATCACAATCGAGATGACCGTAACAGAATCAGCGATTCATAACAAGGCTGACCGTAACTGCTTTTAAGATGACCGTAATTTGTAAATGATGACCGTAATTTTTAAAGGATGACCCTCAATTCTAAGAAATATCCGTATTTATATAACTATCTTTTTGTATCAAATGATTAATCGTGTTGGTATGTATACACATATTAATATGAGAGTTTTATCCTATAGGTAGAAGAAAATAAGACGTGCTTCAAATGCCAAGATTACCATATGTATCTGTTTTACAGTAGAGGGTTTAATTTTTAAAATGAATTTGCCAAAAGACATGCAAATGAACAGGAAGGGAAAACATGCTACAAAAGCGCGATAAAATGACACTTTACAAGCATAATGAAAAAAATGCGGTGCAGAGCCTTCAACTGCTCGACAAAAGATTTTTTGTTTGTTTCTGGGATTCCTTTTAATGACATATAATAAATACACATTTTTAAAAATGCCAAAAAATTCCATGTACACCCATTGATATTATATCGTCTTTCATTTTGTCGTGCAAATAAAATAACAGAAATATTTTGAAAATATCATTCGAATAAACTAGTGAAGGTGAGCTCCAGCAAAGTAGATCCTTAAAATAGTATTGTACGAAAATCGTATCACAAGGCGGAACGTTGTCAATTTGTATATATACAGAAATGTTATTCATATGTAGTCAGGATTCTACTTCTTCAAAGTTATCTCCCCATTACGCCAGTTCATGCTCACAATCGTAGAAATGGAAGCCATTGTAGGGATGACGCGCTGCCAATTTTGCTCTTGAAAACTGATAAATTTATCCACGTAGCACCATTACGATCGATCGTTATATGTTAGTTATATTTTAAAAGACAAATGTATCTACTAGCTAATGAGCATTAGTTAATGATCTTGTCTGCATTGATTCAACTTAAAAATATTGTCTGTTCGGATGTCAGATGGAATTTTTGAAAAAATTCTAATTAAATATTTCGTGGAAGGGCAGACTAAACATTTTCAGTGGTTGAAGATTATAAACCCTAGTTATCACACACAAGAAAATCATATTTTTTCGAAGATATCCATTTTCATCATCCAAATTAAAATACTGTCGTCAAGTACTTTTAGAAAAAATAGCTATTCGAACACACCTACTCTGTTTTTGTGATTCATTAGATAGGTATCTCACTTGACCCATATATTTCATCTTTTCGTACTGTCATTTTTTTACGTTATAAAGTCAACCTGTAGCTTTATATAATAATGATAGAATCTGAAGCGAGATGCTATATAAAATACTCTTGCTTTGTACGTTTTAAAGACAAAATATACACCCCAAACATGCCCTAACATAAAAAGGTGCACTCGATTTTTCTCTTTTCGATACAATCGTTACCTGTTTTGGGGAATTTTTTCTTGATTCACATAATGGAAGGGCAGGCACGAAAATTTCTGAACTAAAAGATTGATATGTTCTCCGTCCGTGATAAAAAGAAATCGGAGGTTATGCATTTTCTACATCCAACTTATAGATACTATATATAAAAAAGAAGATGTGGTATTATTGCCAATGAGACAACTATCCAGAAAAGACCAAAATGACACAAATATTAACAACTATAGGTAACCGTAAGGCCTTCAACAATGAGCAAAACCCATACCGCATAGTCAGCTATAAAAGGGCCCGATAAGAACCATGTCGTCGACTTGATATCTTATTGTTTTGCATTACTATGTAATAGATACATTGAAAACTTTTGCAAATGGTGTTTTTAGAATAAGAAAATTGTCGGTTTATTTGTTTCTATTAACTTTTTAAAATTTTGTTACTATATCAAACATTACAGTTAACATTTATCGCTTTCTCGATAAACACACAGCTTCGATTCTTTTGTTCTATTTCAAAAGTGTTTCCGCCTGCATATATCAAGACAAATTAAGATTTTAATCTGCTTCCTCTGGATCCATACACATGGGCTCGATTACCAAATATTCGTATGTATTATTAATGTTTTTAATGCTCCATTTATTGGCATTATGTTTTTCTGGTCTGTGCGTACGTTCGTCCGTTCGTCTGTTTGTTTGTCCGTTTGTCCAGCTTCAAGTTAAATAAAATTGAAACTTAGTACACATTTTCCCTATGGTATGATCTTTTTAATTCTAATGACAAATTACAGTTTTATCCCATTTTCATAGTCCACTAAACATAGAAAATGATAGTGTAGATGAGGCATCCGTGTACTAGGGACACATTCATGTTTCTTCAAATTTTCGTCGTATCGCTGTCAATTTTTGTTAAAATTTTAACGTCGATATCAATAAATATTTTATTGTTTACGAGAAATATGCAATTTACTATCATTGTTATAAATCCTAAATATGGCCAATTATATTATAGTTTAAAAAAAGGAATTTATGAAACATATTTATATCCGCTAACCGCTATATAAATTACAGTCAGTCTTTACAAATTACGGTCATCCTTTACAAGTTACGGTCATCTTTTTACCAATCACGGTCATCCTTGTTTTATGTTACGGTCATCTTGAAAATATTTTGATTATGATTTAAGGTCATCTTCACGATTTTTTCAAATCGAATTTCCCGTTTCATGCACATTTCTCGGAAGTAATTAGTGATTTTCGAGTGATTCTTTTATAAATTTACATCGTTTCAATGTATGATTTGTAAAGAAAATGATATAGAAACACTTTAACAGACAATACAGAAACTGACCTAATTTTTCATCCGACATCTTGGGATGACCGTGAATGCAGTTACGGTCATCAGCTTTACCCCAGTGATATAGGGAGCTACGCGCCTGAATACAATTTAATTAAATATATTAAATAACTGGGAATCCTCCCCCTTTATAAGTAGAGACAATCCATACCCTCAGAAATATTAATCTTAAATTTATATAAATGAAAAGTAAGCTTCCATAAATAAAATTCAACAATGTTTCTTAAAATTGGTAAAAGTGGTATAGTCATACCCCAACATGTTGACCATAGATAGACAAACAATTCACTTGCATTCGATTCGCATTTGAACTATGTGTTTGTTAATGTAAACCGTTTCAAATGTGAATTAAACTAATTCAAATTAGTTAATGTCAATGCAATCCAATTCAAATTAGGTGTGAACTCAGTATGATTGTCAGGTAGTTTCAAACTGAAAGATACTTTTAAGGGAAGGGAAAGAAACGGATAAAACCACGTGTGTTACAAACACTGTTTATTCAAGTCAGAATCCTGGATCTCAATAGTACTTTCATAATGTCAAATAAAAACATGAATGATAGTTACATACAATGCTACATGTATTTAATACGTTTTAAATGACATTTATTTTAGTGATTGGTAATTAGGAAAAATCTGAAATTCAGGCGTAAATTGAGACAAACAATATCACTGAATGCAGTTTCTAGTCAAGTGACCAGCAAACATGGAAATCTACCTTTTGAATGAAAGGAGAACTCTTACATTGAAAATGAATGATGTAAATCTAGATTCTAATAATAGCCGAAGGGAGCTCACATTCACAACAGTTAAAGCATTGCTGAATTAGTGAACAAAGCATTTTTCTCATTAACTTGAAAATCCACCTATTATAATGGAAAAAACCTGAATTTTAAGACATAAATTATAAAATTCCTGATAAAAAGCGGTGCCGAGCATGCATGTAATATGCTTGAAACATATTCAAAGAATAAAGTTTTATAACTTCCTAATGTCATTTCCAAAATTTATCAAAACCTAAATCTTACTGTGGATTCCTTTATTTTTCGTGGATGTCAATTCTCCTGGATTGTTGAAAACTTGCATATTCATCGATATTTGAATTTGTGGTTTTAACATTCCAGACAGACAAATAGCAATAAGGTGTTTAGGAAAACATGACCTAAAACCTCCTTCATAAAAGACAAAAATACATGGAAACTCATACTGAATGGTCAAATGTGTTCAATATGAAAATTAAGATGGTAAAATCACAAATCAGCTGTTACTGTAAATGGACTATGACTTTAATTTTGAGCAAATTTAAAGGGAAATGACAGGGAAGGGGAGCAAATGCCCTTTCATTTGGTAAGCAGGTTTCAAAAATTGAGGGAGAATAAGAGGGAAAGTTGAGTCATCTTTTTAGACTTCAGTTAAACTGAGACTACTATAAATGTGTTATAGTAGTCTCAGAGTTAAATAATGACTTATGAAGTTATGTAGACTTACCTTCTAATTTAAAAAAAAAAACCCACAATACTCAGAACTATGTCTAATTCACTTTGACTACTGATATGCAAACCTAAAAAAAGAAAAATATATCATAAAATACTGATTGAAAGATTCATAACACTTTGAAAGGATATTTCAGACACGTGTTACACGGGGAGCATGTTTGTTTACAAATAATAATGTCACGTGATCGCGCAGACCTCACATGTTGCATCGCCCTTACAATCCACTAATACATAACCCATTAACAACAAGGTATGGTAAGAAAAGCTTTAGTTATGAGGCAGCAAAACTCTGGAACTCCTTGCCAAATGAGGCAAGGAGCTTATCAACTTTTGGCCAGTTCAAAATTTTATCTCCACCTGGTGTTTTTCAGAAAAATGTACATGCAGTTCTTGTAAATATTGTACTTACTTGCTGCCCCATAACTTGATCTCGAAGCCTGCTGTTTGTTTGCTTTTTTTTATGTTTTTATCTCTTTGCAGTTATTTTTATTTTTTTTTAGCCATTTATTTCTTTTGCTTATGCATTACCTTTGCTATAGCTGCATGCAGTCTTTTGTTTGTGCTTCAAGTGTTTAAGTTTGCATGTGCTACTCTTATATAAATACTATGTGCTACTATATATGTGCTGATATTAGACATTTGTTTTAATATATCTTGCTTAGCTTTTATTCTGCATGTGCTATCTATGTATTAATATATATGTGTGATGTCTGTATGTTTGTGTTGTATGTGTATCTGATGTTATTACATGTATATGTTTTGTTTATTAATATCAGTCGGTTAAAGAGCTCTTAAGAGCTCATGTTCTTTGTTATTATGTATATATGAAACCCCGACTTTAAATAAAGATTACTTTTCTTTACTTTACTTTATTAGTATGCAAACATGCAACGTGAATGTGATTGGTTATCAAATAATACATAAATAATGCATGTACAGTTTATGAAGAAATTAGTTCATCAAATAGATCGATTTTCACTTTTGACACGAATAGGTCGGGTTGACATTTTTGTCATCGGGGATAATATTGAGATAAATGGGATAAAACTGACCGTCAAAAAGGTCTAGAGAAGCACATCAGTAGAACCTTAACATTAATAAGTAATACTTACCAAAATTTCTCTAATTAATAAACTATATAACAGAAATTTCACAAAGATAACGGTAAATAATTTTGATGGTGGTGGTGATGCTGGTTAAATTGGCGCGAAATAATATTCTTACTCCTATTGCTTTACGTAAAAAAAAATGTATAGAATTGAATTTGACTAAAGTTGAGCATAAAAAAAACGTGAATATGCAAAAGCCTGGTAATATATTAATGATAAAGTGTGTATAAATTTCCGTAAACGAATTTACCCGTATACTTCACTAAGAATTACATTTGAGCGCAAGGAGATCTATTTGTGAATCGGTTTATATAACCCCGGTTGTACTCAAGGTCGTATTAACGGAATTTTTTGCGTTGCTTTTAAATCATTGAGGCCATCTATTTTTATTACGGGTTTCCACATCTTTAAATCGGAATTATAGAAAAAATGGAATGTTGTTAGCAGAATTGTGACAAAAATGCAGTTTAGGCATAAGACAACATTTGTAATTTATCGTTGTATTATTATCTATCATTAATTATCCGTTTGAACAATGCGTTAACGAAAAAATACATATAAAATCAGTCTTTTATCCTTGGTTGTTATGAGACGCGTTAATTGTTGCTAGGGTGCTCTCTTCGAGGTCCGCGCTCTTGGTATATAAAGACACCGATTCATTGCAAGTCGCTCATTTATTAATTGGCCGTCGACGGATGAACATCGGAAAGTGAATACCAGCCAATAAAGTAGTTTAAAAGGAAAGTTTGTAAACCTAGTTTGAGTTGAAAGCTAGTGGTTTTGAAGCAAGCGGTTTTTGAAGTCTTTACGATTGTTGCAAGCTACCGGGTTGTTCCGATACTGTAATTTCCCTCGGGAATGGTCGCAGTCCCTCGAACAGGTGGTTTGTAAAAGTCTGGTGACATTTGTGCTTCGGAGACTAAGTATTACAATTATTGCAAGCTACCGCGTTGTTCCGAAACTGTAATTTCTCTCGGGAATGGTCGCAGTCCCTCGAACAGATAGCTTGTAATAATCTGGTGACTTAGGTGCTCCGGGGACTAGGTGCTTCAAAACTAGTTGTCTCAGGAACTAGGTGCTTCAGAGACTAGTTGTCTCAGAGACTGGGTGTCTCAGAACTAGGTGTTTCAGGAACCTAGGATTTTTGAAGCTTATTCTTAAGTTTAATATAATTGTTTGTCAAATCAGTTGGGACCTCGGAGTCAGTGAAAGGATCAAGGATAAATTGAGGTTCTAGTTTTCAGACTACTTTTTGATACAAAGTTATTTGTGTAAATAGCGTTATTTCTTTATTAAGTTTCAAAGTTGGTCTTGTAATTTTAAGTAAAGCCTCCAAGTTGTAGTTGGGTTTTTGAGTTAATTAAAAGATTGATATTGGAGTGTCTCAGATTCTGCGAAAACGGATACGAACATATAGTTCATAAGCCAAACACGTTACAGAATCAACAGAAATGATGAACACTGCAACATTTTCAGAAAAACATAAATAGGATGGAGGATCTGTGTATTCGCATTATTTGTAAAACTCTCCTTATTCCTGTGAAGCGTGTGCTTTACATCGAGGCTTTCTATGCTTATCACTTCAACCAATCAGACAACGTTTATTTGGGGCATTCGACCTATTTTAACTCAGATTTTGGAATTTTTTAATCGAAATTATAGAAAAATGGAATGTTGTTTGTACATATAAAATAGAAAAAGATGAATACTATTAGCTAAAGCAAGTTTAGATGGGGTTCTGTGTATTTGCATTGTTTGTACAACTCTCCTTACTGATGCCATATTTTGGAATTTCCGTGACCTAAATGGTTCTTAAATTGGCGCGAAATAATATTCTTACTCCTATTGCTTTACGTAAAAAAAATTGTGTAGAATTGAATTTGACTAAAGTTGAGCATAAAAAAAACGTGAATATGCAAAAGCCTGGTAATATATTAATGATAAAGTGTGTATAAATTTCCGTAAACGAATTTACCCGTATACTTCACTAAGAATTACATTTGAGCGCAAGGAGATCTATTTGTGAATCGGTTTATATAACCCCGGTTGTACTCAAGGTCGTATTAACCGATTTTTTTGCGTTGCTTTTAAATCATTGAGGCCATCTATTTTTATTACGGGTTTCCACATCTTTAAATCGGAATTATAGAAAAAATGGAATGTTGTTAGCAGAATCAAAACAGAAATGATGAACACTGCAACATTTTCAGCAAAACATAAATAGGATGGAGGATCTGTGTATTCACATTATTTGTAAAACTCTCCTTATTCCTGTGAAGCGTGTGCTTTACAACGAGGCTTTCTATGCTTATCATCGACGCCACAGTACTTCAACCAATCAGACAACGTTTATTTGGGGCATTCGACCTATTTTAACTCAGATTTTGGAATTTTTTAATCGAAATTATAGAAAAATGGAATGTTGTTTGTACATATAAAATAGAAAAAGATGAATACTATTAGCTAAAGCAAGTTTAGATGGGGTTCTGTGTATTTGCATTGTTTGTACAACTCTCCTTACTGATGCCATATTTTGGAATTTCCGTGACCTAAATGGTTCGCGAAAATTAATATTTTTATATATAGTATAGTAAAAACAACTTGAAGTCACAAAAGTTTCGAGCATATTCAGAATCTGTACTTTGTATTCAATTTAAGTAGACATGTAAAAAGTCACTTAAATATGACTATTACATTTTAACATCATATTAAATGGATTCCAAAGGTTTATCTCGAACATTTGGTTCATGAAACATTGGTGTAGAAGAATTACCAAGGCTGGCGACTAAAGAGAGATAACTCTATAGTTATAATTGATATTTTCACTTATCTGTTGTGATCGATATGCAACGATTCCTTCTTAATAGTGTGTGTAGAGTATCATACGTGTTTTAATAAGATTTTATGTTAACCAAACAGGTGGTCATTTTTCTTTCAGCATGTTTTTATGTTAAATTTACAAATAAAAAGGAACAACATTTTGTCTTCTTTTATAATTATACTGAAATATATTCCGAGGATTGCTGTACATATAAAATTCATATTAAAAATTGATTATTAATCTGTGATAACCAAGTTCTTCTCGTTATGCTATATTGAGGACATTGGAATAAAAAATAAACTTGCCATCCACTACTTTGTAACAAAAAGTAACTGTCAATTTAAAGCTGCTAACATTTGGGTTATGGTTCTAAAATATGATTTTCTAAAGATTTATATGATCTGTCATGTCTTCCAGATTTTCTTTATAGGCAATATACTTATTCAAAATTTTGAAATCCTCGTTGCGTCCTATTTGAACTAGTTTATATTAGCCTTACACCTTGCCCCATAACTTGCGATTTAAAGCATAATTTGAACAAACCTCTGCAGGAATCATTCAAAGGTAGTCTTTTCTAGAAGGTAATAAAACCTTAAAGGAATAATACTTTTTTATTTGTACATTTTCTTTCTATAGTTTTATTTTACCCTGAGGTTTTAAAACAATATAGTAAAGCATTTACTTGCAGTAATTCTGGATGTTGATGTCTTTTTATAGTTTTACATAGGTTTTAAGACAACAGCAGTATTGGCATTCTGACTACTCTAACATTTTGTCCGATGAGAAGGTGTTGGATCACACATGTATATTTTTTGTACAAATTAAATATCAAATAGTTACTGAATGAGCAATGGCAATTATTTCAGGCATGTTCAGGATGAGAAATAGACACCCTTGTTGTTTGGTCCCTAGTGGATGATTAGTTTTTTCATTGGCAATCATATCAAATCTTTCTCTTATTTTTTAATACATATTGAGTAAAAGACACTTTCATGATAGCACACAAATATCTTGAGTCTTTCTTTACATACTCAGACTGTTTAAATGGTAATGTACTCTTTTTTTCAAAGAAAAAAAATAATTCATTTACACACACTTGTTCTTTTTCAGAAGAAATACACAATAAGCATATAGCAGGCAGCAAGGAGGAAAGGTAAACTTCTAATTTACATGCTACAAAGGATATGCCTAAAGAACTATAGATCAGTGCTTAAGGTCGAAGTTTGTTGTTTATAGGTGGATTTGGCATGCATAAATAAAAGTTCAAAAATAAGAAAGCAATGAATGAGGTTATGCAATTTGATATATGCCTGTTTCTGCTTCTTTGTTAAATATTTGTTTGTTTTTATTGTGATTAAAATACTTGTACATGTGGTACTTGTATATTATTGTTTATGATATTCTCAGATTCGTTTTTCATTTATGCTAATGTGCATTGTGTATATGCCTTTTGGTGTTACTTTGTAACCTATAGCATGGCTCTGAACTTATACATCCCGTTATTTTGCTATTGTTGTTGCTTTTCATTCAATTTTGCGAAGTGCTTTTTCTATAAGCCTTTTTATATTTCTTTGTTACATATATGACGTGGCTCTGAACTTATACGTCCTGTCATTGTGTTATTGTACTATGGTAAATTTGTGTATTTTTGTCATTAATTTTTGCTAATATACTTGGTCTATATGTCATTTGGCTTTCTTTGTTACATATTTGTTTGGTTTTTTTTGGTGATTCAGGTAATAACACAATGACAGCTGTATTATTAACATTTTTACCTATTATGTCTGTTGGTTTTGTTCACGCAAAATAGTCATGCAATATATTGACATTGATGCGACTGTCATACAAGTAAGATGTTTAGCTACCTATAATACCAGGTTCAATCCACCATTTTCTACATTAAAAAAATGCCTGTAACAAGTCAGGAACAGGAATATGACAGTTGTTATCTATTTGTTTGATGTGTTTGAGCTTTTGATTTTTCCATTTGATTAGGGATTTTCCTTGGGGTTCAGTATTTTTGTGATTTTACTTTTTGCATTTTATCATAAAATAGTTTTACTTATATCTTTTAATTAATTTTTGTTGTTTGTTTCTGCACTATTTGTTACTGTTAATGCAGAAATATGTTTTTATTAAAGCAAAAAATGCGACTATGTTACAGTCGCAATAATTTAAACACGCATTTAATAAAAATTTGTAATATCAACAGGATTTTTCATTGCAAAAATTAAAATCGTGTTCTAGTCAAAAATGACAAAATCACAATAATAAATGCATGCAATAATTTCTGAATTTACAGTAATAATATCATGGTTAAAAGATTTTGATGGTGGCTGAAACCACAGTTGCCAGAGAGAAGCATCCCTTCAACAGGAAACTTAAAATACATGTATACTTTTATAATATTATTCAGGGTCAAAAGCAGGAGTACAGTACATACTCACACAGTTTCGGCATAGATATATAAATAAGAATATATAAAACAAACATCATATACTGAATGAAAAATGGATTTTATTATCAACAGACTTAAAGACTGAAAATATAATTCTTCATATAAATTATTTAAGGCACAGTACTGATATAGCATAACAGTGTTAAAAAGTAACAGACAATAATAAATAATTTAAATCTACTTCTTGTAGTTAACATAAAATATCTGAACATAAAATTTGGTAAATATATTAAACTAATTTTCAGATTTTAAATGTGTGTCTGTCAAGGAGCTGATAACACATTTCTTCTGCAGCCAATAAAGTAATTATTAAGAAATCTAGTATTTGTTTGTTTCATTTACATGCTGGTTAACATTCTGAATATTGACTGAAATCAAGAAATTAAACCTTCACATACTTTGTACATTTCAATTTATAGTAAATATATTAAAATGTGTATACTGAGGATTCGTTTATTTTCGTGGGTACCAATTTTTGTGGTTTGAGGAAAACTTGCATATCGTGGTTTTTACAAAGTATGCATATATTCCTTTAAAAAAATTGTAATTCGTTGAATATTTAAATTCGTGGTTTCTCGGTACCCACGAAATCCACGAAAATTGGTATCCAACGAATAATAATGAATCCACAGTATTATCTTGAACAAAGGCACTTGAAGGAAAAATTTAAAAGTAACTGCCATTTAAAATAAATTAATCTAGCTCATACAAAATATGCTCATGTGTGAAAAAAAAAATGAAATTTTTGCAATGGAATAAATTAATGTGAAACTAAAGTTCATTTAATGAACAATAAAGAATACATATTAGCATGTAAACACTTATAAGTTAACTTTCAAACAAAGCTCCATTTGGCCAACAATTGGTTTCAAATTATTAGCACTACACTAAAAAATAAAATCTTTGGACTGAAATGTAAATGTATATCAGTGAATGATTTAATTTGGCAGCACTTTAGAAAAAAATCGGTTTATAAAACTCTGAGAAAATCTGCAATAATATTGATATACTGATGCATGTATATATAACAATGAAGGTTATACAAAAAAAATAAACAATTGAATTTGGATCATATCAGAACATCTAACAATACCTATATATTGAGCATCAGTGGTAAATCCAAAAACAATATATCTTTTTAATTATTTTTTGTGTCAAAATGTCTCAATTAATAACATTAACGGTACCAATTTTCCTGCACCAGATGCGCATTAATTAACATGTGCCACTTGGGCAGGCATATTTTAATACAGTTCAACTATAAATGTTCATAATCTTGCTATGCACTTTCAAGTTCCATTTCAATTGTAAAAGTTGAATCAAAAGTTATCTCCCCTTTTTTGTTACCTCCCATTTCAATAGAAATAATCAAAATGGGAATGTATAGAAAATGTTCTCAAATCATTTTTTTCCACTTTAATCAAGTTCCACTAAAACTTTCATACCCAAAATTTTATGTAATTGCTCCATATTTTTTATTTCTCAAAAATTGAATGAAAAAAAAATAGTAAAAAAAAAACACAACACAAAAATTTTCAGAACTTGCATACGTTTCTTTTGTTTACAAAAATGTATAAGGCGTAACATATGAACACAATTATACAATGGATCAGATGATGTTATTATAAAAATAAAATTCAAGTCAAAATATTTTAAAGTTCAACATTTCCATAGCCATATCAACATTACAATAATGGTGAATTGTAGTTTGCTCTAGTAAAAATTCTACTCTAGAAAAAATGGCATGACTTGTAACTAGACATAAACTAGAGGCTCTAAAGAGCCTGTGTCGCTCACCTTGGTACATTTGTATATGTGAATATTCAACAAAGGACACAGATGGATTCGTGACAAAATTGTGTTTTGGTGATGGTGATATGTTTGTAGATCTAACTTTACTGAACATTCTTGCTGCGTACATATATCCCCATCTATAATGATTGGCCCAGTAGTTTCAGTTAAAAGTGTTAGTAAAAATTTACAAATTTTATGAAAATTGTTAAAAATTGACTATCGATTCGTCTGAAATTTTCAGGGCAGATAGATCTTGACCTGATAAACAATTTAACCCATGCCAGTTTTCCTCTTAATGCTTTTGTTTTTGAGTTATAAGCCAAAAACTGCATTTTATCCCATGTTCTATTTTTAGCCATGGCAGCCATCTTGGTAGGTTGACCAGGTCAATAGACACAATTTTTAAACTAGATACCCCAATGATGATTGTGGCCAAGTTTGGTTTAATATGTCGCAGTAGTTTCAGAGGAGAAGATTTTTGTAAAAGATAACTAAGATTTACGAAAAATGGTTAAAAATTGACTATAAAGGGCAATAACTCCTAAAGGGGTCATTTGATCATTTCGGTAATGTTGACTTATTTGTAAATCTTATTTTGCTGAACATTATTGCTGTTTACAGTTTATCTCTATCTATAATATTTTTCAAGATAATAACCAAAAACAGCAAAATTTCCTTAAAATTACCAATTTAGGGGTAGCAACCCAACAACAGGTTGTTCGATTCATCTGAAATTTTCAGGGCAGATAGATCTTGACCTGATAAACAATTTTACCCCATGTCAGAATTGCTCTAAATGCTTTGGTTTTTGAGTTATAAGCCAAAAAATGCATTTTACCCCTATGTTCTATTTTTAGCCATGGCGGCCATCTTGGTAGGTTGACCGGGTCACCGGACACAATTTTTAAACTAGATACCCCAATGATGATTGTGGCCAAGTTTGGTTTAATATGGCGCAGTAGTTTCAGAGGAGAAGATTTTTGTAAAAGATAATTAAGATTTACAAAAAATGGTTAAAAATTGACTATAAAGGGCAATAACTCCTAAAGGGGTCATTTGACCATTTCGGTAATGTTGACTTATTTGTAAATCTTATTTTGCTGAACATTATTGCTGTTTACAGTTTATCTCTATCTATAATATTTTTCAAGATAATAACCAAAAACAGCAAAATTTCCTTAAAATTACCAATTTAGGGGTAGCAACCCAACAACAGGTTGTTCGATTCATCTGAAATTTTCAGGGCAGATAGATCTTGACCTGATAAACAATTTTACCCCATGTCAGAATTGCTCTAAATGCTTTGGTTTTTGAGTTATAAGCCAAAAACTGCATTTTACCCCTATGTTCTATTTTTAGCCATGGCGGCCATCTTGGTTGGTTGACCGGGTCACCGGACACAATTTTTAAACTAGATACCCCAATGATGATTGTGGCCAAGTTTGGTTTAATTTGGCCTGGTAGTTTCAGAGGAGAAGATTTTTGTAAAAGTTAACGCAGGACGACGACGGACGACGACGGACGACGACGACGGACGACGACAGACGCCGGACGCAAAGTGATGAGAAAAGCTCACTTGGCCCTTCGGGCCAGGTGAGCTAATAATAATTCAGATAAATAAGACAAACAAAGTAAAATTGATGATATAACAAGTTGAAAGATTTCAGCTCAATCTGTTTTAAATTTTTTTTTAAATATCAACAAATGCAACCTTATGACAAAAGCTTATGTTTTCACTGCAGATGCTAGGGTTAAAAGAACAAGGTGTAAAATTTAACAGAAAATATTCATTAATTTAAAATTGATTAGCATATATATACCTATCATACAAAAATCCCTAATCTGAGTCTGAGACTAAAACAAAATGAAAAATTCATTGATTATCTCCCCTTAACTAGTAGTTGTTTATATGAATCTTCTAGACTTGTACCAGAATCTTCAAGAAAGAACTTAAATATGCAGATGAATTAGAAAGAAAAAAATGAATGAATAAATTTTGAATGAAAAGGAAAAATAAATAAAACATATAATTTAACCAGAAAGAATTTATGTGTAAGAAAATAACTTTAATAAGTAGATTAATTAAAAGAAAAAAATATATATTTAGAATGAAAAAGAACACCATTGTAAATTTAACCATATAATTTCGAATGATTCTATTGAACCAAAAAAATAAAGTTTTCTGTGTTTTTTTTTTAATTTCTTCCTCTGTCCCATTAAATGATATACTAAACATATAACTACATTAAATAAAAGAGCAATTTAATTACACAGTATTAAATTGCCTTTAGAATTTAATCTGATAATCTCCTTTGATTTGCACCTCATTAAGGTAGCACAATACAAAGATTTTTCATCCCCAATCAGACATCTTTAAACTGATGTAATTCCACTCATCCTTCTTTAAATTTTATAAATGAGGTACCAAAAGAAAGAAGAATGATTAATCTTTCAAATTGTGATAATTTCATTATGACATAATTATTACATAATTAATTGTTATGTAATTAGTTGCTATATTGTGATGTCCATACTTGAATGAATTTAGCTTCTTCGTTATTCATAGCATCCCAAAATATTTTATAGATTCTTGAACAACACAGTTTGACCTCCAAAACTGTGTCTCAGATTTTTCCTATTGTATTTCATTCTCTCATAAATCTTCAATGAAGTTTGTAACATCAATTCATAAGAGATCACTAAATTCAATGTGGTATAAAATTTGTTCTATTGATGTTTTTGGAAATCTAAGACACAGTTTTGGAGATCAAGCTGTGTTGTACAAGAATCTATAAAAAAAATTTGGGATGCTATGAAGAACAAAAACACTAAATTCATTCAAGTGTGGACTTCACAATATAGCAACTAATTACATAACAATTGATTATGTAATAATTATATCATAATGAAATTATCACAATTTGAAAGATTAATCTTTCTTCTTTCTTTTGGTATCTCATTTATAAAACACAAAGAAGGATGAAATGAATTACATCAGTTTAAAGTTGTCTGATTGGGAGTGAACAAATCTTTGTATTGTGCTACCTTAAATACTTACATTGTAACACTTTTGATTTGTAGTGTAAAACTAATGTATGAGGGTTTATCAAGAAGTCTAAGAACCATAATTTGTTCTTTAATATTTGTATACATTTTGTAAATGTGTAGCTACTTATATCTCTGTCACACCAGAAACAACAATGCCGACAATTTATGTGGAAAGTATACACAATAATGAACACAAATTGTTTGAATCAAAAAAGTCTCAGGGTCTCTTTTTACAAAACATCTTATGACAAAAATTGATTGTAAGTTACAAATATACTGAAATTTTCATGACTTGCACATAATTTTTCGTAAGATTTTTTGTGAAATGAGTCTGAATCCTTCAAGCAGTGGAAATTAAGGTTTGTGCCTAAAAAAATTGTAAGAAAAATTACATATGTTATAGATTCTCAGTATAACTGAAAGCAATTATTTGATATTCATTGTATGATAGACAATACAAACTATTTATAGTGTATATGTATAAATACATATGTTTATGTACATGTACATTCAACAGCATCAGAAATATGTAATTTTAACAAAGACATGAAGCAAACAAATCTCACTTTTATTTTTTTGGCAAGTACCGGTAAGTAAAATACACATTACAATATATGTTATACTTATAAAAATGTCTACTGGTAGATACGAGGTTAAAAAGCATGTGGTTACAATGGTTACCAAATGACATTCAGAACCCTTGGAAAGTAAAAATACTTGGTTAATTTTTATAGCTTAAAATATATACATGAGCAATATTTTAACAAATCTTAAACAATATATAGAAGATATTTAATAACAGAAAATAATTGGATAAAAATTATAATCTTTAAGTATAGCCTTAATTAACCTAAATAAAAACTGAATTAAAATGAATGATAATACAAAAATATTGGAAGGCAGTATTACTAAATAACATAGTTGTTTTTGTTGGCATCCTGTGTTCAAATAAAGTTTCTTTTCTTCTAAGGTTAATGTTTTTACCTTGGTAATTTAACAGAATTTTTTAATATTCTCTGATGACCTTTCAGCAAAAATGAAGTTTTCAGGACAATTTGCTAGTAAAAACCAGCACACTGCTTTTTACAGATCTATGAATTACTGGTTTACCATACATCAATCTGATGCCATTTAAATGAATAACTCTTTAATAAATATTTAAAAAAAAAACAAGCAAAATAGCATCTAATAAAAAAAGCATTAATAATAAAATTTAAAAAAAGAGCATGTTCCCTTGTATCAATAAGCAAAGAGGTGTCTCTAAATTGGGCTGAGTAGTATATAAGTACAGAGCGCTTATGAAATGATTTGGTTAAAAATCACTCTAAAAGTCTTACTATGAAAAAACAAATCTTTCAAAAATGCTGAATTGTACGAAGCCCAAAGTTGTAATATTGATGTCAGAAAATAAAACTTTGTAAACTTAGAATCAATCACTTCTTAAACTCTACAAAAGCTTTTACCAAAAAATATTTTTAAGTGATTTTCAACATTGAAGGAAATCTTCCTTGAGGTATTTAATGATTGATAATTATAAATATATCTTTTAACCATTTTTTTTTTCAAAAAGAATAAATGTTCTAATAAATGTAAATTAAAAATGATTTGGCAAATGAAAAGTTTCTTTTATATGAAATAAAGTTTTAACAATTGGACTATCTGATTCATATGTATGTTTTACTGAAGTTGTATATAACCATAATGACCCTTTAAAGCCTTTTTCAACGAAATTCAAATTCAAGGCAGTGAAAAGGGCAGTCAAACCATATTCTATATTTTCCCAATAACTTATAACACTAATATAGTGCATTCTTCATTTCTTTCAGTTTGGACTGCAAAAAAAAATTAATTAACCACAAAGAAAAGAATATCAAAAAAACAACAGATCTATATCTTAGACACATGTTAGAAACTTTAATCTAAAAATCAAAAATTATATAATCGGAGGTAGATACGTAACATTCTTTTCAAAAAATAACTTTGTAACTCACAATGAGATTCAAAACAAGCCAAGAAAAAAATTCAAATAGTCAGTATCATTTAGAAGCTTAAGTAAGAATATAAATAGCTGATAAGATAAAACATGTAGTAGATATATTAACATTCCACCATATTACTGGAAGTCATTGTCTGACTAGGTGCTAGCTTTTTTAAAGAAGAGAAATCAGCAATGGCCACTGGTGACGGGTGAGTATCACGAATTGAAAGACGTTCCTGTTCTCTGGTCTCTATCCCAGAATCCTCCGACAACGGAGATCCATTGCTTTGATATTTAGAAGTCCAACCAAGTCCTTGAGCTTGAGCATAAGCTAAATATCTTTTTCTTCGATTTATTTTATACAATTTAATTCTCTCTTTTTCCTCATCACTATCAGAGACAGCATTTTCCCATCTTAAACTTTCCGTAGATTTAAGTTCGTTTCTGTTATTTCCTTTCCTTGGGTCACTGACGGTAATCTTTTTTAAGTTTTTAGCACCACTTTGATTCCCTGATTTGCTTTTAGTTTTACTGCCTTTAGAAGAAACAGTTTTAGATTTGGATGTTACTTGCATGTTGGTCATTGACTCTGATAAAGATTGAACAGCTAGGGGTGAAATAGGGGAGGCTACTGGTTTGCGATCCTGTTTAATGTCAGATAAGACTGTCCGTTTGTCCTCATTTTTCACAACAGGGGTATCTAATGGTTTTTCACTTTGTCCTTGAGTAGAAGAGTCAGATTCATAACCTGAAAAGATATAGAATTCGAAAAAACTTTACATTATGAGATGAAAATGATGCGTAGTGTGAAACAGCAATATTTTAAAACCACTACAAATGTATATATACATGCATGCCTAGCTGCTGAAAAGAAAAATAGTTAAAAACAAGCAAAACTGCTCACTGATGATACCCCTGCCCAAATATGCATTGTCAACTACTTGGAAATAATTGTCATGTGTAAAAGGATGTAATTAGTGTTGGGTAAACAGTAAGTTGTGAAGTCATGTAAGTGATGAATCTGTAAACGCATCACACCGTATAGCGGATTTATATAAACCCTGAACCAAATTTCAAAAATCCTTAAGACAGATGTTAAGTTCCTGAGATTAAGATGCTTGACATTAAACAGTTAAATTAAACAAGAGTGCACACGCTGAAATGTCTCGCCTTCTTTACTAATCATTGATATTATTTGATAGTCCTAAATATAAAGCTTTATTAATACAACTGTCACATAAACTTAACATTAACCAAGAAAACTAAACATTGACCAATGAACCATGAAAATGAGGTCATGGTCAGATGAACCATGCCAGGCAGGCATGTACAGCTAACAATTCTTCCTTACAACAAATATCATAGTTTACCTATTGCTTATAGTTTTAATTAAGAAAAAGAGACCAAAACACAAAAACTTAACACTGAGCAATGCACTGTGAAAATGAGGTCAAGGTGGAATAAAACCTGCTCGACTGATATATAGATAATTCAATATTTCCATACATCAAATATAGTTGACCTATATATTGCATATACATGTAGTACATGTACATGTATTAGAAAAAAGGACCAAAACTCAAATTCTTAACTTTGACAACTGAACCATGAAAAAGAAGTCAAGGTCAGATGACATCTATCAGTTAGACATTTTCACCTTACAATCATTCCATACACCAAATATAGTAGACCTATTGCATACAGTATAAGTAAAACAGACCAAAACACAAAAACTTAACTATAACCACTGAACCATGAAAATGAGGTCAAGGTCAGATGACACCTGCCAGTTGGACATGTACACCTTACAGTCCTTCCATACACCGAATATAGTAGATCTATTGCTTATAGTATCTGAGATATGGACTTGACCACCAAAACTTAACTTTGTTCAGTGATCCATGAAATGAAGTCCAGGTCAAGTGAAAACTGGCTGACCGGCATGAGGACCTTGCAATGTACGCACATACCAAATATAGTTATCCTATTACATAAAATCTTAACCTTTTTTTCAAGTAGTCACTGAACCATGAAAATAAGCCTTAATGAGGTCAAGGACATTGGACATGTGACTGACGGAAACTTTGTTACATGAGGCTTCCATATGTCGTGTACAAGTTGCGATTTCGTACAGGTTATAACATGTACAAAAATATTGTACATGTTATAACTTGTATAATGCAAAAATACAAGTTATAACATGTACAAAAGTACCTCATACATGTTATAACCTGTACAAAATATTGCTTAAAAATGGTTTTAACTTGTACAAAATTTAAAATAAATCTTCATGAAGTAAAAATTACATTTAAATTCACCAATGCATAAAGAACAACAATAAATACATTTGTAGGCCAGGACGTGTCTTTTTCTGTAGAGGACAATGATCACAAAGTTTCCGAAATATATGTTTCATGACTTATGTTGGCAAAATGTGTTTTCATGTAATTGTATGTTTTATGCAGTCCATCATGGCTTAAACAAGTGTGAAACTATTTACTAAAAGCTTGCATTCCTCAATGACAATTACATTAGATACTAGTAACTAAATTCTTCCAAAAAATTTAGTTTAAACATATTTATTTATAGTGGATTGGGAAACAAGTTTTACAACTTATATTAATCCTTTTCTACTTTGCGGGTGCGAGTGCTGCCTTGTAGCGGCACTAGCCTGCTCTTTTTCGAAATCTACAAGGGTGTCTTTAACGTGCAAGAGATATGGCTCTTTCTTAACACGGGTCAGCCATTTAACGTCCCCTTCCCACGGACTATCATCGTTTTCTCGAGACCATACTCACAAATGGTGTCAAGGGAGAGCCGAAAATTCAGTTCCTGAAATTGTCATCCCAGACGGGAATCGAACCAGGAACCTTTATGTTAGTAGTCCGATGCACTAACCACTACACCATGGCTCCAAAAAATTTAAGAACGAATCCTAATAATTTTAGGAAATACTCCTCCCTCTCGTTTTTATAGCATGCAAAGACTAAAACAATGTCTTATATGCTTACTCAGTAAAAGCAAGAGAGAGCTGAAATAGTTTTCATTGGACCACGCTTCATTATCAATATCTTTGGATCTACTCTTCAACATTTTTGGCCTTCAGCATGACTTATGTAAATTTATAACTCAATTTTTGTTTATAAACTATAAGATCATTGCATGAGGCGAATGCCATTTTGATGTTTTAAATATATATCCTCTACTTTGAAAGCATGTATTTGTGGCCTTTGGATGTTGTCTGCTCCATGGGCGGGTTGTTGTCTTCTAGACACATACCCCATTTCAATTCCCAATTTTATTTGTAGACACATCTATCCTGGCTATCCTCTTATGTCTTTTAGTGTCAACTAGAAAGAAAGTATTTTACTATTGCCTTCAACGTGGACACTCACAATCATAATTCATCAAATAAAGATATGTCCTAAGATATATCTTATGACAGGTCTTAGGAATGCTTCGTAATACCGACCCCTGGACATTAACTGTATCAAAAAAGGAAAAAACACACTAACATGAAGGAATAATACAAAAGTTATGAAAATGTTATTGAGGTCAATATCATCTGTTGCGATAATAGAAAAATATCCTTATTTTTCGATTTTGTACAAGTTAAAACCATTTTTAAGCAATATTTTGTACAGGTTATAACATGTATGAGGTACTTTTGTACATGTTATAACTTGTATTTTTGCATTATACAAGTTATAACATGTACAATATTTTTGTACATGTTATAACCTGTACAAAATCGCAACTTGTACACGACACATATATATACAAAGTATGAAGCATCCAGGTCTTCCACCTTCTAAAATATATAGCTTTTAAGAAGTTAGCTAATGCTGCCGCCGCCCGCCGGATCATTATCCCTACGTCGAGCTTTCTGCTACAAAAGTCACAATCTCGACAAAAACAATACCTTTTTTATTTATTTTTTGGCACTTTAACTATTTTATCCAAGGCTAAAAAAAATTACCAGTAATGGAAAAATGCTTGACAAAAAGTAAATAAAAAACATTACCTTTCTTTTCAAGAATGCTTCAAAAATAATATTTGAAACAAAATCCTCATGGAATATCACTGAACTCAATAATGAACACTTCACAATTTAACTTTTCCTGTATTTTTCTCCAAGGTAGAGTTTCGTGAATCCATGACATTCAATAGTTCAAAGTAAAGAGTTTTAAACAACATGTAACTGTGTATTCCATAAATTAACCTTAATCACCGGTGAAAAACAACAAAGCGTTAAGTTGTTGAACAACTAGTCACTATACACGAGATTTAAGTATAAAACTTTCCATATCCAATGTTTAATGCGTGGACGATTTAAATTTCACCGAAAGACAAAAGCTACAATATATGAACAATGACCAGAAATCTGAGATTTAAAAGGATTAAATTGGATGGAACATCATGCTTAACCAAGTGAAAATAATTAGGAAAGTAATATCTTTAAATATTGATTAATGATTTTTTAAATTTGCATACTGTGAATTCATTATTATATGTTGGATACCAATTTTTATATATTTCGTTAGTACAGGGAAACTGAGGAATTTAAATGTTTTATTTATTTTTCATTGAAACAACAAGGTCGCTTTAATATTCATGCATGCAAGTGTTCCTTACTCCACCAAAATTGCTACCCACTAAAAATGAATAGCATACAGTGTTACTTGACTAATCCAACACACTGGGGGACCAGAAAGAAATGAAGGATTAAGCAGGGTGTCAGAATCAGTTTTTTATCTGCAAGGATAGGCATAATTTCAGACCATGAAAATGTGTTGGTTAAAGCAGGGTGTTGGAATACTCGGGGGTCAGATTAGGCAGGTCACACTGTATATTATATATAATCATTCAGGTTCCTACTAGCATTAAACTTCAATCATAATTGCTCTTCATAAAAATATAACTGACTCAAAATTAACTCTCATAAGTAATTTTCATTAAACTACATGTACATGTTTAGTAAATCTTAAAACTTATATTGACAAGTCCTTTTGAAAAAAAATTATATTGCAAAACTGTTTTCTCAACAAAAAAATTACCTCCATAAATGATTTTTTTTTAAATAAAGTAGAGTTATCTCCCATTACACATTCTTATAATGACCAAAACTTATGATACATACAAACTTAAAGTAAAAGAAGACTTTAGAAACTCTGTTTAGTGTTAAGGAAAAACCTTTTATCAATAATGGTGTTGGATCTGAAGGCCAGTGGAACCTACATGTATGATTTCTCTGTTGGGCTTATTTGGGGTCTTATGTCATTTTAATAGTCAAATTTCATCTGAATTTTGACCATTTTTGAAGTAGTTTTGTTTTCAGAGAGAGGTTTATATTTATCCTCTGACTTTAAGTATATGAGGTGTAAATCAAAGTATGGGCTAAGTAATAAAACTTTCAAGTAGGATTATAGAAACCAAAATCAGAAATCATTTTAGCTAGCAACAATTTTTTTTACTGGATTTGTCATTTTGAGCACATTTTTTGTATTTTTGAGTACCTAAAATGTAAGTAAAGTTTTATGACTGTTAATAACTTTAAATCAGCCAGCAATGATCCTGTTTCAGTGTTTATATAGAGAATAATACATGGCAAAATCTGTATCATATGTCGTATCATCCCGAGACACCAATATCAGCCCAAGGGCCTTTAGGCCCGAGGGATGATATTGGTCGAGGGTGATACGGCATGTGATACGGATTTTGCCATATTTATACACTTTATCATATATTTCAACAGGAGAGTTATATTATATGAACTGTTCACTGGGTTACCTTCAGTTCTACTTTTGTCTCGTTTTAAAGACTTATCCATAGCACCTGGATGACCTGGGTTACCTTACAATTTGCGTGCTGGTGTTTTAAAAATATTTTGTATATTGTATTTTTTTGTGTGTTTTGTATTTTTTATAGTTGTGCCAAAAAAAATGAAAACTTGACGTTTGTGACGTCACATGTACATACCAAACAATGACGTCATTCAATAAATTGCGTCACGCCTGAATGAATGTACCTATTTTAAGGAAAAATATTTCTTAAGCTTACATAAATAACAAGAGGCTCTCAAGAGCCTGAATCGATCACCTTAATTCTTTTGGTTAAATCTCTCATCAATGATTATTTTGGCTTTTCAATTTATTTAAATGTTTTTTGGATCGTCCTATTTTCTTCAAAAGCCAAAAAATAATCATTTTCTCCTATGTTCTATTTTAGCCATAGGAGCTATGTTTCTTGACATACAAGGAAATAAAACATAAAATTTATACTAGATACTCTGAAACTCATTTAGCCTAAGTTTGGCTGAAATTGATACAGCAGTTCCAAAGGAGAAGATTTTTTAAAGTAAGTCAACATGATGAACAAATTGTGAAAAAAGTCTTTAAAGGGCAATAACTCCTTAAGTGGTCAATTGACAATTTTGGTCAATTGACTTAATTGAAGATCTTACTTTGCTGAACATTATTGCTGTTTACAGTTTATTTCTATCTATAATTATATTCAAGATAATAAACAAAAACAGCAAAATTTCCTTAAAATTATCAATTCAGGGGCAGCAACCCAACAACAGGTTGTCTGATTCATCTGAAAATTTCAGGACAGATAGATCTTGACCTGATAAACAATATTATCCCATGTCAGATTTGCTCTAAATGCTTTGGTTTTTGAGTTATAAGCCAAAAACTGCATTTGACCCCTATGTTCTATTTTTAGCAATGGCGACCATGTTTGTTGATAGATCACAACTTCGGATACAATTTACAAACTAGATACCCTAAGGAACATTCAGTTAAAGTTTGGAAGTATTTGGCCCAGTAGTTTCAGAGGAGAAGATTTTTGTAAAAGATTACTAAGATTTACGAAAAATGGTTAAAAATTGACTATAAAGGGCAATAACTCCTAAAGGGGTCAACTGACCATTTCCGTCATGTTGACTTATTTGTAAATCTTACTTTGCTGAACATTATTGCTGTTTATAGTTTATCTCTATCTATAATAATATTCAAGATAATAACCAAAAACAGCAAAATTTCTTTAAAATTACCAATTCAGGGGCAGTAACCCAACAACAGGTTGTCTGATTCATCTGAAAATTTCAGGGCAGATAGATCTTGACCTGATAAACAATATTACCCCATGTCAGATTTGCTCTAAATGCTTTGGTTTTTGAGTTATAAGCCAAAAACTGCATTTGACCCCTAAGTTCTATTTTTAGCAATGGCGACCATGTTTGTTGATAGATCATAACTTCGGATATAATTTACAAACTAGATACCCTAAGGAACATTCAATTAAAGTTTGGAAGTATTTGGCCCAGTAGTTTCAGAGGAGAAGATTTTTGTAAAAGATTACTAAGATTTACGAAAAATGGTTAAAAATTGACTATAAAGGGCAATAACTCCTAAAGGGGTCAACTGACCATTTCCGTCATGTTGACTTATTTGTAAATCTTATTTTGCTGAACATTATTCCTGTTTACAGTTTATCTCTATCTATAATAATATTCAAGATAATAACCAAAAACAGCAAAATTTCCTTAAAATTACCAATCAGGGGCAGCAACCCAACAATGGGTTGTCTGATTCATCTGAAAATTTCAGGGCAGATAGATCTTGACCTGATAAACAATAGTACCCCATGTCAGATTTGCTCTAAATGCTTTGGTTTTTGAGTTATAAGCCAAAAACTGCATTTGACCCCTATGTTCTATTTTTAGCAATGGCGACCATGTTTGTTGATAGATCAAAACTTCGGATACAATTTATAAATTAGATACCCTAAGGAACATTCAGTTAAAGTTTGAAAGTATTTGACCCAGTAGTTTCAGAGGAGAAGATTCTTGAAATAGTTTACGACGACAGACGACAACAACAGACGACGACAGACGACGGACGACGACTGACGCCAAGTGATGGCATAAGCTCACTTGTCCCTTCGGGACAGGTGAGCTAAAAACTGACGGTAAAAAAAAAAGAAAAAAAAAAGCAGGGGTGTGATAAAGGGTATGCAATAAAGGGTAGGGGTGTGATAAAGGGTTAATAATGCGATAAAGGGTGCGCATCAAAGTTGTGCGATATGGATTAAACAGCAGGCTATTTATCAAATATTCAAAACTACTGTATTTACTACTAAACATGCATATGATAAATTTCAATATTATGTAGAGTAAACATTGCACCTAATCAGGGATGGGGTAATTGAAAATGTAATGGTAATTAAGTGTAATGCATTACAATTTTCCATGTAATTGAATGTAATGTGTAATTGAGCATTTTTTTAATTACATGTAATGGTAATTTAATTAATTACATTGAAAAAAGCATGTAATGCTCAATTACTTTTGAATTACATTTCAATTACATGTACTTTTTTGTGTTAAAGATAAGGATTTGTGTTTAATAATAAAAATTGTTAAATTATATTTATTTTTTTAAATATTGATATCACATGTACATACTTCTGTAATTTATTCTGAAGTTTTTATATTATTTATTTGACCTACAGAATTTTTTTCTGAATAGTCTTAAAATTAAATAACCTAATGTTTTTTTTTTTGATATATTTAGAATCATAATCTTTCAGTCAGTTTAATTGAAGTCTGGAGCTGGATAATACATGTCAGTTAACTGCTAGTAGTCTGTTGTTATTTATGTATTATTGCCATTTTGTTTATTTTCTTTGGTTACATCTTCTGACATCAGACTCGGACTTCTCTTGAACTGAATTTTAAGGGCATACGATACAGTTACAGGGAAGGTAATGACGTTGCTAACGTAAAATGTTATTTTCGCGTCGTCAAACTCTGACATATCAGGAAAAGATGCATTTTTCGACTGATTTTTATCTTTCAAACTGATTTAATTTGAAAACGAGTGCATGGACCCCTATTTTTTAAAACAGCAATTTGTTACATTTTGCAAGGAGATTATGTGACCCAAATTTTATAAAACTGTAAATAGCGCGTTTTTTTAATTTTGATAAACATGCAGCAAAAGATTACGTTTTTCCTCTATTCATGAACATTTGATAAATATAGAGTTATTTTGGAATAAAAATTGCATAATTTTTAATGATACTTATAATACAAAAATTACCGATTATTTAACAAAAACCATTTTGTGTTTATCTTTTAAAACAAAAAAGTTATGTCTTTCTTTCGAAAAAGAAAATACGGACACAAATCTGAATTTTGAGCAAATGTACAAAATTTCGAACTCATTTTGCTCAAAAAGTAGCACATGAAGGTATTTATTACATATTTGATTTAATGAGGTAAAAAATAGCATATATGCAAACTTTCATCAACTTGTAAATACAGGTTCAAAACTGTATCGTATGCCCTTAATGTGCGTATTGTTATGCGTTTACTTTTCTACATTGGCTAGAGGTACAGGGGAGGGTTGATATCTCACAAACATGTTTAACCCCGCCGCATTTTTGCGCCTGTCCCAAGTCAGGAGCCTCTGGCCTTTGTTAGTCTTGTATTATTTTAATTTTAGTTTCTTGTGTACAATTTGGAAATTAGTATGGCGTTCATTATCACTGAACTTGTATATATTTGTTTAGGGGCCAGTTGAAGGACGCCTCTGGGTGCTGGAATTTTTCGCTACATTGAAGACCTGTTGGTGACCTTCTGCTGTTGTTTTTTTCTATGGTCGGGTTGTTGTCTCTTTGGCACATTCCCCATTTCCATTCTCAATTTTATTTAGAAGTACATGTATACTGTAAATTCAGAATTTATTGCGAGGTTTTTTTTATAAGGAAAAATGTGACTGTTGAGTGAGTACGCATATCTATCAATAATAAGAACTGGCATTCTAATATCTGACACATATGTCTGTACACATATTTTTCCAGGAATCGCAATAATTAATGTCGTATATATTGTCCATTCTTCAAAAATCTAAAAATTATAATAAGCAATAATTTACAGTAGTTTACTTTTCCTGAATTTTTTTTAAAGAATAAATCAAGTTCAAATGAAGACTACAATGGACAAGCACAATTGGTAAGTTATTATTCTGCAGCAAGTTACAGAATTTTTTTTCTTGTGTCGTCATTATTCGCCACAGAGATGAGTAGCTGAGTTTTTTCTGTTAATATATATAGTCATTATATGCGCATTTAATATAAATCTTACACTATAAAAAGCATATACATATGTACCTTCAGTATAAAAGATACTGAAAGTTATCAGATTTGAACAAAAATACATGTACATGTATATTGTTAACATTGTCTAAAGTACAAATAGTATTATCTAACCATGACCAACCATGACCATATCATTGTTAAGGACCCTCATAGTAGCAATATATTAATGTCAATGTTTGAAAAACTAATCTCTAATAAATACAATAATCTCTAATCTATATGATCAATAATCAAAGTTACATAAAAGCTTTAACCTATTGACCATCTAGATAGGTTTAATTTGGTTTATTGGTTTAACATTGTGTATTGTCTATTAAATTGTGTCAAGTCATATATTTTATACAAACAATTCAGTCAACTCATCCAAGTCATTCAAATTTAAGTTGCTTTAAATTATGATATGCTGTACTTTGTATACTCTAGATCTCAAGACTGAAATATAGCTATAAAATTACTTTAAATAAAAATAGTCTAAATGCTTTTTTATAAATAAAGGGTCCACCAGAATTCAAAAAAAAAAAATGCAGAAATTGGAATAATATTTCTAAAATAAATTTTAAACCAGATGCTCCGCAGGGTGCAGCTTTATATGACCGCAGAGATCGAACCCTGAACAGTTGGGGCAAGTATGGACACAACATTTAAGCTTGATACAGCTCTGAATTTGGATAGTGATTAAAAAGTTGACACAACATAGGTTTCTGACAAAGAATGAATGTGGTCTAAGAACTTAAACTTAAAAATGTTTAACTGGACATTCACCTGTTATGGTCCAATATCCAAAATATAAATACATGGTTAGATTCAGCATATCATTATTATTAGAACTCCAACATGTCCAAGAATTCAATTTTTGATGAAATCAAATAAATAAAAATGTTCAATTTTAGACCCTTTAGACCCCAATTTGATAACCAAGCCCAAATATTAAAAAATCTAAATACATGGTTAGATTCAGCATATTGAAGAACCCCATATATTCAATTTTTGTTGAAATCAAACAAAGTTTAATTTTGGACCCTGATTTGGACCAACTTGAAAACTGGGCCAATAATCAAAAAATCTAAGTACATGTTTTAAGATTCAGCATATCAAAGAACCCCAAGAATTCAATTTTTGTTAAAATCAAACTAAGTTTAATATTGGACCTTTGGACCTTAATGTTAAACAATTTGGAAACAGGACCAAAAATTAAGAATCTAAATACACGGTTAGATTTGGCATATCAAAGAACCCCAATAATTCATTTTTTGATGAAATCAAACAAAAATTTAATTTTGGACCAAAACTCCAATAATAAATCCCAACCTTCCTTTTGTGGTCATAAACCTTATGTTAAAATTTCATAGATTTCTGTTTATACTTATACTAAAGTTGTAGTGCTAAAACCAAGAAAAATGCTTATTTGGGCCCTTTTTGGCCCCTAATTCCTAAATTGTTAGGACCAAACTCCCAAAATCAATCCCAAGCTACCTTTTATGGTCATAAACCTTGTGTTTAAATTTCATAGATTTCTATTTGCTTATACTAAAGTTATAGTGCGAAAAGCAAATGTCTTCAGCCAACAACACCGACGACACCGCCAACGTCATACCAATATACGACCAAAAAATTTTCAATTTTTGCGGTCGTATAAAAACTAAGTACATGTTTAGATTCAGCATATCAAAGAACCCCAAGAATTCAATTTTTGTTAAAATCAAACTAAGTTTAATTTTGGACCCTTTGGACCTTAATGTAGACCAATTTCAAAACGGGACCGAACATTAAGAATCTAAATACAAGGTTAGATTCGGCATATCAAAGAACCCTCATAGTTCAATTTTTGATGAAATCAAACAAAGTTTAATTTTGGACCCTTTTGGCCCCTAATTCCAAAACTGTTGGAACCAAAACTCCCAAATTCAATCACAACCTTCCTTTTGTGGTCATAAATAAAGGCAACAGTAGTATACCGCTGTTCAAAACTTCAAACTCATAAATCCATAAACCTTTTTTTTTTTTTAATTTCATAGATTTCTGTTTACCCCAAAATCAATCCCAACCTTCCTTTTGTGGTCATAAACCTTGAGTTAAAATTTCATAGATTTCTATTTACTTATACTACAGTTATTGTGCGAAAACCAAAAAAATGCTTATTGGACCCTTTTTTGGCCCCTTATTTCTTAAGTTATAGTGCGAAAACCAAATGTCTTGGTACGACGACACCAACGTCATACCAATATATACGACCGCAAAAATTTTGTGGTCGTATAAAAATGTGATAACTTCTGCCATTCGTGTAGTTAGATTCAAGATGGATGTTAAGGTATTAAATCAAGCATTTACCAACAAGTAATGAATTAAAGCATATATCATGCTTTAGTTTAAAACATGATATACAGTAATATCACTTAATTTCAGGAACATTAAACCTTACTTGACATCTCATTAAGGGATTTTAGGCTTATATATAGCACAAAAATAAAAACAGCTTTAAATGCATAAAATGCATGCAGTAATTAAGCAATATCATTGCAGTCCAAATATTTTCTCAGTCTTAAAATAAGTTTTCCAATGATTAATTTAAAGAAAAAAACTTAACTTTTGCATACATTATGCATATAAATCTTAATTATAATTGATAATGGACCTTAAATACTGTAAAATTTAAACCAGTAAACAAATATTGTTACACTTACATATATATATACGGTATACCCTTATTTTCAATTTTTAATAATATTGACTTTTTGCCCTTGTGGTAAATATAACATGTGTTTCTTGCAAAAGTCAGAGTTTCAAATTGAGAAGTTGACAAGCAAAGATCATAAATTTAACCATCAACAAACAAGCTGCTCTGCCAAGAATATATGGCCTTTCAGGGTAACAGTAATGTTTTTATGGAAACATTCTTGAACTGAAGGAATGTGGCTTACATGAAATGTAAAATGGAATTTAAAATTTTAAAGGACAGGGCCAGCCAGGGTTTTGATTAAATGTTTAAGGCCAGTCACTACCATGCATAAACTCTTTTACGAAATAGACTTTGAGTTTGAGTCAGAATAATGTGCCCGGCCCCAGGTACAATGTTAGTCCAATTACTACAGATTGTTGCCTTGTGAGCTAAGACCTTAAAATTTTTTGACTGACATTTTAAGTTGTCTTACATGCATATATCACAGAGATTGAAAGAATTTAACATTAGTACAAATGTACCAAAATAACAGAATCAGACAGTTGATAAAACAACAAATTATTGCTTAATGTCAAACATAACAAAGGTCGCAAGTACATGTATGTTAAGATCAATGTGATCTAATATCATAAGAATATCATAAGCAATGCGGTTTAAATTTTATCCCCTGACCAAATGTCATTACTCTATGACTTGTATTTTCTTTAAAGTTATCCTCACTGTACCAGTGCACCAAAATACATTACATGTAAACATTAAAGTAAAATGTATTATAAAAAATCACATGTACTTATATATATAATGCAGCTGCGATTATTTATATTTTATAAATCACTTCATTCCTATTAGATATCACTATATCAAGTACTTTAGAGCATGCCCTTGAAAAAGTTAGGTTCCGTCATGTCTACATTTGTATGTCAGAAGTACTGTCACAATACATACTTCTCAGTACACCCGTTTACAACAACCCCCCTCCTCTGATTAAATAACAAAGCTAGTACAAATAATACTACATTGAAACAATTACGAAAAGTAACAAGGAAGACTCATGTTACTTATCTTTACAACAAAGTTCTAGGTCAGGTAACCGTTTCATTCAAGCTTTAGTAATATGATCACAACAAAATTAATTAAGAGAAGGTTGAATAATATATTGAATGACCCCTCTTAAAGAATTTGTTACAATTGCTTTCATTTCATTTCTATATATCAAAATATTTATAATTAGAAATCAACATATTAAAACGTAATCTATCTTGACAATTTAACAAAGAAAGTCAAATTGATATATTAGTACATGTATTTATATTTTTTAAGCAATGTCATGTGATAAAATCTGAACAAAATGAACATAGAATAAGATAAACGGATTAAATTTTACACATGTTTCAATATTTTTCTAGCCTACACTGACTGTTTAAATCTTGATAAATTTGTATTTCAGACTTAAAGTTTCCATACTTAATCCTTTATTTTGATTTCCTTTGATTTCTGAATTCTTCACCTTAAAAAGTTTAAACATAGCCTTTTAAAAGTGAAAGCAGAAGAGTAAATTTCCCAGGTGTTTTTAATCCACAAGATTTAGTGACATATGTCCATATTCAATTTGGGTAACTAAAAGTTAATTTACAAATTAGCAATCCAGGATACTCAAGCAATTATGTCAAACCATGGAAGTATTATATTCCATGGTCAAACGAAGAAAGAAAAAATCACTAGAAATTTAAATTGTTTAATGTTCAGACCAAATAAGGCAAAATTCCTTACATTGTGTGTATGTTTGATACTGTGGATTCATAATTATTCGTGGGATACCAACTTTCATTGATTTCTTGGGCACAGATGAACCACAAAAATAAATAATCAATGAATTACAAATTTCATATAGGCTTGCATGAAGACTTAAGCAAAACCATGAATTTAAAAAAAAGTTCTGGATCCGCCACTGGTTCCCCTTAAACATGTTTAACTAACCATCACAAACTTCAATAATTGTTGACACCCTCTGATACCAGACACAGAATTGGTAAGTGAATCACTTCTGGGATTTCTTAGAGGTAAGACAAAATAATTATCATAAAGACCTTCAACCAACAGAAATAACTTGAAATAGAACATTGTTGGAAAAACATTTTAAGCCACCATGACCATGTGATGTGCTAATTTGTATGACTTGTATGAATGTTTTGGCCTTTAGTTGCATTAATTTAAATTGTTAAATGATATGATCATTGAATAATTTAAATATGTCGTAATAGACCAATAAATGGAATTTTATTGATGCATTTCTTTATACAACTGAACATAATTTAAAGTTTGAGTTCAAACAGATTTAAACTATTTACCTACAACATTTTAATTCTGATCATGCTGATAAAAAGCTTTAATTCAAATCTATTCAAGACAGATATACAATGTATATATATCTCTATGTATAAGTACTTTCTCTCTTTAGTTATACAGTTTGGTGCGATGACTCAAGAACTATATATCGATCAGTAAAAATAAATAAATTGAAATAAAATAAAATAAAATACCCTCATTATAAATCATTGCATTGACGTACATTAATGCAGTACTAGTGCACTTAAAGTAAAACATTTATTGACTCTGGGAAAGTCTTGGTCATTTTGGTGAACCTTTGGAAGTTCTGTGACAGTCTGAATATATCTTCGTTCGTATGCCAAAAGTAACTGGATATAATCTGGGCTGAATGACCTAAGGGGGGCCCTGTTCAACAGTCATGCTTTAGTGATTCTCTATATAATAACCAAATTTTTCCCACAAGAGGGAGGGGCCAGGGCCCCCCACAGGACTGCCTATACAAATTCTATCATTTCAAATTTATACTTCCATACCACCTTAACTGTAAAACTATATATTTTTTATTACATTGAATGGTCATGTTGGTTGCAGTGAAATAACTCGATAACATGATTACAGTTACCCAGTGAAATCACTTCTCTAGTTATACAACATTCATGACATTGTTGCAACAAATTTATTTTAATTAAAAAATATTTTTCAGTAAAATAATAACAAACATGACAAAAATAAAGATTTGTGGTAAAATCTGATTCTTATTAATTATTGTGCAACCTTCTGACATGAAGCCAATGATGCAGGGTATTCAAAAGTTCAATATTAGTGGGTTTTTTTTTAAATGATAGGGATTTTTTTAGTATTTTATTAATGTGTCGTCAGTTAAACTGTAATTTTTCAGAAATCAGAATTTCAGTTATTATTTATAAAGACTTTTCCTCACTTTAAAAAATTACCACACAATTTCCTGTAAAATTTGACATCAACATTTTACAAATTGTTGTTTAATGTCAGATGGTTATAAGCAAAGACGTATCTAAGGGAATTTAAGATAAAATTCAGCTAATGATCATTGATCTGGAAGGATTTTTTCACTATGGGCCCATAGCCCATGGCCCCACAAAAATAAATTCAATGAGACATTTTTGGATTAATGGGTAATGTTGTCAAATGAATGGGCCATTCATTTACTACACACACAAAAAATCAGCAAAGAGCATGAAGAGGTAGTGGAACTTATAAACCTGTTTGGTTCTAATTGAAATCATGGATATTGTTTCTTTGCATTTGGAAATTTTAATTTCAATGAATAATTTACTTCCAAACAGGCAATATTTACAATGTTAAAACTGGTACCGTTGCCTTGTTCTTTTACATTAAATTTTGGTCTTCTTGTTTTGTTATAATTACTTTATCACAATGACAACAATAACAGTAAAGAGTAACATTGATAGATAAAATTGAGATTGGAAATGGGGAATATGCCAAAGAGACAACAACCCGACCATAGAAAAAAAAAAAAAAAAAAAAAAAAAAAAAACTTTTAAAACAACAATCATGACAATTCACTGAAGGCATGCATGTTACAAATGTACTACAAAATGTACAAACAAGACAAATTATTGACAAGGACTGATAAGCGTCTTTCATGGAGACAAATACTACATTAATATAATAAAAAGTCCTTTCGGGTTTTCTATCGAAAAATAATTGCGATTTTACTTTAAAGATTATAATTTGAGAAAATTTCTCATCTGTATACGTACTAGCCAAATTTCACAAATTTTAAAGTTGTTAATAAAAATTTACATCATGGAAGACGTGCAGGATGGCTCTTATAGTCCCATTAAACATTCAAGGGGCCTTCAAATACATTTTAATGTTGTTTTTTTGCTTCTTCATACTATTACAAGCATACATGTATCTAGATATTGTAAAATTATTTGTTTTGTTTAAAATTGTGGACAAAATTGCTCTTTAAAAATTTTCATTTGGGAGCCTCCAGGGGGGAAATCTCCTACAAATAGTGACAGTTGGCAGGTATGCGTATGTTGCTTATATTACCATATGAAAACGCCAGAGACATCCCAAAAATAGTTGGTGCTCCTATCAATGCCTATAACACAACACATTTATATACACACATATGAATCCGGGTCCGTTCGCGCCCATTCACGTTCGCACCCGATCACATTCGCGCCCTTTCAGTTTCGCACCCTACACGTTCGCGCCTAATTTTTATTGGTTTTGTGTTTGATAACTTTATAACCAAGTTTTGGCAAGTGTATTACTATTAGTATATTTGTTGTCATTGTCTCAAAATAAAGTGAGACAACGTGTTTTTAGTGTTGAATAAATCTTAATCATGCCGTTTTGGATAGTGTATTGTTAAAATATTTTTAATCATTGTTTCTAAATAAAGTGAGATTCTGACGACCGGGATATTTTGGTGGAATAAATCTTAAATATAAATTAATTTTGGTAAGTGTAATTGCTATAATTTTTTATTTAATTGTTTCAGATCAAAGGGGCAAATCTGCAGGTTAAAAAACAATTATCTTTTGTGTCTTTCATTTAAAATTTTCAAGGTTTTACTCATACGAGGCTAAATACATGCAGTATTTACATCAAGGCAATTTAAAACAACAATCATGATGTTCTAATTATTTAACTGGAACTTGATTTTAAGTTGGGTGCAAACAGACCTTGGGTGCGAACGTGCGAGGTGCGAACATGTTAGCTGCGAAAGTGTATTGGGCGCGAACGGACCTGATACCCACACATATGGCGACACAAAAAACAATAGAAAATCTATTTTAAGATATCTATATGTATATGTTTAGAATTTAAGAAGTGAAAAATATTGTGTGCCATGTTGGCGCTTTCATTAGTCACTCTTTGCTCCATTTCTGGTCATGAAGCACAATTGGTGCATGGCACTTGACCTTCCTGATTACAGTTTATCAAAACTTAGGTAAAACTATAAAATGCGTTTATAAGAGTCAAAATGGGAATCGAGACTACAAGTTGCGGAACTATAGCTCTAAGGTACTTTAATATATTATTTTTCAATTATTTGCAGACCATAGAAAAATTAAACAAAATATAAATAGGGTAAGAGTTATGGTAAGGCAGAGCTAACACAATTTTAATTTAACAGTTAACAACTACAACACTTTAGCACTTGAACTTCTACTGGTTACTCAACTGAAATGTTATAATTTTATCCAAAATAAAACATAGTGTAATACCTGTTTGATCTAAAGCCCTGACCCCTTCAATTTCTAAGGCATCTGGACTCGGATCACTATCTTTAGCATCTCCTTTTGACGCAGATTTCCGTTGTTTCTTTTTCTTGTTTTTACTGTTAAGTTTTGCCATAGTTTTGTCAACTACTACTGACAACCTTTTCTGATTTTTCTTTAAAAGTGTCTTTGCTTCCATTTTGTGATGAAAGCCCAATATAACGTGAATATGTCGACTTTTTCATCTTTTATCTGCCGTTATCATCCATTGCTGTTGACAGGACCGAAGAACAAAGAATATAAACTATGAGTCCGCAAAAATTCCAACAAATAGTTCATGATAACTTATCAATGATTTTCAAAGTTTAATTTTTTTTTCTAAATCGAATCACAAATTTGGTATCAAATATGACTTCTGTTATGACTATTGATTATCTTTAAATCATATTAATTTTACTTATGAAAGGGGAAATAACGGAAACGTGTTACGTAGTAATATATGTTGTTAGGTACTATTTTATATTCTACTTCCGATGTAAACAACCGGCTTGAAATGTGCGATGTCTTGTGCGCCAAATTCAAACAATGAGATAGACTTTGATGACGAAGATGACGAGTTACTTTTGACTGTTAAAAGTGGGCGTGGCTGCCACATAAATTCCTTAAAGGAGAAATTAGAGAACAGTTTTCCTTAAACTACTGAAACAAAATTCATGTTACATTCATTCACAGATTTCAGGTTGGGGATAGCTGCGGAACCGTAGCTCTTAGGTCCTTATGTTATTTTTTGACTATTTGCGGACCGTCCTTATGTATTAATAGTCAAAAAATAAAATAAGGACCTAAGAGCTACGGTTCCGCAGCTAGGTTGGGGACAACCCACCAAATGGGGAACTGTTCCCCAAATGAGTAACAATCCCTCATTTGAGTAATCATTCTGTAGTGCTAAAAACAAAATTTTCGTATTGAGTCTTTTTTACATATATGTCTAGAAATGTGTCCTAATAATACCACATCAGCATTTGTAACTCCTACATGAGAATGGTTACACTGGTGACAATTTATTGTTTTCTCTGGTATACAATGATTACATAGGTTACAATGACCAAAAGTACTGTTTTATTTGGTTACAACTTACAGTAACATTCTTTTATTTAGGTTACAATTGTTACTCTCTCTTTAAACATTTATCAGAAGTTCTTTTTTATCAGGTTACAATGGCAACACTGTAACATAGGTTACAACGGCAACACTGTAACATAGGTTACAACGGTAACACTGTAACATAGGTTACAACGGTAACATAGGTAACATGGGTTACAACGGTAACATAGGTTACAATGGTTACTCTTTCTTTAAACATTTATCAGAAGTTCTGTTTTATCAGGTTACAACGGTTACACTGTTACATAGGTTACATTGGTAACATACTAGTAGGTAACAATGGTAACATGGGTTACAAGGGTAACATAGGTTACAACGGTAACATAGGTTACAATGGTTACTCTCTCTCTAAACATTAACAGAAGTACCGTTTTATAACACTAGGTTACACTAAAATTTAAATAAGAATCTTGAAATTTCTTGGTTACATTGGTTACATTTGTTACAACGGTAACATAAGTTACAACGGTTACATTGGTTAAAATGGTAACATAGGTTACAACGGTAACATAGGTTAAAATGTAAAACGGTAACATAGGTTACAACGGTAACATAGGTTACAACGGTAACATAGGTTACAACGGTAACATAGGTTACAATGGTAACATAGGTTACAACATTGGTTACAACGGTAACATAGGTTACAATGGTAACATAGGTTACAATGGTAACATAGGTTACAATGGTAACATAGGTTACAATGGTAACATAGGTTACAATGGTAACATAGGTTACAATGGTAACATAGGTTACAATGGTAACATAGGTTACAACATTGGTTACAACGGTAACATAGGTTACAATGGTAACATAGGTTACAACGATAACATAGGTTACAATGGTAACATAGGTTACAATGGTAACATAGGTTACAACGGTAACATAGGTTACAATGGTAACATAGGTTACAACATTGGTTACAATGGTAACATAATACACTTTTACTAGTTTTAGTTTGACAGTAGCTTGCCTCACTAACCACTGATCACCATTTGTGTTTGTAGAATGCAAGTGGAAAGTGGGATTTGCTTTGATGAGATTGATACACAAGAGTTTGCACTTTAAATGTTTTGAGGGTATACATGTTACTGAATTCATGAGGCATGTGTTCAGGTGTTTGAGCAAGCACCTGTCTATTTACATTGATTTATGATTAAATAGGCACCTGCTATAATTACTATTATTACATCAAGACTGAATGCTGGAATGCCAGATTGAGTTAACTTAGGAACATTAAACATATATAATATAATATTTTCAGCCACACCAAACAAATTAACTCTGTAATTTCTCTTTTGAGTTAAACATATCCAAAATTTATTGTTACCTTCTCAATTAAAGGTTCCTGACCCATCTTAGCTTTTGCCAATATGGCTTTTTGATATTATTTCATTTTCAACCTAATTTTAGCCAGCTGTATCTTATTCTTATGCAGTAAATTCACTTTGAGGCCTAAGATGAAAAGTTTTTATTCAACTAGACCAAATAAATTCCAATTAAATAAATTTATAAAAGTCATCTTGATTGTTTTTTTGAATAAGATGTAACTTTATTGGACATTTCCTCATCAGGCATTTATTTGTCATTATTTGATATTATTAGTTACACAATGTGAATTGTCCTAATACAAGAATTTATTAGGTCAATACAATTCATATGGGTGAGGGGAAGCCAAACTTGATAGGAATTTTATTGACCTGATAAATTCTGTATAAGGACAATTGCACACTGTGTAATAAATTTATCCTGATTTTGTTATTATATTACAAATTATTATGTTCAAATTCAATTACAAGGACATTAACAATCAAATGTATTTAGATATTTAATTTAAAACTGTGAAAAATGAAAAATTTTAGATCTATAATGCAACTAAATAATTTAGAAATTTTTCTAAGGTATTGAATTGTAATTATTCTAAATACATTTTGTTTCAGGTGAAGCAGAAGTTACCAAAAATTCAACAAAAGCACAATTTCCATTAACTTCGGGAGATGGGCAAATTGTTCCATTGCAAAAGTTTAGACATGGCTACCTATGGGTATCAGATTTGTCCTCACAGAGTTGGTGTGAACAACAGATGTTCTATAAGTTTACAATTCCTGGGGTCATTGAGGAGAATCCTGCAATGACAAAAGGCACAGATTTACATCTAGCTAGAGGTATGATGTTTAGTATTGTTGGACATGTTGGACTTAAAATATTAATATGTGGAATTTTAAAATATTGATATGTGGAATTTTTTTTACTTGAACACTGTCCTCTTAAGAACATATATATATATATACATGATACATTGTATATATGTGTGGATTTACAGCGATGAATCTATAAAAATTTAAAATAAAATAAATGTTAACAATATTGTGTGGTCATTGCCAAATAAATAAGTTCAATATTGTAAGGGCATCATATTTCACAAATGTATAATTTCCTGGCTTTTATGAACTTTTAATTATAACAGACAATCCCAATATTATTGCTAACTTTTTATTTTTATTTTAGTTGTGTTCCAAACAGGCTGTTGTTTGCTCTATGGTCGGGTGGTTGTCGCTTTGACATATTCACCATTTCCTTTCTCAATTTTATATATCATAGATATATAAATTAAACTATAATTCAGTACGATTAATTATAAATATTCCTTGATATTTTCTGTTTTTATCTATTATTTTTGTCGAGCCTTCGACTTTAGTCGAAAAAGCGAGACTAAGCGATCCTACATTCCGTCGTCGTCGGCGTCGTCGGCGGCGTCAACAAATATTCACTCTGTGGTTAAAGTTTTTGAAATTTTAATAACTTTCTTAAACTATACTGGATTTCTACCAAACTTTGACAGAAGCTTGTTTATGATCATAAGATAGTATCCAGAAGTAAATTTTGTAAAAATAAAATTCCATTTTTTCCGTATTTTACTATAAATGGACTTAGTTTTTTCTGCGGGGAAACAAAACATTCACTCTGTGGTTAAAGTTTTTAGAATTTTAATAACTTTCTCAAACTATCCTGGGTTTGTACCAAACTTGGACAGAAGCTTGTTTATGATCATAAGATAATATCCAGAAGTAAATTTTGTAAAAATAAAATTCCATTTTTTCCGTATTTTACTTATAAATGGACTTAGTTTTTTCTGCGGGGAAACATTACATTCACTCTGTGGTTAAAGTTTTTAGAATTTTAATAACTTTCTTTAACTATCCTGGGTTTGTACCAAACTTGGACAGAAGCTTGTTTATGATCATAAGATAGTATCCAGAAGAAAATTTTGTAAAAATAAAATTCAATTTTTTCCGTATTTTACTTATAAATGGACTTAGTTTTTTCTGCAGGGAACCATTACATTCACTCTGTGGTTAAAGTTTTTAAAATTTAAATAACTTTCTTAAACTATCCTGGGTTTGTACCAAACTTGGAAATAACCTTATTTATGATCATAAGATTGTATCCAGAAGTAAAGTTTGTAAAAAGATTACTCTGTTTTTTTCTGTAATTTACTTTCAAATGGACTTAGATTTTCTTACAATCATAAAATAGTAACAAGAGGAATATTTTTATTGATTTTTTTCCTCATTGTTGTTGAGCCTGTGATTTACAGCAAAAATAGGCGAGACACTGGGTTCCGCGGAACCCTTACAAATTTTTTTGTCTAATTGGCTAATTACTAATTTGGGACATCCAACATACATGAAAGGCACCATTTCATAACTTGACAATTTCTGATTTAAAAAAAAATGCAAATAGAATTTTTGATACAGAAAATATAATTAAGATTGAAGGCGATCTTGTTTAATTCAGAGAATTATATGTGATGTGAGTAGCTTTAGTTTACCTTTCTTTCTACTTTCACTGAAAGGGGAGTTAATTTGATAAGTAAAGACTGAGTTATCTCCCATACATATATGTGTTAATTAACCTGCACATTACATTTGTTTGAGTTCCTATATGTATAGCATATATTAAAATATAAAATCAACATGATAACAAACTACAAAATTTTAATGATTTACTTTAAAGCAGTTAGAGTTGTCTCCCATTGGTAATAGATTAATTGTTTATCAATTGACATTACTTTCTCATTTGAAGGGTTTAACAAAAAGATTAAATCTTAATTGTTTTATGTTTCAAATTTAATTACAGCTTTCTTTATAGTCCTTTCTGGATTATTTAATTATGAGTTAAAGTAAATCATAAAATGTTGAGGTTTATCAAACTATCTAAACAAAAAACTTTCACCACATCTACATGTACATTGTATACATGTAGGCGAAGGCAAAAAACTTTCATATTGATTTCATTCATTTCTTTATTTGGAATACTGTAATTAAAATTATTTATGTGATATTTTCTGATCTTAAGATTTTAAATAATATTTCATTAATGAAAAAAATTGTGCCAGTTTGTGTTAGTTAGTAAGGACTGTTATGGCCTTCTTTCTATACAACTTTTGAGTCTTTGTCCTTTACATTTAACACCATCTAGGGGTAATCTTGGGTGCTTTCTAAAGGTAAGCAGTTCCTGCTCAAATAGTTACACCTGTTGTGTTGCTCATAGTAAGTAAACATTATGCCATAAGTTGCTACCTACCATTGACTGAATTCTATTGAAACTTTCAGAAGTTTCCCATAACAATACATTTAACCATATCCCCAACATTACCGATGGAGAAAGACATTTTGTATCCACAACTTCTCCTTAAAGTAAATTTATCAAACCAAGCATCTCTATTCCTGTATAACTAAATGTATGAATTTTTTTAATTGAACTCAAGATATTCTTGTAAGAAATAATTTTTGAGTTACCTTCCATGTAGCATAATTGATCAGTCTCAATACAATACAATACAAAGTTTTTTATTGTCAATTATGACACCCAATAATTTGAGCAGTACAATTAAGTTCAATTTTATACAAGTGATTACATATTCTAATGCAATTATTTGTATCAATGGTTCTGATTGGATGACAGTTAGCGTAAAATTCTCTATCTCCTTGTCTGTAAGTAAGGAAGCCGAACATTTTGAATTGCTGAATGTATTGACATGTAATTTCTACAATAATAAGCCAAAAAAACTCGCATGTTACACCTAAAAATCTTCTTTTTATCAAATTTTATTACATTCTGAAGCAGCCCAGAAGCCAGAAACCGGCAGAGTTTATGTTTGACGTGGGACGCATACCTATGACGTTACCTAGTGTAGGGACAAAAGAAGATAACATCTTTTTGCGGAATTTTCTTAAAGAAGATTTTACACTGAAATAATGATTGAAATTTAATTATGAACTTGTTTTGCATTAGAATAGAGATAACTGTATTGTATTTGAAGCTTTGCGGACATCCATCAGTAGTTTTACTGTCTCAAATACCCGTTTACCTGTCTCTGCTACGCGTCGCCAGGTAAACTAAATTTGCGACAGTAAAACTACCGATGGACGTCCTTAAAGCTTCAAATACAATACAGTTATCTCTTAATTGATTGCATTGATTATTTAACAATTAAACAAAGTCAAGTCTTTTTCAACAAAATAATTTCGGCAGAAATAATATATATAGTTTTACAATATAAAATAGATGGACAAACTACCGGTGGCTAAACTGTATCTAGAATTGATTTTCTCTCTGAATAAAGTACACAAAAATAAACTTACTTTTTATACGACCGCAAATTTTGAAAAAATTTTCGTCGTATATTGCTATCACGTTGGCGTCTGCGTCGTCGTCGTCGTCGTCGTCGTCGTCGTCCGGCGTCCGAATACTTTTAGTTTTCGCACTCTAACTTTAGTAAAAGTGAATAGAAATCTATGAAATTTTAACACAAGGTTTATGACCATAAAAGGAAGGTTGGTATTGATTTTGGGAGTTTTGGTCCCAACATTTTAGGAATAAGGGGCCAAAAAGGGCCCAAATAAGCATTTTCTTGGTTTTCGCACCATAACTTTAGTTTAAGTTAATAGAAATCTATGAAATTTTGACACAAGGTTTAAGACCACAAAAGAAAGATTGGGATTGATTTTGGGAGTTTTGGTTTCAATAGTTTAGGAATAAGGGGCCAATAAAGGGCCCAAATAAGCATTTTTCTTGGTTTTTGCACAATAACCTTAGGTTAAGTAAATGGAAATCTATGAAATTTAAACACAATGTTTATGACCACAAAAGGAAGGTTGGTATTTATTTTGGGAGTTTAGGACCCAACAGATTAGGAATTAGGGGCCAAAAAGGGACCCAAATAAGCATTTTTCTTGGTTTTCGCACTATAATGTTAGTATAAGTAAATACAAATCTATGAAATTTAAACACAAGGCTTATGACCATAAAAGGAAGGTTGGTATTGATTTTGGGAGTTTTGGTCCCAACAGTTTAGGAAAAAGGGGCCCAAAGGGTCCAAAATTAAACTTTGTTTGATTTCATCAAAATTGAATAATTGGGGTTCTTTGATATGCCGAATCTAACTGTATATGAAGATTCTCAACTTTTGGTCCCGTTTTCAAATTGGTCTACATTAAGGTCCAAAGGGTCCAAAATTAAACTTAGTTTGATTTTGACAAAAAATGAATCGGTTGGGTTCTTTGATATGTTGAATCTAAAAATGTACTTAGATTCTTGATTATTGAAGTTTTTTTGGTCCAGTTTTCAAATTGGTCTACATTAAGGTCCAAAGGGTCCAAAATTAAACTTTGTTTGATTTCATCAAAAATTGAATCCTTGGGGTTCTTTGATATGCCAAATCTAACTGTGTATGTAGATTCTTCATTTTTGGTCCTGTTTTCAAATTTCAAATTCTACATTAAAGTTCAAAGGGTCCAAAATTAAACTAAGTTTGATTTTAACAAAAATTGAATTCATGGGCCTCTTTGATATGCTGAATCTAAACATGTACTTAGATTTTTGATTATGGGCCCAGTTTTCAAGTTGGTCCAAATCAGGATCTAAAATTATTATATTAAGTATTGTGCAATAGCAAGTCTTTTCAATTGCACAGTATTGTGCAATGGCAAGAAATATCTAATTGCACAATATTGTGAAATAGCAAATTTTTTTTTAATTAGAGTTATCTTTCTTTGTCCAGAATAGTAAGCAAGAAATATCCTATTTGTGCAATAGCAAGAATTTTTTTTAATTGGAGTTATCTTTCTTTGTCCAGAATCAACTTAAATCTTTGTTATATACAATATACAATGTATATACACTTTTTACTACCAACTGATAAATTTAAATAATCTTTACCATTCAGTGATAACAAGCAGTTTTTTTACATCTTAATATTTTATGATGTATTTAAATGAGTAGTTATTGTTGCAAACTCCATTAGAAATTTGAATTGATATCAGTTTTGAAAAAGGGAAACGGGGATGTGAAAAAAAAGGGGGGGGGGTTAAATTTTTCTCATTTCAGATTTCATAAATAAAAAGAAAATTTCTTCAAACATTTTTTTGAGAGGATTAATATTCAACAGCATAGTGATTTGCTCAAAGGCAAAAAAAAACTTTTAAGTTCATTAGACCACATTCATTCTGTGTCAGAAACCTATGCTGTGTCAACTATTTAATTTTAGATTTAAAAAGTTTGAAGAAGAAATCTTTAATTGATTTGTAAAATCTTGGCATTTGTTTTGTGTAAAAAAAAAATGAATTTCATCTTCAACTTCAGTGTTACATAATTTTCATATTCTATCCTCTCATGAAGTTATGCATGGATTCAGTATGAAGTCTGAAGATATTACATGATCATTGCTTCTGTAACTCCTACAACATTACAAGCATAAACAAATATTTCTTTACTGTAATTTAACAAATTAATTGCCCAGATCTATCGTAAAAATATCTTGCTTATGAAACAATAACCAGTAATATCCAAGGTGATTTATGTAACTACTAGATAAAATTTGAATTTTTCTTTTTTTCAAATATAAAATTTCAATAACTTTTATGCTATAAACATGATAATATATATATATAAAAAGAAATATTATCATATTATAAGCAAGAAAACTCATTCCCTGTATCCCCCTAATAATTTCATGTTTTTTTTCCATCTGACATGGTTTATGGCTCGTAAAAATATTTGAAAAGCTATTTTGGAAGGTTCTTTTTTTATTCTTTCATAGGTATAATAAAAAAAGAATAAGTATATTTTTTCATTTGTATATTTTAACTATTATTTTGATATTTCAGAACTAGCAGCACATGATGTTGTACATGTACAAGTCACCTCTAATGAAGACATATGGGCTATCAAAGTTCTCAATCTACTGACTGCCATCAATGCATTTCAGTTTGGTCAGACTATTGCTAGAGAGGTGCCAATATTTGGTGTTCCATTTAAGGAGGAAGATATCTGTGTGGTTGGGTTAATTGATGAGTTGAGGTTTGACCCTGAAAATTACACAATAGATTTATCAGAGCTGAAAACACGAACAAGTAGGATGAATCCATCCAAAGCTATAACAAAGCAGCATAAAATTCAAGTCATGTTATATAAAAGATTATTTGATAATTTAGTTAAAGGTACTTTGTCTAAAAACACTATAGCTAAACATTTGAGACTAGATCTAAATAAAGAATTTGGAGATCAAATTGTAAAGCATTTGGAAGAGAAAACAATTATAAAAACAAATTTGAATGATTTAATGGATCATGTCTTTGAAAAAATGCAATCATTGACTTGTATCAACCAGTTACATGTTGAATATGTGTACCAAGGCACAGCAGAAACATTAAGTCATGTGACCCATCAATATGATGAAGGAGAAATCAAAACTCTATATTTAGATTATTTGAAATTCTGGAAAGGTGAAAGATCACCAATTGGTGTTGAAATTGAAGAAGCCTGGAAGTGTCAAAGATGTGATTTTGAATCAATTTGTGAATGGCGAACAAAGAAATCAGAAGAATGTGCGCAGAGAAATATTCAAAAGAACCATTTGTTTTGAATTGAATAAATCAAAATTATATAACCCTGTTTAAATGATTGCCATTGTAATTTTGAAATGAAAATTTGAAAAGAAAGATGAAAGATACCAAAGAATCATTCAAATTATTTAATAATCTAAAAATTGCCATAGCGAAAAAAATGACAGCTCAATCAAAAAATCTTCCTTTCATTTTATCTTGTGTAATCTTGATTTTAAATTATTTTGTAACTGGAGTCAGATTAAAAAATGCTCATACCAATTTATGATTATTAGTTATCCCCATGGGTACATGTAAGTTGGGAATAGAAATATGGTCACATAGACTGTCAATGACCCCTTGTCAAAGTGAGGCATCTGTTTGGCAGGAATGTACAAGTATGAAGCCACTTCTGGTCAGAACAATTATGCCTCGTGTAGAGAGTGCCACAAAAGCTATTGAGGGGTCAATAACTATCATATATATTTTTATCTTCCTTAACATGAATGCAATACTTGCCACTGGACATTAAGTAACCAGCAATCAACCATTCATTGTGATATGAAATAAGTCTGACTGGCGATATCTGATGCCTCTCCTTGAGGTATTTAAAAATTGCATATGAAAAACTAAAGCCTTACAGTTGATTGTTCTGGTTTCTGTATTTTCTTGTTACCACTCCTTATCTATAGTGAATTTTAAAGTATATTATCCATATGTATCACTAAAATCCAAATAAATAGTCTTTTGATGACCGAATGCTCACCCCGAATGTGGGATATCGGAGGGGAGGACAGGGGTAAGGGAGACAGGGAGAAAGGGGGTAGGAGAAAGGGGGTAGGAGAAAGGAGAAAAAGTTGGAGAAAGGAGAAAAAATAAAATATCTCTCCTTTTAAATTTTTTTCTAATATTTCAAGAAAAAATATCTCAAAAGGAGATGTTTTATTCTAATGGGAGAAAGGAGAACAGGGGTAGGAGAAAGGAGAAGAGGGGTAGGAGAAGGGAGAAGGGTACCCCCCTGTCCTCCCCCTCATATCGTGGGGCCCGCCGATTTCAAACAAAATAATTTGCTGCTTCTTTGTAAGGAAAGCACTATTCACGGGTAAGCTAGCTCAAAGCCTGAATCAACTGCAAGGCAATCAATTATCGAAATAATGTGTCTGGACTAGCAGGTCCGAGACCACAATTATTTCGTAGTGCATTTCTTTTAGAACATGAATGAAAATAAAAAAAAACCCACCTGCGCTTTCTCAAAGAAACTTTACAGTGTGTTGTACTACTTTTAGGACAAATTATATCAAGTTTATAGAAAACTTCATCGTCTCTATCTCAAAATATGGACAATTTTATGTTTAGGGCGTCTTGAAATCTTGTGACAGCTTCCGAAGTGCTAATTTTAAACCTTTTTCGGCTGGAGCCAAATTTTTTTACAGTGTAATTTCACCCCCCTACTTGCAATTTGAGGCATTAAACATGGAGAAATAAATTTGGAAGGGGTATAAAATATAAAGGCAAGTAACCCACTGTCAACACTAGTGACTATATTTGTGAACAATAAAAAATTACAGATCTGAGAGTACTCGCAATTATTCAAAGCAAGTTCAAAACCCATACAAAAATCAACAAAGACAAAACATACAGATATGAGAGTACTCGCAATTAAAAAGCAAGTTCAAAGCACATTCAAACATCAACAAAGACAAGAATTACAGATCTGAGAGTACTCGCAATTAAAAAGCAAGTTCAAAGCACATTCAAACATCAACAAAGACAAGAATTACAGATCTGAGAGTACTCGCAATTAAAAAGCAAGTTCAAAGCACATTCAAACATCAACAAAGACAAGAATTACAGATCTGAGAGTACTCGCAATTAAAAAGCAAGTTCAAAGCACATTCAAACATCAACAAAGACAAGAATTACAGATCTGAGAGTACTCGCAATTAAAAAGCAAGTTCAAAGCACATTCAAACATCAACAAAGACAAGAATTACAGATCTGAGAGTACTCGCAATTAAAAAGCAAGTTCAAAGCACATTCAAACATCAACAAAGACAAGAATTACAGATCTGAGAGTACTCGCAATTATAAAGCAAGTTCAAAGCACATTCAAACATCAACAAAGACAAGAATTACAGGTCTGACAGTACTCGCAATTACACACAGCAAGGTGAAAACACAAACAAACATCAACAAAGACAAAACATACAGATCTGAAAGTACTCGCAATTACACACAGCAAGGTCAAAACACAAACAAACATCAACAAAGACAAAACATACAGATCTGAGAGTACTCGCAATTACACACAGCAAGGTCAAAACACAAACAAACATCAACTAAGACAAAAATTACAGATCTGAGAGTACTCGCAATTACACAAAGCAAGTTCAAAACACATACAAACATCAACAAAGAAAAAAGTACAGATCTGGGAGTAATCGCAATTCCTCTAAGCAAGTTCAAAGTACATACCAACATCAACAAAGATAAAAAAAAAAAAAACAAAAAAAAAAACAAAAAAAAAACAGATATATGGGAGTATTTGCAATTGCACAAAGCAAGGTCAAAGCACATACAAACATAAAAAAAAAGATAAAAATTACAGATCTGAGAGTACTCGCAATTATACAAAGCAAGTTCAAAACCAATGAAAGCCGATAAGAAAAATCCTTTGTGTAAAACTAAAATATCAAATTAGACTAATGAAGAACTGAGATCACTGAAACGAACCACACGTTGGTTGAATTAAAATAACAACATGTCAGGATAAGTTAAGGATAAATCGGTTAAGAATTAGAGAACATATTATATATCTATATTTAGGATTATCAATGATGTAAACAAAAAGTAAATTGTTTACGTCCGATATAATCCTAAGTTAGATATAAAGTTAATGGACCCCCTTATGGAAATATAAGCCCTCTGGCACATAGTTGCGGCAGCAGTATGGCTATGCTGCGGCTTTGTTGCTGCAAACTGTTGCGGCTTCGATGCAGCGATAGCATATTTCGTATGCAAATTAGTTTTCTGGCACCATAATTGCGGCTATATTCTGTGACCGTTGCGGCAATGTTCTGGCATCATGTTGCGGCACTGATGCGGCTATAGCGTAATTCGTATGCAAATTAGTTTTCTGGCATTATGATTGTGGCGCTAATACGGCTATATTCTTGCATCATTTTAGTGACAAAACATGCGAATAGGCCGTGTTTTGTATAAAATGTATTGTGCCGGCAAAAACAAGTTGTCAATGCATATATATGACATGCATTCATGCATTATAAATTTGTATGCACAGGCACATAAAATAAATGTCAGCGGTATCTGCATAAAAAAAAATGAAAATTTACTGTGCCCTAAGTTTAGCAAATAATATTGTGTTATTTACAAAACTACAAGTATGCAATTAAACTGCTGCAAAACAAAAACAACACAAACTTCACCGATACATGTATAGTGAACTCAGATGAGGACATGTTATTGAAATACACAATGCAAGATTTATCTTTTCTATACATGCAATTACTTGATATGAGTTTACTTACAAGTCTTCAAATCTTTCAAAAAAAAAAAAACCCAGCTAGAACACCAAATTCTTCAATACAATTATAATCACAAGCAACATGGTGGATTTCTAACACACTAGTACAGGGAATAGCTAAAAACGCTGGAAATGACATCATCAAATTTTCTGGCTATATTGTGGTGCTCATTAATTTTGAAAGGAATTAGTGTCGCAATGATGCCAGAACAATGCCGCTAGCAGCATCATCCAGCACTACTACGGCAACAATCCTCTGGCAACCTCATAAGGTTGCAGCTTTAAAGCCGCAACGCTGCGGCAATGCTGCAGCAACATTTTAAATTTCATAAGGGGGCCTTTGTATTATGAACTGATATATGCATGGATCCGATGACGTGGTATACTTATGGTTTTGAAATATCTATCAAGAGAACAAATCGACATTTTGTCATTGTTTAAAATTATTATAAATTAAGCCGTTATAGTTTTCTCGTTTGAGATGTTTCATTTATTCATTCGTGACTTTTACAGCCAGCTTAATAGTATGGTGTTTCCTCATGGTTGAAGGCAATACAGTGACCTATAAATGCTCAGGGGCCTGTAATTCAGTGGTTGTCGGTTTATGTGTTAATTATTTGTTTTTCGTTCATTTTTTTTATATAAATAAGGCCGTTAGTTTTCTCGTTTGAATTGTTTTACATTGTCATATCGGGGCCTTTTAAAGCTATGTGGTATGGGCTTTGCTCATTGTTGAAGGCCGTACGGTTACCTATAGTTGTTAATGTCAGCTGCAGTGTCATTTTTGGTCTCTTGTTGACACCGGTTGTCTCATTGGCAACATACCACATATCTTCTTTTTGATATTTGATAATATACGCTTTTTGGATGGTTGTATCATTGACAATATATTATTGTACCACATCTCTTATTTTTATAAAATAGACATAGGATTTTGAGGTTACTGACATGCGGTCACAACATACAAGAGTCTTTATAACATGTCATCAAATATTCAAAGTTAACAGTAACTACTAAACATCAGCCTCCATTACTTATCATTGACCTTGTTAATTTTAATGACAAAAAATAAATAGACTAAAATTTTCTGCATACATTTATTTCTTAAATTTTTCACAATGTTGCTTGTTGACTAGTCTGAAATAAGACACACATGTGAAATATAACCGAGTTTGGTATTATATGCATCTTTTCATGTAATAATATTATACAACAACCACTGAAATTAAAAGACGCAAACAGTACCGTTGCAGCTTCTTCAAGATAGTTCAAAGTCAATTATAACTAATTACCAAATCATATGGTGTCCCGAACTAAAGTATCAATTCATTTTGTTTTTGTGGTTGATGATTCAATATATAAAACTAAAAATACAATTGTCAGACATTCCACAGAGTCCACACTTTTCCTAAAATTTTCTAATTGAACATTTATTTAGACAAAAAATGGGTATGAGAAAATGAAATAATTATTAAAACTTCGGAATTTCATTATTGTTTTTCCGAGATTTTCTCTAAGATAAAGACAATCTTAATCTGGCATGTTAATACATCAATGATTATAGCCGATAGATTAAGTTTGAAAGTTGTTAATATTCACAAGATTTTAAACAATAACCTGACCTCTTAATACAATAGTTTACATATTAAAAGATTTGTTCTCCTGATTAAATCGGTGGTTATGTTCCCTAACTAAACAGAAAAATGGGCAGCTCGGGTCAAGTCTAGAAAATTTAACCTGGATACAGTGAACTGCAAAAAAGGGGTAAGATGATATTAATGGATGTGTTTATTGACAGTTATTAAATGAACTTATATAAAAAAACACTTTTGAATTAGTATTGGCAACGTTGCTATAGCGACATAAGAATACACCAGTGTAAATGTATGGTGAAAATGGGATTTTTTAAGATGGGATCTAATTCAATTTTGTTTCGTTTTATCAATTGCTTTTAAAATATAGAAATAGTTAGTTGTTTCTTTATATTGTAATACTGGCAACGTATCATCCGGCGTTTTTTTGTGTTTTTTTTTGTCGCAATTGTTGTATAGAAATGTTCTTATATCAATCTGACGTGGTTACCCTTTAAGCAAAACAACGTTTAGAAATGTCTTGTTGTGCACACCGAAATAGGAATCGTAGACCACGTTTATAATTCGATCTCATTTTACAAAATCTTCATTTTACTTTCCTAACTTGACGGGTTTGTATGCCGATAAGTACTTTCGGGTACCAAATTTTACACAAATACTTATTTTTCTGTTGAACATTTTTTCTACATTTCAAGACATACTTTTAACATTTTTGTTTCCTGTTTATGACTTTAACCTGAAAATTCTTGTACGTCAAAATATGCTGTTGGTCACAGATACCGGAAGTCAGTCTTACTTCGTTTCATCTCCCTGTCGAAAAGAATCTATACTCGTTTAGTCAGAAAATATTACTTCAAAATAGTAACTGTAATGCCTGAAATATAAATACTAGAAAAGTAAGGGCAGACTGAGATATTCTAGGGAGGAGGATTTCAAAAATGAATAATCAGGTCTGGTTTTAAAGAACTGAAAATAAATATTTTATATTGTTTGAAATAGAACGAAGGTTAATATGTTACCCCATATAAAATCACACAATAAAGGAGTAAAAACAAATTGTCGTGCATATTTTCGTTAAATTGGAATTAATTCAAAGTATATTAATTTTTATATATTTGTAAAACTTCAAATATTTCCTGGTTTATTGCTTTCTGCAATTTTTGAACACTCCGCACATACGGGCTATGTCAATTTCCCTCTTTTTTCTCTCAACAACTCGTTTTCTTTTTTTCTTCTTCAAATTAGATTACATGTACATGTAATTATTTTTGTGAAACGAATATACTATAAGTGGCCACTATCAGTTAACTGGCACTTAAAATTGAGAAAGGAAATGGGGAATGTGTCAAAGCGACAACAACCCGACCATAGAGAAGACAGCCGAATTCAATGTAGCGAGAAACTCCCGAACTCGTAGGCGTCCTTCAGCTGGCCCCTTAAAAAATATTTATACAGTGATAATGTACGTGATACTTAACTCCGAATTATACACAAGAAACTAAAATTAAAAATCATACAAGACTAACAAAGACCAGAGGCTCCTGACTTGGGACAGGCGCAACATTAGGGCGGGGTTAAACATGTTTATGAGATCTCAACACTCCCCCTATACCTCCAGCCAATGTATAAAAGTAAACGCATTACCATACGCACATTAAAAAACAGTTCAAGAGAAGTCCGAGACCGATGTCAGAAGATGTAACAAAAGAAAATAAATAAAATGACAATTAAAAACCAATTGTTCAGAGATGATGTATAGATATGAATTTAAAGCAAAGGTCACAATCTAGAATGTCAAATTAACCTATGACCTTGACCACAATTTCAAGGTCACAAACTGAGGATTTCAAATCAAAAGACCCTAGTCTCTAATATGTATGGTTAATAAGTGATATCACTTTAAACATAATTTAAGATATGATAGGGGCTAAAACTCCCATTCATTGTTTACGCACCCTTTCAACTAAAATTATTTAGTTACCACATGTCGCAACTAACAATTTATACAAAATAATTTGTCGATATCTTATATTAAGGTTAATGAAAATGAGTGAAAATAAGACAAATTCAAAAATTAGAATATGACCTTGACCTTTGACCTTGACCTAATTTTCATTTTTTTTGGACCAAAGACCTCAAATCAAAAGATCCTAGGTCTCTATCACTTATGGTGTTCCAGTTTAAAATACATTTCAAAATTTCAAATACAAAAAGGGAAATAACTCTCATATGGAGCGTTCATATTGCTTCTGTCGAAATTGGACAAATCATGCGAAGGATATAACGAGCAATTTTATAAAATAAATTTGTCGTAATCTTTTACGGTTATGAAGGAGTTGTGATCACAAGGAAAACAGTGTTTGGGGAGATAACTCCTGCAAAGAAAAGTATTCGGTTACGCAGGGTAAATTTCAAAAGCGCATAAACTGTTCGATATCATATACCAAATATCTAAGTGACATATTGCAAAACAAATGTTTATCGCAAGAACAAAATTTGGCGGAAGAAAAAAAAAGAAAGAATCAGAAGAAAAACAATAGGTCTTTCCACAGAAAAGTGGAAAGACCTAATAATACATAAATAACAACAGACTACTAGCAGTTAACTGACATGCCAGCTCCAGACCTCAATTAAACTGATTGAAAGATTATGTCTTCATCATATGAATATCAGGCACAATCCCTCCCGTTAGGGGTTTAGTATCATACTATCATAAAATATACGAGAAGAACATAACCCGTGTCATGCCAACAACTGTTTTTTTTAAATAAATGTGTTTAGTTCCAATGCAAAGACCCTATAAGTGAATCAATATTAAAGCCAAAATATGCAATCTTTAATGACCTGACAACAGTATCGTAACTATATCCCTTCTTAATAAGTCTGTTTAAAGGTTTTGTAAGCTTTTGAGGTGAATACTGACATTTTTGTGCTTTGTAAAGAATATTACCATAAAAGATTGGATGTGAAATACCTGAATGATAAGATGTCTGCCAATATAAATATCAAGCACATGTTTTTCCAGTAGATATTGTAACGGTTCAACACACACAAAAAACACGACATAATTGAAATTTAAAGAAAGAAATGAAATACGTTTTTTTAAAAGGGAAGGTAAACAAATTATCTTGTCTCCGAGTAACTTTATGTATTTCGACTAATCCCTGCATATCTATTTTTTATTAGACATGAACATGGAAAAGCAAGTTTCGGGGTTATACTCCATAGGCGATTCTCATGATAAAAGAAAGACTTTAGAAATAACGAAAGTCATGAAAGGAGCACTTAGCGTATCGAAAAGTAGAACTGGTGAGACCATATTCAGAAGTAACGAATTTCATAGAAAGACAATGGAGAAAAAAGTAAACCAGTACAGATCAGCCGCATTAACAGAAATAAGTTCGTTTGAAGCAAAGAAAAGAACTATCACACAACGCTTTACTACAGTTTTTGGAAAACACAAGGCCACTAATGAGACAATGCATGCGTATGATGAAGTCATAACTAAAGCTCTTGAAGACACAAACGAAAAACCACCAGTTTCAATTGTCAAAATCAATTATACCAAAAACCACGAATCTGAGAATGAAGATGACGACGAAAAGAAAGAAGATGAAGTTGATGGAAATAAAGATGGCGTAAAATTACCCCATGTCAGCAATTCTCAGGGGCGAGTTAAAAATGTTCAAAACGCGTTGGATGAATCTGAGCGTAAAAAGTCTGTATTCATACCAACAGGGGTCTTAATGCCAATTTCATCGACTGTCAAATATTCACGTTTAAAGTTTAACGACGAGAAGGACGAAGAAGAACCGGAAGTGGTTGTAGAAGAGGTCAAAGAACTATGGCCTCTTGAAAATTCAACAAAATATGATAAATATATTAGAACACAAAAAGATAGACATGAGGTTCTCGTAACTAGGAACATTTTGAAGAAAATAAAATCGAATATTTCCGGCAAAAACACTTTATTGAGATTTAAAATGAAAGCCATCCTAACAGATGATCCGGAAGACTTTGTTAGAAACTTAACAACTTCCGCCAAAACAGCGCCAGGGGGAAATGCAATGAAAAGGACAAACAACTCTAGTCGTAAGTTCAAAAAATTCATAGCAAATCTTCCAGCGCAGAATACAAGACCACAAGCACCTAGTTATGCGTCACTGCAAACAAGCAGATTGTTTCCACCAATAACTGCAGGTTCCGTAAAATCGACCAGTACATATTTGTCACTTAGGCGTTCCAAAACAATGCCAATTTGAGGAATACCACTCTGATGGACTATAGTATATTCTCAATAATCAGGCAATATAGGAACATTATAAACTAACAAAATTGTGTCCCTTCTTATTGCCATCATACATTCATATTCATGCCCGAGTCGTATGAATGGATTTGTTCAAAAACAACGAATACATTTCGATTTAAGGCTGTATCAAATAGATCAAATTGATAGAAATTTCGAAAGTCCCAAAAAATTATATGAGCGCATAATGTTACGACATTTGTCTGAAATATAGAGAAAAGCCATCTTAAACATACAAGTTGTTTCTAATCACGTATTCAGTCAACAGTCAATTATAGTGATTTTGAAAAATAAAACAGACAAATAGAGGTGAATGAGTGCACAAGGAATGGTTTACAAACTGTGGATTTGACTGTGTTTAGTTTACATGGGACAGTCTTATAGTCTGCGCATGGATTACTGTCTTAGTTCTATAGTCAAACTCTGAAGTGTCACAAGGTACATTTGTGATACTAAGTCTACTCTATGACCACTTGATGTCAAATATTGTTAATCACAATTAGTCTTGCTTTCGAGATTAAGCTCCTTAAAAGGATATAGATCAGTATATATATATATGACAAGCAACACCTTTAGAATGTAACAGTTATTGGGTTAATCTCATCGATTTCTAGACTGGCCATACCTGTATGTGCGTCAGACATTACAAGTACTTAAAAAATAAGAAGATCAAGATTAAAATCTACGCAATTAAACATTTGTGTTTCAGTACTTGTTGTGTTAATATATATAATTATACTGTATATATATATATATATATTTATAAATATTTGTTGTTTATATATTTATCAACATATAATGCTTTTCATTTAAGTCAACTTCTTAATTCGTATAAACAAATATACTAGCTAAGAAAACTAAATTAGAAGTACATGTTTATTCACTTGATAAAACTGTTGAAGTTTCTAAATTTAAAACTACATATAGAGGGCATGTCGAGAATCAGAAAAAAAATAATACTTTATGTTTTTTTCAAGTTGTCATCATATTCGCTACGCCATGCGAAAAAGGTACATAATGTGTTTTTGCATAATTTTACAGAACACATTGTTAAAGTTAATTTTTGAAAAACGATTTTACCCTTAAAAAAAATATTTTTACTTTTTAAAGCATTCAACATATTATCATGATCAAATCTGACCCGAATTCGTCCTTTAAAAAAAGAATCTGATTTGTTATTATTATTCTAAGCCGAGATTAAATCATTTACGAAACTATTTATTTTATACAAACATTGCTTTGTAAGCTAGAGTCTTATCGCCCCTGCTATCCAAAATCCAATTTAAGACAATTAGACTTTTACACACTGACAAATGAATATAAAATTTCAAATCATTGAGTAAAAAAATAAAAGGGGGTGCAAGCCATGACTGATAAGTGTGTATAGCTTACATCTTTTAAAATCATTTGAAGAACATATTAAGTAAATAGTTATGGACACGTTTTAGTGTTTCAAGATAAGTGTAACTTATAATTTTGGTATTTTTTCGTGTTTGTACCTTTTTTACATGGACTCGCCAATATATTAAGAGGTGGATTACGGTCAGCATTGGCAACTACCGATAAAATATTGTTTCTTTGTTTTCTAAATTTGTCAGAATGAGTATAGCGACTTCACCTGTATTGGAGATAAAATCAAGAATGGAAATGGGGGATGTGTCAAAGAGAGAATAACTCGACCAAAGAACAGAAAACAGTCGAAGGCCACAAATGGGTCTTTAATACAACGAAAAAATCCCACACCCGGATGCGTGCTTCAACTGGACCCTAAGCAAACAAATGCACTAGTTCAATGATAATGGATGTCATAATGAACTCTAAAATATACAAATAAAAACTAAAATTGAAAATCATACAAAGTCCAGAGGCTCCTGACTTGGGACAGGTGCAACATGACGGCGGGGTTAAATATGGTTTTTTGTATATCTCAACCCTCCACAATACCTCTAGCCAATGTAGAAAATAAAAACACATAGCAATACGCACAGTAAAACTCGCTTTAAAATATATCGGAGTCCAATGTCAGAGTAGGAAACAAAAGAAACTAAATAAAATGACACGGATACATAAGATAACAAAGGACTATTAGAAGTTACTGACATGCCAGCTCCAGACCTCAAATAAACAGATTGAAAGAGTGAGTCTTTATCATATGAATATCAAGCACAATCCTTTCCGTTAGAAGATATGCATTTCCCAACTCATTCGGTATTAGAGCTTACAGCTTCTACTCAGACTCTGTAAAACGTCACCAGTGTCTGAGCAGAAAGTTGATGGACCTTTTTCTAAAAGTTTTCATCGGAAGAAATCTATGTCATCCGTGTGAACTCACCAAGTCGAACCTTTAAAAACGTATTACTAAATTTTTGCTTACTAATGTTGTAATTAGATCTTTGAATATAGTTCAAATTGGCACAAACATCGATTTTATCATCAGCAAATTCAAACATAATTAAATTTGTATTCTTTTCGAACGTTTTTTGGGGGGTTGGGGAATGTATAAATACACATCCACGTTCATTTTCTATATAGAAATTACTCTATCTATCTATCATGTATTACATTATACTTATTTATCAAAAGGTTAACTCTTAAATATCTTCTGCCTGTCGATACTTTTATTTTTGGCATTGCACAAGTCATGTCTGCATTGTTCATAACTTACGTTCAATCTTAGTCGTAAGTTTGTTTTTTGTGAAACCGACTCCTGGAATGTATTTTAGTTACTTATTTAGTGTTATATATCGTCTCTCTATTTTCAATATATACCAGCTTTGTACTATGAACAACAACAGAAAAATATTTTTGTAAAACAATATTTCCGTATTCAATTACTGTATACCTTACAACAAAATTATTATCATGCACCCGAATGCGGATGATGTACTTGTCTAGACAAAAACAATGTTTTACTTATCTTAAGATGCCAAGCTTTTTGTACATTTTTCGCAAAACACATTTATGGATGAGTGCTGATTGATATTTCATTTCAGATTCTTAGATACATGTTTTCTATTAGTTGTTATTGACTTTGAACTAGCTGTCAGTAACTGCGAGTACTCTCCGATCTGTACTTAGTGTCTTTGTTTTTAAGATCGATGTATAAGTACGCGTCCACGTCCCCTCTAGGTTTTGGTAGATGGATTTCTATTTGTATCCATTGTATGAGTTAAGCATTTTCAAACTGATTTTTATTGTTTTTTCTTTAATATATTGTATTGTAACAACCCAATCACACCAACATATAGGACATGGCCTATTGACAAATGGCGGCCAATTTGAAATTTGGCGGCCATTAAGGATTTTTTTCAGATGGCTCCATATCCCAAAATGTTTATTATCATCATATCTAACAATGTGCAAAGTTTCATGCTTTTACCATAAAATGATCAATTGTGCCAAAATATTAGACTTAGCCCCTGGACTGAGCCTTGAGCGTCCACGTACATGTTTACATTGTTTTTGTCAGGAGCCTTTAGTTCATGCAATGGTGCTCGTTGGTTTATGTCTGTCCTTTTAGTTTTTCGTAAGTTGTTTTGTTATAATTTAGGCCGTTAGTTTTCCCAATTGAACTGTTTCATATTTTTTTCATAAAGGGCCTTTTATAACCGACCATACGGTATGGGGTTTTCTCATTATTGAAAGCCGTACGGCAATCTAATAAAAAAATTAAATTGGCTCATATGTAGTAGAACGTAATCAGAGATCAATATTTTAATTAGATTGGACGTACGGTTGTCTACCTTTGATGGATAGATGTTTCCTTGGTAATCATACCACATTTCCTTAATTTTGTATTACAACGCAATAACAAACGGAGATTTATTATATAAATCAGTTTTTGATTTTAATGAAAAAGAAAAATAGTGCAATTCTGGTACAGCCCGTAACAGAGTAGTGATCGAATTCGCGTTTCTTTACCGTCAGAATAAGTTACGTTATCGACAAACTTATTTCAGAAGTGACATAATTTAATTTTCTTCATCGACAAAATACTTCATGGCCAACGTGTAAGTTTTCATTGTTTAAGTCGAAGTTTTTTTAACACTGTAAAACATTTTTTATAATCAACCTCTGTCATTGGCATTTTCATTTTAACGGTAAAGGATCAAATACGGGATCTCCGAAATTTCTATCATTTGTTACGAGGAAATCATTATTCAATCGAACAGCCCGTAACAGAGTAGTGATCGAATTCGCGTTTCTTTACCGTCAGAATAAGTTACGTTATCGACAAACTTATTTCAGAAGTGACATAATTTAATTTTCTTCATCGACAAAATACTTCATGTCCAACGTGTAAGTTTTCATTGTTTAAGTCGAAGTTTTTTTAACACTGTAAAACATTTTTTATAATCAACCTCTGTCATTGGCATTTTCATTTTAACGGTAAAGGATCAAATACGGGATCTCCGAAATTTCTATCATTTGTTACGAGGAAATCATTATTCAATCGAACATATGTCTTTGTTCATGACAAATATTATGAAATACAAAGGAGTTGAAATGATCAAATCAGTGGCAGATCCAGAGGGGGGCGTAGAGGGCGTACGCCCCCTCCCCCTTTTGATTGGACTTTTTTTTTTTTTTTGTAAAAGTTTAATGATTAATCAGACTAGACGACGTGAACTTTGCCATTTCCCGTGTATTTATTTTATGTGCCAATTCTTTACTTATAAAGATATTTTTCGCTGGTGTATACTAACTGAAAGTCATGTGATTCACTATGGTGGAGTTGACCAGTGCGTCGAAAAATCGTCACTCAGTAATTTTAAAATTTAAACTACTGTCACAAAATTTGCTTAGGCTGAGCATGACAATCTTAACACCTTCAAGGCGACACAGGATTGAACAAGAACATATTGACTTCTATTTCATTAGTCCACAAAACAGCAATATTATTTACCTACGAAAACATGTTCAACTCGTAACGCCCCATGATCGGCATCCTATTTTGAAATAACAGCTGAATAATGATCCCCAGTAATTTCTAGATAGATTTAAATTCTAAGGTACGAACTATTTGATTTGAGGAGGCAGTCTGAGATATTTGAGAGATAAAAAATTGCATCAAACAAAAATTCTGGCCGTATCTGGATTGAAAACAATAATCTTGTCCATTCATTTGCTATTAGAAACGAATATCCAACAGAATTATTTAGCATTAAATGAACATGATAGATAAACACGGGCGTATTTTTTTGGCCGGGGTTGGCATGTCTGACCGGAATGTCTGTTTCGCCGAACTGATATATTGAATACTTTTTTCAAGACCAGACTACAACCTTAACAGACTTAATGTCTACATTTTTCGACCGTCATTTATCTATTCGTTGTCCGATGATTTCAGACTCATTCGTAGCTTTTGGTTAATTTGGAATCCCTCACATCCCTTAATTTTGTTGGGTGAAACATATCAGCCAAACATTTGGATAAATATTGCTTGTTTGTCTTTTTTAGCTCGTGTCCGTAGTATTGTAAATTTTATCGAATAGCCCGACGTATATCTTGTTTACAACAAGAAATTTGTGAGGTTATAATAACTTAACTTACAGCAAACCAGCGAGAATTTTCCAGGTCTTTTTTTACTGAAAAGTCCCACATCAAATTTATCGGTAAATAGCTTGAAGTCCGTACTATCATTTAATGATAGACAATTAATAGGGAGAATACAGCATTTAAAATGTCCAACCCTTACACCTTTCAGGAACTACAAAATACACATGCGCCACGCCAGGAATCGTTTAAAAGTGCATATTACACTTATTTCATGTTTTTTTAGCCAAAAAAAGTTCCAAAATTTTTTTCGGCAAATTTAAAAACTTCGCCCCCCTTTCCAAAATCCTGGATCCGACCCTGGCAAGCGCAGTTTTCCGGACGATTTTCAATTGTACACTGATGCTTTTACTAAACAAAAATATTCTCTGTGCGAAGAAATAGTTTTGCTCGTTATTTTGTCATATTAAAAAAATTTGGCATGTGAAACGGACGAAGACATATTCTAACAGAAGTACAAATACCAGCCCTCCCTTTTGTGTACTATAGTAGATGAAAAAAGAAACATACATACAAGGCCAAATCGTTATAATAAATATGCATAGGAATAATGGAATACTTGAATTGCAATAATACATAAATTAAGACTGATTTGTGCATCAGAAAAGTATATAATTTAACAAGAAAATAGATATAGTTTAGCATATAGTCATATTTAAATTGAAAGATCAAAAATAATGTCATACAATTGGGAAACCTCCAAGTCAAATAGACAAAATGATCTTTCTGCTTTAAAATGAATTATTAATAAGGAAACATTTTTTTCTCAGAATATGATCACGATTCGTTGATAGAAAGTCATTGAATTTTCATTTCAATATATTGAAGTATTTTTAAGATGCTTGGGTAGTAATTTGAATAGAGAGAACATAATTTTATTAATAAAACATCTTCATTCTATACATTTATTGCCAAAGAGTAGCTTGTTTGAATCTAACCTACTTTACACAGTTCTCAAACGAGAGCTTACTTTGGAAGTATATTTATATTCGGTTATAGCTATATTAGCAGGGTTTTTTTTCTTCTTAGGTATAACCTCAATTTACTCAATTTTCTTTGTAATATATAAACTAGTAGTAACATGGATATCGTCTTTAGGGGCCTTTACAGTTTGTTGTTCATTATGAGCCAATGCTCCGTGTTGAAGACCGTACTTTGGCCTATGATGGTTTACTTTTACGAATAGTGACTTAGATGGAGTTTTCTTATTGGCACTCATACCACATCTTCTTATATTATTCTGCTCATTATTAGTCAATGATATGATATAATTATTCAAGCATTTTACTTTGCAATGACTACAAAGGTGATAAATTTTAATCTATACAGCCTCCTCCATTAATAACTACTGTTTCTTTGAATCTTAAAAATAAGAAATAAGATAAAACAAATGTTTGCGTTATAACGCTATAACGCAAAGGTTTGCGTTATATCGCAAAGGTTTGCGTTATAACGCAAAGGTTTGCGTTATATCGCAAAGGTTTGCGTTATATCGCAAAGGTTTGCGTTATATCGCAAAGGTTTGTGTAAAAGGTTTGCGTTATAACAAAGGTTTGCGTTGTAACGCAAAGGTTTGCGTTATATCGCAAAGGTTTGTGTAAAAGGTTTGCGTTATAACGCAAACATAGGAAGAAAAATTTAAAAAAAAAATGTGTGGCGCTATAATACGCTTCCGTACTATCAAGACGTCCTTCCATAAATCTTTTTTTGTTGTTCTGACTTTGAAGAAATGATTACTTTTCGTCCAATCGAAATGGTGCATGGACATATTTTGTTTCATATTATTAGAATTATTTTCAGTAAACTTGATTACCGACACATGAAAGTTTGTCAGCATTGTCAATCTTTTTAATGTTAAAGTACCAATAGTTCGGTCACTACTCAATTAAGTTTGTCGATGACGTAACTAATTTTGACGGTAAAGAAACATCAATTCGATCACTTCTCTGTTACGGACTGTATCTGGTTTCACGACAGGGTCTATCTAGAGTTGCTCAGTTCTGTATTCTAGAATTTGTGCCATTTAAATAACTTTTTTCTGCGTTTATAATTTTTTTTTATAATTATGATTTAGTAGCCAATTATTCACTTGTTTTAAATTTTTTACCAATTTTTGTCTAGCTTTTTTGGTTTATCCATTTTTCGCTATCCCGTAACCCCAATCTCTTTAGAGATATTTGGTTGCCAGAGAAAATTAAAATAAATATTTGTGTTCAGCCTTCTAACTGTTCAAAGATACTACAAATTAAATAAAACACAATATATTAATGATAATTTTACATTTGATATGTAAACTAATATAACATTGCATTCATAAATTTTGTAAGTTCCATATTTTCCTCTCTACCGACATACCACGCAGAGGAATAAATGCACTAATTTTATTAGTATTTCTCAGTTTATTCATGTTTTTAGCACTACATTGTATTTTAACACTTATACGTCCGAGTGAGGCTCCCGAGCTAAAATCTGCTTGATCATTTAATGAGATGTTGGCCTGTTTATGACACTTTTCGTTGCGACCTCTTATACACCCTTCTCTTGGCGAAATGACGTGTTCTCTCACGGGGGTATTTCTGGCAGACATTTGAGACTCGGTTCTAATTTTGAGATTATTTAAATGTTGTTCTATCCTCATCTGAGCAAAATTGTTTTCTATATTTATTGTTCCTAGATTAGGAGTCTTCTTTGCCAGTGTCAGTGGGATTTTTACTGGTCTTTCGTCTTTGACTCTCGGCGGTACCACGTCCTTGCTTCTAGGCGTTACTATGTCTTTGGTTCTAGGCGTTACTACGTCTTCCCCTCTCGGCGTTATAGCGTTTTCGTCTATCGGTGTTACAACGCGTTTTTCTTCGGTTATAGCTAGTTGATTCATCACAGAAGTATGACCCGTGATAATCTTCTGATCTTTTAAACTCTCTACGTTTTTTGAAAATCGATTCATGTCGTTTGTTATGACAAAATTTTGATGTTTTCCCGGGTGAAGCTCAAAATTTGAAGAGACGTCCAGTTTCATCTGGACTAACGGAACTTTACTCTTTATTTTATCTTCATCTGGTATCGGCAAACATTTAGGACGAGGTGTACTGCAGACTTTATGTTCTAATCCAATGTCCAGGGTTTTTATCTCGATAGGTTGGTCTTTATATACAGTATTTACGTCAACACCATGTGAATGTTTAACAAGCTCCCCACCTTGAGGTACCTTTAAATATAAGGAGTTAGCTTCTAAAACAGCGTCACTCTCTGTTGATTTATTCAAGCATCCATTTTTAGTATTCAAATGATCGTCTGTATTTGAAGCTGTCGCTTTACAATGTTCGCATGGTTCATATAATTTTCCGCTTTTCTCGAATTTCTTTTTGCAAACTGTATAATCCAGAACATTTCCTACTGAAATTTTGGGTATTGGAATCATTTCGTAACGGCTGTCATCTTTATCGCTTTTACTTCGTGCTCCTTCAACCTGAAGCAAGTTGGTCACGTTACTTGTTTCTGTTTTCTTTAAATCAAGAGAATTTCCTAGACTTGCCTTCTTTTTTTGTGAAATGCGTAGATTTCCGTTCACAGGAATATTTTGAAATATTACGTCGAAATTGTCGAAGTTTAATATTCCCGTAGTATTTCGTGCAACGTCACTTTTGCGCGGAACTGCTAATACTCGTCGTTGTTTATCCTGTAGCTTGGGTGTGTTCGGAGGAGAGAATTGGTTGGTCTGCTCATTACGATTCACATTTGAATTCACTGAAAGTGACACTGACCTTTTACTACGCGCCCATTGATTGTAATGATTGTCTCGAACTCCAATTTTAACGTCCAGTTTAAATTTGCTAAGGGGTTTTATACTGTCCACTGCGCATTGGTCACTCAAAATTTCTCTTCTTGTATATGATTCTCTCCTTTTTAAAGCACTTGCAGATCTTTCGTTTTCGATGTCTCTTGCATGTTCGTCATTTGAGCACGAAGTCTTGAGTGCGGTAAGGTTTTTATTGATTTTTAAAAATGCGTCACTTTTCGACCGTTTTAATTTCTTGCGCCTTGCTGCAAGAGAATCTGATATTTTCCCACTTTTACATACCCGCAAGTCTTCGCTTTCTCTGTTTGAGTTTTCGTTGTTATCTATTGTTTTGCTACGAGATTTAGTAAAAGAAACACTTCTGCTTACCAAGTTTTCGTCAAATTCTTCTGATTTTGAGTTAGGTTTTGTTGGAGTTGTCCCTGAAAATGCCGCACCTCTTACACACATAGAATTCCGACCATATTTTATTCTTTTTTCCGTGTGAAAATCAATTACAGAACTCATTGTTATAACCGACTTCAGTCTTATTTCAACATTTGAGGTTTTATATACGTTGATGATATCACTGAAATGTCTAAATCCATTTTCGTTGTTTAACCGACGTATTCTAATATTTAGTGAAATGATTTTCCATTATACTAGAAAATCCACATCAAACTAACATCTACTCTGTCCAATGTCCATTTCTATATAAACTGTTCATATTTGTCCCTTAGAAACAATGTTGGTGTGACAAATAGTTCTTTTAATTATTTATGATTGTTCACGGGTAGCCTACTCTTGCTCCAAAAATGTACCAATCAATAACTATTAGAATTTAGTGTAAGTATGTTAGTACTTTTTAATGGAGGTTTTAGATCATAAATGATAAGGAATGCCTTATATCTCAGATCAATTTTATAATCTCGACTCTGATCACGCGAGACTTTTAAGCATCGTGTAAAGAAGTACGTACTGAGCTATGTGGATTTTAGTCCTCATTACATTAATAGCCTGTCATACAATTTTAATTTTTATATTCCACTTTTCTGTACCTAATTGAAAAGTTCACACACTATGTCTCACTTCCATTATAGTTTCATTGCTTTGAATAAAAAATATCGGTAAATGCTAGAAGCCAGAATCAACCGAAATGGGAAGTTCATTAATGAGAGAAATTGTACATTTAAGTCTTGTCTTTTAATGAACGGCGGACAAACTCGGACTTCGTTGTTTTAATTTAAGACTTATGAATTCAAGATTTTACGATTGTCAAAAACGTTAATAACTTACGTTTTGCGTTTTTAAAGTTTTTTGTTGTGTGTATTTTGTTTTTTATCTTTTTTGTATTTTTTGTAAAATAATCATTTGAATTCAACTTTTGGACAATTCAAGATGGTTTGGGAAAGTTTTCATACTATTTAACATAAACGCGGCCTATAAAAACTAAAATACCGAAAATAGTAAACTAAACCAAAAATTAAAATAAACAGCGATTAATGAGCAAGCCGGGGCGCAGCTTTATAAAAATGCCATTATGTCTACGTGGGAAACGGAAAGTTGATATTTCTAGACAATTTTTAATGTATATCTGTTACAATGTTATGTTGCTAAAGCCACGGAATGTAGTTAGTAAACTTTTAATAGTTGTTCATTATTTATCACAACATTTGAGTGCCAAATATAGCTTTGACACGCGAACATCTGGGTTAATGAATTAATCAGGTCGTTAGAATATGGCTAATACTTGAACTCAATTTTGATGCCATGATTTCATACTATAGATTTCTTACGTAAAAATCCATAAATAAAACAAAAGAATCCCATTCTCGATCGATTCCTTATGGATTAATTTGCGAAAAATAAAAATGCATTATTTTCATACAACAATCAAACAAAAAAATAAGTAAATAAATAGATGTTCATGTACATATAGAGAAAAAAAAAAAATGATTAAGACAAGCATCAGGTAAAAAAATCATTTATTTAAAATGGCAAGTTAAAGAGAAGACAAAAACAAACGATATAAAATAATTAAAATAACAGAAACAAAACAAAAAGAAAATAGGCGTATTTTAAACATTTTAATATTTCAAAAGAAATCGAGCTTACTATATCAATGATAAGTACAGTAAGCTAGAGTCGCACCATCTTCAAAAATTAATTATGCTATTTAGTATTTCATCATCTGGTATGCATTGAATGGTATTATTTCGTATTAGGATATAACAAATATTGAGTTTGGTCGTATTTAATAAAGTTACTCTGGTTTTTCCACCCAAATATAAGCACATCATTTCACAAAAAATGATTTTTGCTATGTACACTATGTCACGTGTCTTTACCCTCTCGTTATTCAAAATGTACTGCCAGAGTTCGTACTGTTTCCTTACGTAGGTTTTGTAATTTCATATGGGACTGTTGAATCAAAAAAATATCTGATTTGAGAATAAACTAAGGGAATCTGGGTCTTTCCACTGACCATGCTGACTGCGATAGCTCGTTTTCTATATTTTCAGTGGCAAATAGTTCAAGCATATACATTGTAGGAACACCATCTATGACAAGTTGATTTAAAGAAAAAATATCGGATGTAGTTCAATTTCTATCGGAAAGTCTCTAATATATATAAGATGTGGTATGAGTGCCAATGAGACAACTCTCCATCCAAGTCACAATTTGTAAAAGTAAACCGTTATAGGTCAAAGTACGGTATTCACACCCAACAGCAAGTTATAAAGGGCCCCAAAATGTCTTACAAAACCATTCTAACGGGAAAAACAACGGTCTTACCTATATAAAAAAGAGAAACGAGAAACAATTATGAACCACACCAACAAACGACAACTACTGGTTACTATTCAGGATTGGAACAAGATACGATTTAAAGCCGACAGAGTTACAAATGGGTTTGAGTCCAGGCGTTATTTTCCTATTTTGAGTTTATTACTTAACTGTGTATTGGCTACCTAAGACGTTTGTACGAGAGATTACGTGTTAGGCCTGCACTATCCGCTTGCTAATTTGAAAAGTGGTTGATAGGCTGTGCCAATATGTACTGCTAGTTTGACACAGCCTAGTGTGTCGAATTATGAATGTTCAATGTCCTTTCATTCAACGCAGTCCCCTCAGTTTGTTGAGATAGTTTTACACCATGCAATAACCATTCCGGAATATTAGAATGTATATTCATACATCATGCAATAACAATCCCGAGGCGTCAGATATGATATTGAAGTTCAGAACACCATTCAATAACTATCCCATGACCTCAGAAAGCATCGGACATATTGTAATAAAAATACTGAGACGTTGAACATATATATATTTGATCACCACTCAATAAAAACCAGGGACGTAGGAACTTATATTTGTACGCCATGCAATAACATCAGAACTTATGTTTATGCACCAAGCAATAACCATCCGTGTATGAACGTTATTTAACATATATTTGTACTCCGTGCAATTATTATCTCGGGACATCCGAAAGTTTGCATGTACATCCTGTGACGTCTGCACAATGCATTAATTGATTACAATAAAAAAATAAAAAAATCCCAAGAAGTCAGAAATTATATTTGTACATATCCAATAACCATCCATGGACGCCAGAACTTATATTGCATACCATGAAATAATCGTATAAAAATAAGGAGACACCAACAACCACTGAAATATATATGATCCTGACTTGGGATAGGCACACATATACATGTATAATGTGGTGGGGGTTGTACTAGTTTGCCGTCATCAAACATTCCCTCTAACTTTGGACAGTGGTGTAACGGTTCAACATAAGAACAAACAAAACACGTAGTTGAAAGGGGTGTAACTCATCAGATAATTGCAAAGCAGAAAGCATCAAACAAAAAACACAAACCTGACGTGGCAGCGTATCTATACATCCCACAACAACTAGTGATGTAAAGGTTTGTGAGTACTCGCAAGCCAAAAGCAAATTAAAGAAAAAAATGATGTATCCGAGACTAAATTTTCAATCCATTTACATCCAACATCCAATGTATTAAGTGTAAAGAAGTCATTACCAGTCAGATAAAAACACGACCTTGTGCAATGCCAATGCCAAAAATATAGTTACTAAGTAGATATTGGTGTATTTGTTATTCGCATCC